>CAOKZL010000956.1:0-583816 GCA_948472985.1 Iguana delicatissima
AAGCATAACGAGCAACAAGTTTAGACAGAAATGCTCCAGATTAGGGCTGAGATTTGCCAACCAGTAGATGGGAATTCCATAAACTATGACAGTGAAGCACTGTTCAGGAAGTTCTCCTAAAATCTGTTGGAGAAAGGAAACACCATTAACACTGAAAGACCTCAACAAGATCGAAGGCCAAAAAATGCTGGAATCAAAATTTTTTATGGTGTGCAAAATTTTGAAACTGGAAATACAACTGATTCCAGAGAAGTATTTGTTGGAATTAATGGAAGATCAGCCAGAGAAGAAGTATGGTAAGATACTATAATACGTAATTACTACTGTACACACAGAAATGGAAGAATTCAGAGATTCCAATGAAAAATGGTTGGCTGATAAAATTGTTGGACTTAGCTGAGATGGATAAACTGATGATAAGTGATTAAGGAAAATATATGGCATCTTTTGTGAAAGACTGGGAACCTCTGATAAATCTTTTTTGCAAGATACAGAATATAGCTTATCAATAGTAGGAGTCACTATTTAGTGTCTTGGAAACACCAGTATTTAGAAAAGTATTTTTTAAAAAAGGTAATGTTAGGTAAAATTGCAGTTAGAAAAGCTGGAGTCTTTGTTTTAAGTTTGTCTGTCATTCTTTTTTCTTTTCTTAAGTTGGTTTAGTATTTAGCCAACAGGATCAACTTTTGTTTACTTTTTTTCTTGTGAGGAATATGATGTTTATTTGCTGTGACCTTTTTATTATTATTTCTCTTTTTGCTTTGTTGTCATTTAGTTTGTTTGTGTTTTTATAAAATAGTTAAAAATATTTCTATATATAAAAAGAAAAACCTCAGTAGGATCAATACAACTCTTACGAAAGTTACCTTTTTTTTCTTAGATTGCAGCTCCCAGAGTCTTCCAGACTAGCCATCCCAGCAAGGGGATTCTGACAACTGATATTTAGAATCATAGAATCATAGAAATGTAGAGTTGGAAGAGACCACACGGGCCATCCAGTCCAACCCCCTGCCATGCAGGAACACCCTCAAAGCACTCCCGACAGATGGCCATCCAGCCTCTGCTTAAAAACCTCCAAGGAAGGAGACTCCACTACACTCCGAGGCAGCAGATTCCACTGCCGGACAGCCCTGACTGTCAAGAAGTTCTTCGTGAGGTTCAGGTGGAATCTCCTTTCCCGCAGCTTGAATCCATTGCTCTTTGTCCTGGTCTCTGGAGCAGCAGAAAACAAGCCCTCTCCCTCCTCTACATGGCATCCCTTCAGATATTTAAACATGGCTATCATGTCCCCTCTTAACTTTCTCTTCTGCAGACTAAACATACCCAGCTCTCTAAGCCTGTCCTTGTAGGGCATGGCTTCCAGGCCTCTCACCATTTTGGTCACCCTTCTCTGGACTTGCTCCAGCTTGACCATGTCCTTCTTGAATTGGGGTGCCCAGAACTGGACATAGTATTCAAGATGAGGTCTAACCAAAGTAGAGTAGAGTGGTACCAGTACCTCCTTCGATCTAGACACCATACTCCTATTGATGCAACTGAGAATTGCATTGGCTTTCTTGGCTGCCGCATCACACTGCTGACTCATGTTCAGCTTGTGGTTTATTAAGACTCCCAGATCCCTTTCACACGTACTGCTATCCAGCTACAGATATGGCCTGTGCCCCCACTGGAAAGCTGGGTGGGTGATGTCTGCCCCCCTCTTCAAGCTGCAAACCTGCCATGGACACTGCCTGGGATACCCCCTTGATCTTCCCTAACCATTAGATTACTGTGTAGGGGAATATGCTGGTGCTAAAAAGCTGCCTTGTGTGAAGCTAATTTGTATTTAGAGAAGTTTTTCTTCATTGGTGGTTTACAGTCTGCCTTGGGAAAGCTGGAAATCATCTTTTAAAAAGTATTTAACATTTCTTATTTGTGTGTTTTTTTAATTATGTAGTGTTTTGTATTTTTGTGTATTTTTTATTTCTTTTGCTTCTGTTTTTTGGAATTCAGTAAATGTAATCTGATGTTCTTTTCTGTTTAGTTCTGTTTTTATGTAGTTTAAACTTAGTTTAAAACATGCAACATTTCTTTTTGAAAAAAGAAGTTACTTAGTGAAGTTTACTTAACTAAGCAGCTGAAACAGAATTCCAGCCAATCATCCTCATCAACATCACCATTTGGTGACACACTATAACAGAGCAATAGTATGTCACTAGCCTTCACTCTATAATAAATAATAATTATAATTTTAAAATAAGTTTTCCTATGGCAGGGAAGTTGGTGCTGTCCCCCCCCCATGTTCCTCATGTACTTTCAAGGTTTCTGCATTTCAGAGGAAAACAGCACGTCTTACTAGAACTGAAACCGATTACCTTGGCACAGACATAGGAACTGACAGAATATAACCCATCTTCAAAATCGTGATAAAGCACTGGTCTTTCAGAATGACCTATAACAAAAAGTGTTTCTTGTTAAAATGGACCCTCTGCTATTTCTTCTAAAATTATTGTCCACTAAATTTTTCTTTTTTTAACACCTAGCATGCTTGCACTTATAATGCTGGAAACTTACATTTTGTGATACTGTCAAGAACCACAACGTAAGGAATCAAAGCTCCTATCATATATAAAAGAGCTGATAAGTCCTGAATAGACAGCTTGCTTTTTCCATGGCCGTAATAAAGGAACCCGATTAACAAAGATATGAGAAGTGTTTCAAATCCACGGACTAGTAATGCTGAGAGATCTCGGAAATCATTGGAGATGTGACGACTACAAAGAGAAAAAACGACATTGATTATAAACTTTGAAGCAATGCAAATTAGATGCCTTGAATTTTGGAGCACCTAATTATGGCTGCAACCAGGAAGCCCACTCCCAACTATTTTAAGACCCAAGTAGTTGATTCACCCCTTTCTCTTATAATGAATGTGGACATAAGCATGTCATAGAAAGTGCATCCGTAGGTCCCATTACTTTCTAAACTTAGATGTTCCAAAAGATGGCTTTCTGATGAGTAGCACCATGCCTACAAAACACAGCCTTCCCAGAAGGTCTTGCCATTTTACATTGAAACTGATATATCTGGGGCATGAAACCTTTTAATTTGCCTAAGTCTTCCAACCTGTCTTCTTAGGCCCTTTCCACACGTAGAAGGAGAAATGGGGTAAAATGCACAGAAACGGAGCTTACCAGAAGCCGGGTAAGTCTGTCGCCATGAGGAGCAGCGCGAGTTTGCTACTCCACACTCCTGCGACGTCCTGCGGTGTCCAAAATGGCGGCTTATGGCTGGCGGGGGCTCTCCACCAACTGGAGAAGCTCGCCAGCCGGAAGCCTGCCCCTGGCAGATCTGCAGGCACGCACTTGCATGTGCCTGCAAATCTACACCAAGGCGCTGCAATGGGGTGGAACAGGGCTGCACGCTTGTGTTTTATAAAAACCACTTGAAAAGTGGTTTTTAAAAACACGCGGTGCCACCACTTCTGGTTGCTTCAGGGCAGTTTGAGGTGTAGAACCTCAAAATTATAAACGCCCCAGCGCACTCCACGGTGTAGACGACCTCCGTTAGAGGTCGCTCTACACCGTTTTAATTACCCCGTGTGGAAAGGGCCTTAGCTACTTTGATAGCAGGGCTTGGAAAGTTACTTTTAAGAAGAATGAATAAAATGACTCATTGATGGCTGAAGTCATTCACAGCTGTCCCAGTACACCAACCCAGATTATAATCTATCTTCAGCTATGGATGGCTTCAGTGTGGAATTATATTCATTAGTTTTAAAAGTGGCTTTCCAGGCTATGTTGTGGTATGAATGACTGTGTTAGTGCTGCGTTGATTTGGCTTTAAGCATTGTTTATTTATTGCTTCTGTTCATATTATCCTTGGGCCTTTCTGCACTACACTGTTATAGTGCTATTATTCCACTTCCAACATCCTGTGGAATTCTGGGATTTGTAGTTTACTGAGGCCAAAGAGCTCTCTGGCTGAGAATTCTAAAGGCCTCTCAGCCTCAGAGGAAGGCAAAGGCAAAACACTTTTGAACAAATCTTTGCAAGAAAGCCCCAGGATAGGTTTGCCTTATGGACATCATAAGCTGGAAATAACTTGAAGGCACACAACAGCAGCAAGAACAAGAACAACAACAAATGAGACAACTTCAAATCACCCTGTTGTGGACAGCCTCATTCAGGTCTTGCAAACTCAGGGGCAGGGCTTCCTTGATTGAGTCTTTCTACCTATAGTGCAACCTTCCTCTTTTCCTACTGTCTACCTTAGCAAGCATTATTGTCCAAAGTATAACAGTATTAGTTCAGTCATCTTGGCTTATGGGCATACTAATTAGATTTCTACTCACTGTCCACCTCAGTTATTATTTGGTTCTTACCTTTAAGAAACATCAGACTGATAGTTCAAACACCATTACCTTAGTAAAATAGTGAACTGTTGTAACCATCCTGGCAGCTGATCATCTGAACGGGTGTTCCCGGTCATCATCTCTTCCAAAGTGGGCAGGGAGCTGTCAGAAATGGAAGAAAAGAAGAAAGAGAGATGTCCTTAGACTTGCATAAAAGTTCATTGTCAGAGAAAACCTATTATGCCAATTTTTTTAACCTGGGTTCAGAAACAGGTGCCATGCTGCCCCTTTGGCTGCTTCTCCACAAATAATCGTCAAAATGTTTGATGTTTTCATGGAACATGGCAGCAAGCAAGCTGACTCTTCGCTTACTTTCCATCTCTCTTTCTTCAGTATTCCTGTCAATGCTTGTCAAATCAACTGCAAAAGAGTACCAGGAAAAATTCACACAATCCACATGCCACACACTTTTAAACCACTGCACAGGTGTGTAGTTTTACCTCTGTGTTTACAGCTGTCCTTTTAAGACTAGAGGAAACCAACACTATTTTCCAAAGATCTACTCTTTCATTTTTCTAATTGCCTACAAAACTGGTTCTCAGAACTGCCTCCTCTTTAGTTGTAACACTAATCTGTTGTCTTGTTCACACCTGTTGGGGATATTTATCAGCATAAGCGCTATGTTGGTCAACACCCAGATTATAATCCATCTTCAATTATGGATGGCTTCAATGTGAAATTATATTCATTAGTTTTAAAAATGTCTTTCTAAGCTATATTATGGTACTAATGACTGTATAGTGCTGTATAATTCAAAGCAGTTGTGTGTACCACATTGACTGGCTTTATTTGTTTTCATATTATAATTTTTTTTATTAATATTGTTGTTCTGGCATGTTTTGTGGTTTTACTTTTTTAAACACTTTATTGGAAGTGTTCGCCCTAAGATCAGTGAATAAGCAGTCATCCTGACTTCATTGACTGCCTACACTCCAATTTTTCACAGATGAAAACCAGGACGAGTGGCCAGGCAACATCATGGTCAAGATGGCAAAAGTCACTAATGACAAATAACACACAAGTAGGAAGGGTAGTAGCAGTTTGCTTTTGCCTGAGCCTACTGAAAAGGGAAAGATTCTCCCCCTTTGCTCTCCCCACTGCTGAGTTAATTGAGTGCAAACTACTTTTTGCACTTTGAACTCAGTTTGCAACAATGGAAGTTAGCTGAAGACAAAGCAGGAAAATGAGAAGAGGAAAGAGAAACTGAGACATTGTAAAAGCAACTGGAAAAATGAGATGACAGACAGTCAACTGGGAATGTGGCTACCAAATTGGTCACCTTCCAGAGATAGCAAAGAAAATTTTCAGTTGTTTCACTTGAGGAAGGTCAACTGACCATCTGTGACTGTCAGCAAACAGAAAGGATATTTTCCTAAAGACACTAAGGATACCAACCATAGAAATCTGCAGGATTGCTGTATGTTGGGCAGGGATATCCCATTCGTGTGAAATACTGCACCATATCCTGGGCAGCTCCAGAATAGACTGTGAAGCCAGATGTCATCAAGAGAACCAAATCAAAAAGCTGGAAGATATCTGATCGTGGCTGGTTAACCGACAGAAGGACTAATCTGTTTCCTCTGGCCAATCTAGACAATGTTATTACTAGATTATGGGCAGTAAAGCTGTCCAGTCCAGATGTAGGATCACTAAATATCAGAATTCCTGCAAAAACAAAAGCAAATTCAGGATCTCATAATTTATATCTGTATCTGATAAAGCTAGTAGATTTCTCCTTCATCTTATGATATGTTTAGCATGGTTTTAGTGGAGGAGCTCTTTAAGGCCCTTTTCGCACCTTACCTGTTCCCGACATGTGCACGCAGATCACACAAGAAGCCTCTTGCGAGAGACACTTGCGTCCCCTCTGCTTCTTCTCCGCAGCAGCTCCCTGCTGGCTGGAAGGAAGTGTGAGGGCTCCGCCCCATCCTTCTACAGCGTAGCTAGGTACTTTCCCAGGCTGTGCTTGGGGAGGAAGCGCAATGGCCCTGTCTCTGGAGGCTCTGCATGCAAGGTAAGTGTTTGTGGGGCCCGGGAGCAATGCGTGATCATGCATCATTTTCAGCAAGAAGCCAGAAATGATATATTGGACAATTGCCACCTACTGGCCTCGGCAGCATCATGCGATTGCGAGGACATCATGTGAAATGGTCCTCGCAATCGCGTGACACTCTGGAGGCCATTTTGCATGAGAAATGGCATGTGAAAAGGGCCTAAATTGTGAAAAATGTCTGTTTGTCACAGAACATGTTTGGTCTCACCTACGTATGTTTCTTTTGTGACTGGTTCTTAGAAGTTAAACTTGGACATGATTTGCAACTCTGATTGCTGAGAAAATTCCATTGTTGGAGGCAAAACAAGTTATCTCGTGCAACATACAGACAGATTCTTCAGAGATTATAGTAATCCAGTTTTTGAGAACAAGAGAGGCCTGTCCAGAAATTTTCTTCATATTTTGAACAGAAGTGGGATAGGGAAATAAAGCTGCGCAGAATAGCCAACTATTCTTCATGCATATAGCATGAATCTCTTCAGGGAAGCAGATTTAAGTGTAAAGATGAAGGCCTCTATTAGGAACTGTGTGTGATCTGGGTTTCAGATAGTATCAAAATCTCTCAGGGCTACTTGAAGGCATTACACTAACAGAGTCCAAAGAGCAATTGGCTTTTCCTGTCTACCCAAGTCCATCGTTTAGATAGTTAACTTTTAACTTGCTCAGAGTTCAGCTCAGTTTGGGATAGCTTCAGCATACCATTATATTCTTTCTACCACGTACAACACAGATCAGTTTGGGATGACTACTACATATCACCATATTCATTCTTCTGGTAACTAACTTTCTAACCTCTGATCAAGTCAATCAAGCTGCTTAGATGCATCAGGGTGAAATTCTCCCAACCACTTCTCCCCATTCCTGACAGAAATATTTGATAACAAATTAAATCGTTGCCTTTTCATCATAGCCAAAGTACGCTTCGTGGGTCAGCCACCATAATCTGCCCAGTGATAGAGCTGGCATGCTATATGCACATATTCCACAGCTGTACCTGCAAATCCCACTTCCTAGCAGACATTTGAGCTATACACAAAGGCTGAAACATATAATACAATGAAACATACTACAGTCATTCCTCCACATTCGCTACAGTCAGGGGGACAGGACCTCTGTGAAAATAGAAAAACTGTGAATAAGTCTAGGCCCTTCCAAACCACATTTAACATACAAAAAAGTATAGTCATCATATTCAACCCACCATGGATTCCTTTCAGGAGTCAGGGTTCCTGCACAAGGCAGAAGTGGGTGGCTGGTGGGGCTTACTGCCACCTTCACTGCTGCCTCACACCATTTTTGATAGGGACTTACAAGTCTCATTTGCAGCTTCTCAATCTTACAAGGCTTGCAGTCCCTATTAAAAATGGAATAGGGAGGCAGCAGAGATGACAGCAAATAATCTGTGAATAATCAAATCTGCAAATGTGACACCTGCAAATGTGAAGGGCTGACTGTAGTTCAGCTCACTCCTCACACATTCCTCAATTGCTAGAGTAAAATTTCTGAGAAGGCCTTGGAAGTTTCACTTGTCTACAACTAATTGCTCAAAACGACAGCTGAACCAATATAACCCTGCTCAGAGGCCTTATCTGTAGCATAACCCTCCAAAGTTCACTCATATGGGATTGTCAGAGTGAAAAAAAGAGAGGACTCCTGTATCTTTACTGGTTGTGTAGAAGAAGGAATTCCAGCAAGAGTTACTTGTTACCTGGTTGCATAACAAACCACACCTTCTGAAATCCCCTCTTCTACACAATCATTAAAGGGACAGGAGGCAGCATGCTATAGTGGTTTGAGCTGTCGACTATGGCTCTGGAGACTGGGGCCATTTCTGGACTACACTGTTCTAGTGTTGTTATTCCACTTTCAACATCCTATGGAATTCTGGGGTTTGCATTTTAGGGAGGGGCAATTAGAATTTTCAGCCAGAGAGCTCTTTTGCCTCAGTAAACTACAAACCCCAGAATTCCATAGGATGTTGAAAGTGGAATAACAACACTAGAACAGTGTAGTCCAGAAATGGCCCCAGAATTCCACAGGATTCCACAGGATGTTGAAAGTGGAATAATAGCACTTTAACAATGTAGGGTGGAAAGGCCTCGGGATTCAAATTCCTGCTCAGACATGGAAACCCACAGGGTAACCTTGGGCAAATCACTCTCTCTCTCAGCCTCAGAGGAAGGCAAAGACATATATCCTACCTCTGAATAAATCTTGCCAAGAAAATCCTACGATTGGTTCACCTTAGGGTTACCATAGTCAAAAACAACAACAGCACCCTCTCTAGTTTTCCATCTGGAAACCCTAGACCCTCATACTTCCAGTAAAACTTTTACCTTCAAGAACAGCCTATCCACACACGCTTTCTGACCTGTGGTGCCTTTATAGGTGCCTAAGGCCTACACCAGGGGTGGTCAACTGTGCCAGGGAGGTCATATTTCACTTCCACAGTGGGCTACAGCACATACTTGGAGTAAATGGAACTGATGCCACATCACTTCTAGCTTTTTCAGCCCCAAAATAGATTTTGAAGGTTTCAGAGGAGGCTGGGAGACAGTGAGGGTCAAATTCACTCCAACTGGGGCAGTTTTCCATTTGGGATCAATGTTTCATCAGAACATATTTTTGAAATGTCAGGGGCCTGAGGGCTTTGGAGTGGGCCTGCAAAATTTGGAGGGCTACAGAAACTAGTCAAGGGACTATCTGTGGTTTGCAGGCTGCCAATTGCTCATCTACACAATAGCCCTATGGGGGCATTTTCCCATCATGTGATTATGGTCACATGAGGGGGAGATGGGGATAGTACTCATGGACTCCACTCCCAAGCTGGTATCCTTACCAGCCTCATCTACCATGCATGAAGTTGAACATCATAAGCAGGGAGTCATCAGTAAATGTTTAAGCTCCCCACATGAATCTGTACCCTAGAAAGTATCCGGCTTCTTTATTCGTACCAGGATTCCATAGCAACTGGACCCCGATGCTTAGTCTCCTCCTCTCTCCCCCAGAAACACCACGGATGTATTCATTCCCTACTCTTGTGTTTGCACATTGCCGCAACCTCAGTTCTGCAATGACGTCTTCAACCTGAAGAATTTATGAGAGAAACCAGTATTATAATTTGTTAAAGATCACATGAAATATATATTTGCCATTAGAACATCTTCCGGAAGCAGTTCTACCTGATTTAGTGACTTAAATCAGGCAGAGTCTAGAGCAGTGCTTCTCAGGCAGTCTGATGTAGGGTGCTGGCAGTTATTATTTTTTTCCAGTGTGCCAGGGACCGCCCTTGTGTTTGTGCTCTTGGGTTCAACTCCTTCCTTCCTTCCTTCCTTCCTTCCTTCCTTCCTTCCTTCCTTCCTTCCTTCCTTCCTTCCTTCCTTTTTTTCCTAGAAACTTGCCAGGGACTGGCAGCCCATCCTTCAGGAATCGACATCAGTCCAAGGACCACCACTTTGAGTAGTACTGCTCTAGATGCCACTGTGAGAAGGTAGGTTGGTGGACTCAGTGAATCATTGTCTGATCCAGCAGAGCTCTTGCTTACCTTGCTTTGAGTTCATTCCACTGGAAGTGGACAATGAGATGGCAGAAGGAGGTGGCTTCTGTGGTAATGAATCTGCTCTGGGTGTGGCAATGAATCTGCTCTGGGTTTTAGTCCAAACTATGGAAATGCTTTCTGTGGTGCTGAACATATTTTAGGGTACAGCACCCTGGATAACCTCTTCAAAGTTCAGACTAAATCACAGAACAGGCTCCCTGCCTGGTTGACATGGGTGCCAAAAGCAGCCATTGCTGATAAGGCTTTAGGGGTCTTAGTGCACCGAAAGCTAAACTTCAGTCACCAGTGTGATGCAGCAGCAAAAACAAAGGCAATGCAATTCTAGGCCGCATCAACAGGAGTATAGTGTTGAGATGGAGGAAAGTAATAATGCTACTCTATTGTGCTTTGGTCAGGCCTCACCTTAAAAACTGTGTCCAATTCTAGGCAACATAGTTCAGGGAGGATATTGACAAGCTGGAATGTGTCCAGAGAAAGACAACCAAAAGTTGACCAAGGTCTGGAAATCAAGCCTTATGAGGAACAGCTTAGGAAACTGTGTATGATTATCTTGCAGAAGAGAAGACTGAGAGATAATATGGTAGCCATCTTTGAATATCTGAAGAGATGTCATGTAGAAGATGGAGAGAACTTGTATTCTAGTACTCCAGAGACCAAAATGAGAACCAATGGATTCAAATTACAGGAAAAGAAGTTCCACCTAAACATTAGAAAGAACTTTTTTTGTAAGAGCTGTAAGAGTGTGATGAGACTCTCCATCTTTGAAGATCTTTAAACAGAGGCTGGATTTCCTTCTTTCAGGGGTACTGTAGTCATGCATTCCTGCATGGATGGGGGTTGGACTAATGATTTCCTTCCAGCTCTATGATTCTATGGAACTAACCTTGGATTTTCTGTATCAGAAACCAGATTGCTAGGTCTGACTCTGTCTTTGACATAGAACTTGGAAAAGTTTTTTTTGGATATGGCTGCCCAAAGCCGTCAGCCAGCATGTGGCTATGGTAGCTTAGGAATTCTGGGAGCTACAGTCTTAAAAAGTGATGTTTCTATCCACCTCAACTCTACACAGACAGTAGCCATTTACATTTTTTCAAAAAAGGCTATTTTGTAAAAAAAATGCCTGTCATTTATTTTTCTTTGCATTCCTTTCAAAAGTCAGATAAGCAGTTGCGTGACAGGATGCCAATTCATATTTTTTTTCCTATCAAAGAGCACAGAAGAAGTAAAATAGCAAGCCATATGAAAACAGGACATATTAGGCAAAACATGCTTCATCATTGATAAAAAGGACAAATAATCACATTCAGAGGATGAAATTTTCTTTATCCAACAACTCACACAGTCACTTAGCTAATGTTATTAAATCCATTCTTGACAACTTAATTTTCATTCTAATTACCCTTTTTTCTTTTTCTGAATCTGAAATCTTTGCAAGACGCAGTTTTGCAACAAACAATAATGTTTCCCTGACTGTCAGGTTGGGTAGCAGCCTGTCATCTTCCCGTACATGGGCAGCACATTTCTTCACCAGTTGGCGAGTGATGGGTTTTCCATTTATTAAAATTTCACCAGATGTAATTTTGCCTTCATGGTCCCTACAGGTTATCAGATCAAACAAAGATGTCTTTCCACAAGCTGGGAATAAAAGAGATGAAAAATGAGAATATTATATGCAAGAAAGCTTGGAATATTATATTTTTAAAAAAATCTGGTTATTTATCACTCTGGTGTTCCAGCAAGCCACTGCTTTTTACTGTTATTGCATGTAAGAAAGGTAGTTTGCTATGTTATGTTTTACCAACAAGTTACTGTTATTATTGTGCTATTGGAAAATGAAGGGAAATTTGTTTTCCCCATGTGGCCAGTTCAGATATTGCATTTGGGAAATTATAAGAAAAATGTGAAAGCCATTGCAAAGCAATCTCTCTCAGCCATATCAAAAATCAGTCACCCATGTGATCTTTCTTTCTCCCTCTCTCGTCTCAGATTGAGTCAGCATACACCCTCAGCAGTGATTACAGGTGGGCAACTCATTCTCATTTCACTGAAATGTAGCAAATTACAGCCATAATCATTATAGACCAAACAAGTAACTCTCTCCGAGTTCATTATATCACACAGTAATAGTAATAGCAACCAATGTGTTTTCTTAGAAATACAAGTTACTTCCTAACTCTAAAGGTTGAATGGACAATCATGTAAAGTTTCTCACTACGAGGTGGATCACCATATCGGGCATCACCATGATCCTCCCCCAACTCCTCCTCCACAGGCCTAATTAAATATGATGGATATAGTAAATTGCCTGCAAATTTTCTACCCTATTCAAATGTAAAGTTGTGATAGGTTGACTACATTATTTATATGAAACTGGTATAGTAAGCAAGCAAGAACTAAGACAAAAACCATGGCTCAGTGAAAGAGTATATTTCCTGCATGCAAGCCTGTCCCATTCAATAACAACTAAGGCTTCAAGGCAGGAATATGGACAATTCCCCTTAGAACCCCAGAAAGCCATAAATCTTGAGCTAGACTGAACTATGCTTCTCAGTGGCAGACGTAGGGGCAGCACTACATAGCCTCAACCCACAAGAGGACTTACATGGTCTCCAGAAATTGGTGGCTGCTACTACGAGTCCTGAAATATGAAAAATCTCTTTGCAATTGATCATTTTCTTGCTGGTGATGTGTTGAGACACTCTTGTCAAGAATAAGAAATAGGCAAGAATTTGCTATTTCCCTAGAGGTGGCACAGTGTAGACTGAGCTGACATAGTAGCAGATATAATCCTTACCAGAGCTCTCTATGAGGGCTAGCATCTGTCCACTTTTGACTTTAAAACTCAGGTTTCGTATAGCTACCCTGTGGGATTCGTTGTCCGTGGCACATGTCCAAGGAATTTCTAGATGTGCTAGTTTTTCATACCAGGGAATCTGTGAGGCCACATTAACCTAGTGAAAAATAAAGTAGAAATGTTTGTCTAAAATTTGTCTGAAGAAGGACAACTCAATGCAAATTTTTAACAGGCCAAGAGCGAGGGTGATCTAGTTGACAGTATTTGCAACCTGCAAAAGCTACATTCAGATTCTACCTCAATGTACTCCAAGGTGAAATTTCAAACAATTTCATGGTTTTCGTCACAGTGACCTTCAATATTTCCTTCAGGGCTATTCCAGACCTCTCCCGAAATATTCAAATTTCATTTCTAAATGTAAGTAAATTTAGAAACAATGGTTGACAGGCGTCTTCTTAGACAGTTTGTGGTTAGCAAGACTTACAGCCTTGTAACTGCTTTGCATTCACATTTGTGTTCATGGCACCATTGCTATGATCACAAATGTCCCTGAAATGCACCTTAAAAGCCGGTCAATTGTCTCATGCAATGGAGGTCTGTGGTGCTGATGACCAGGGCCTTCAAGGATGATGTGATCAGCCCCCTCCCACCAGTACTCACTGGCGGGAGGGAGCTGGTTTCATCATCCTGCAGTACCTTGCTTGCCAGCACCACAAAACTCCATTGCTTGGGACAACTGACTGGCTTTTAAGGTGAGTTTCAAGGGCTTGGTCAGGAGATGGAGGACTATTTGCCATGCGAAAGGGCGCCTGGAGCATGATTGTGAGGAGCAATCTGCACAACGCACTCACAAGTGCGCGATGTTCCAGGGGAAAGCAGGCACTGATCGTACACCTTTTCATTTTCAGCTGGAAGCCGAAAATGGTGCATGATCACACATTGCACCTGGGCCCCACATGCACTTACCTGGTGTGTGGAGCCTCCAGAGCCACGCCACTCGCGCTTCCTGCCCCAGCACAGCCTGGGGAATTCCCAGGCTGCACTGCAGAAGGAAGAGGGGGGGCTGTTGCATGAGCAGGCAGCTTGTGCGGAGCTGAAGCAGCAGGGATGGAAGAGCCTCTCGCCAAAGGCTGCTCACGCAATCCCCGCACCCCAGCGTCAGAAAAAGGTAAGCTGCGGAAAGAGCTTATGACTCCAAAGCAGAGTCTCTGCCAATGATTATCATTTAAATGAAAATATAATAAATCTCCCCATAGTGGATGTGACCAGATGACCTATGGCCTGCTCAGTCTGCTGTCTTGATGCTAATTGTTGATGATGGGCAACTTCAAGGCCTCTGCTTGCCTTCCATTTTCTCATCAGTCTTTCTCTTTATATCAGATGTGAATTGAACAGAACAGAACAGAAAATGCCTTCAGTTAAAGAGCTGTCCTCTTTACAGTAGGACACATGGCCATCCCAGTCTCTGCCCAGTGTCTTTCCTAGCTCTATCAGGATCTCAACAACCCACCAAACAACTGTGTGGAGGACTCCTGTGAGCCTGCTAGAACTGGAGTAATCCCCCCCACACGCTCATCCCTAGTGGTACTCGTTCAGAGGAGGACGATTCAAGGAGATGAGAAACTGGGCATCTGTGACAGAACACACAAGAGATTCTGAGGGCTACATGTAACCTTCAGGCTGCAGTTTATCTTCTGTTAGTATATAAAATTGCAACCTTAGTCATTTTTGTGGTGACATGTAGAACTTAAAAAAGGTACTTTTAAAAACTGCAATTCCAAGAGTTCTCTAGTCAGCATGGCTATGGGTATCCTAAGCTTAGGCAGTATGCAACTTTTGCTATAAAAGTCTAAGGCCATTTTTGCACCTCACTGGTTCCTGCTGACATCCCATCATAATCCCAGCAGCACCTTTGCCAGGATGGGAGCACGATAGGAACGCTCCCCTCTGCACTCGGTTGGCTCCCTGCAGCAGGCAGTGCAAGTGACACACATCTGCCTTTTGCAGCGCAGCCAGCCTCTTTCCTGTGCGCTTTGACCCCTTCCACATGGCCAGGGGTGGTGGGAGCATTGCAAGATCACAGGTGCTAAATGGATTTTTTCTGTTAAGGGAATATCCTGTGATTGTGACATGTGGGGATGCAATGGCCGCGGAACCGTGACAACCCAGAGCAGGTGATAATAAGGGTCAAAATATATGCTGTAGATATTATGTCATTTAGACATTGAAAGCATATTAGTGTTCCAGAGGAATTGTTCTAGTAAAACTTCCTGCCTGAACAATCAGACCAGCAAAAGAGAGAGAGAGAGAGAGAGAGAGAGAGAGAGAGAAAGAAAGAAAGAAAGAAAGAAAGAAAGAAAGAAAGAAAGAAAGAAAGAAAGAAAGAAAGACAAAACAAAACACCTGTACCTCCAGATGACAAATCATAAAACAGACTAAATTAATTTGCAAGGTAGGAGAGGTGATGTGTGAAAAGCTTGTGCTGTGACAAGCAAATGTCTCTCAGCTTGTAAGGAATTCCCATTTCTAACAATATGTTACCTGAATAATTTATTATGTTCCATTGTCTCACATCCTCATATGTATCTCTTTTCCATGTACCTCCAAATCTTCCTTCTAACACTACGTTGATCCAATATACTTCTTTGCCATTTCCAGCCTCTCCTCTTCATTTTTAATCCCCTTTCCTTCTGATCCAGCTAGAACTATTTAAATTTTGGAAGATTTACAAAATATTACTTGTCACTCAGGGATGTCCTTGTTGCTTTTGAGAATGACTTGAACATTCAAAGCAATTTTTTTTACCCAAACATTCTAAGTTAAGACTATGAGAGAACAAGAATATAAATAAATGTCATCCTTTACCTGGTAGCTGAGGTCTTTGACCTCTAGAACATTAGATTTACCATTGTACGTAAAATACAGGCTGTTGTCTTCTGAGCAAAAAATACTGTCTTGGAGACTCCTCTTTGCCTATAGAAAACATAATTAGAATGTCACTTACTTATTGTTTGGGCTTAAGATTAATTTTAAGAGCATATGTTAGCTGCTTCACACATTGGCTAGCTTACAGTTTGCAGTTTTTGCTCAGTGTGGAGATTGGTACTGTCTTCTTTCTTCTGAATCCAAAAAGATCCCTCCAGGACTTGCCGTTACACTGCAATAGTCTCCACCCATGGCTGTTTGTTGTTGGTGGAGATCAGAGGGGATGACTATGTCACCTCTAGGGTCAGAAGCAGGAGTGTAGCTCGGTGGGGCAAAATGAGAGCATTGACTCCTCAAGTAGAAATTCTGTGTGTCCTCCCCTGCCTGAAATTTTCCTTCAGTCACCCAGGCCATTTCTGCACTAGGCTGTTAAAGCACTATGATTCCACTTTCAACATCCTATGGAATCCTGGGGTTTGCAGTTTCGGGAGAGGCCAGCTGCAAACCCCAGTATTCCATAGGATGTTGAAAGTGGAATCATAGCGCTATAATAGCCTAGTGCAGAAACGGCCCCAGTTTTTAGTAACTTAAAGCTTCAAGTGAGCATTTGGAACTTCAGTTTAGGCATCCAAAGAAAGGAGGCAAGCAAAGTTACCAAGGGAAGGAAAACACACCAAATGTAAAAAAATGTTAGGTGTGTACAGTTTATAGAGTTCACCTCTGCAATGTGAGAGATGTGGGTACTGAAAAAAAATTTCATGGGGGGGAAGAAGAACTCCTACTGGAGAAGACAGTGTCCTCATTTCTCCCCCCAATAGGTAGACTCTCTGCTTCTGCTCCTAGAGATAACATATAGTCACCATTACTGGCAGTAGTAGTAGTAATAATAATAATTTGTTACCCACCTCTCCCCAAGGCTTTCTCTAATTCCCTTTTAAAGCTTTCCCAATTAGTGTCTATTGGTAGCAGGTTTTAGTTTAAGTATATTTACTTGTTTTGTATGTTCAATCAGCTTGCAAAGAGGAAAGTGTACCAGCCCCTCCCCTCCATTTTTAATTCCACTGTTGTCTTTAGGCAGAGAGCAAGGAATCTGTACAGAAGAGATTCCCTTATGCATGGAGAAGCTCTAAAATAAAACATTTTTTAAAAAAATTCAGAGCCCCTAATGATATAGAGAGAGAACCAGCTCGGTGTGGTGCTTTGAGCATTGGAGTACAAGCCTGGAAATCAGTTTTAAGCAGTTTTTGCCTGGTTGGAGATCGCGGACATACACTGATTTAGTGAATTAATGTAAATAGGAAAATTTCAAAGGTTTGTGTGTCTCTTCTCCTGTTGTGCTGGAAAGCAGTATTGTCCCCCTGCAACCCCTCCTTCCTCCTTCAGATCTTTAACCCTATAGCTGCTGTTTTTGGGCTAGACATTTATTTAGCCAAGAGGTTTGGGAATAGCAGAAATAGAGTTAGCGAGTTAATGAGGAAATAAGCCTTTAAGGTGTTACACAGGAAATAGTGGAAAGGAGAAGGGAGGCTTGATTTTGAATAATGAGAGTCATGCCAGGAGTTGGAAAAGATTCTCCTCTAGTACTTTTGCAACATTTCTAAGCAAAGATAACTCAATGGACAGAGTTCAGCTTACAGAGTTCTATTGTTTAAAAGCTGCATCTGAAAAGGAAAAAGAGAGAGAACTCTGCACTCACCAGGAATTCCCCCTCGCCCCTCCCTATTGAAAGAGGAAAGAAAAAAACTGACAGCCCTCTTTGGCCACCTCTTGAAGCGAGGAGCCTGATTTTGCAATTTTAATGCCCAGACTGGCAGCAGGAAAGTTTGAAAACTCATGCTCAAGGCTCCTTTTAGAATCAAGTAACACCGAAAGGGGGGACAGGCAGTTTCTCCCCCCTTTAATGACAGAAGTAAGTCTGGTTAAAGGGAGAAAGAAAATTTCAGTGAATCAATCTTAGAAATGGGCCCAAGGTGAAAGCAAAAAAGCCAAAGAAACCAGAGGACAAACCCCTCTCCAGACCCAGAGTGAAGGGAGTGGAGAGGAAGAAGAGGATGACAGTGGTGAAGAAGAGGTAGTGGCCCCACTCAGACAGATCAGCTGGTAGATGATGCTCAGCAGTCAGGGGGCTACCAGTGAGTTCAGAGTTATTAATATACACCCCTCATCACATCAGACCTACTAAATTGGAAGACACACTGTGCAACTTATACGGAAAAGCCACAAGAAATAATAGAACTTTGCTCCAGTATCATGGCCTCATAGGTACTTTATTGGCAGGATTGTCAATAGTTGTTTTTGACTTTGTGAAAAAAAAAGAAAAAAAGCCCAGCTTGGGAGGCCAGCCCTTTCTAATCCAACAAATAGAAAGGAGGAGGAGAAGGGGGAAGTTCAGGAATGACGGACTTAAAAGCTGCAAAACTCTATCTGACAATGAGTTTTTGGAGAAGCAGTTGACATAGGAATCTTGAACACATGGGAATTGTAGTACCTGAATAAATTTCCCCCAAGAACTCTTGGGGATTCCAATGCAAAAGAACAGAGAAGTAGAGCCCCCACAGAGGCTTTGAAGCTGCAGCGGTTAGGAGACAGCCACACTTCACCCCCACCGGTTCCTTTACTCAGGTGCCTGCATGCCTGTTTGCCTGTCCTTCCCCTGAGGAGACAGATGGGGGGGGAGCATGGAAGTGGCGGCAGATGCAGCGGAGGCTGCCCAAGGGATGTGAGCAGCAGAGGCTGAGAGGATGCAGCCGAGGCTGGGAGAGACAGAGAGGGAATAGGTGGCATACTCTCCCCATGAGCGGCGAAGACTGGAAGGTATGGGCACCGTTAAGCCTAACAATAAGTAGCAGGAACAGAGGAGTCAGTCCCGAAAAGGGGGGGGTTCACCCCCCTCCCTTCCTTAGTTCATCTGATGTTTGGAATTTTAGAACCAGGCGGAAGAGAAAATAAAATGCAGCAGAGTCAAGCGGCTGACAGAAAAGGCTAGCAGGGCAGCCAAAAGTCCAGGAGCTGCAAGGGGCTGAAGAGGGCAAAGAGGAGCAGCTCAGCAGCCTACGGCCACACCACCCTGAACACGCCCAATCTCATCTGATCTTGGAAGCTAAGCAGGGTCGGGCCTGGTTAGTACTTGGGTGGGAGACCACCTGTGAATACTGGGAGCTGTAAGTTTTTGTAAAATCCAAAATAAGGTAGCGGTCAGAAGATGAGAAGGTGGTAGGAGACCCCAGAAGAGGAAGAGGGTCTCTGGGAGTGTGCCAATGTGCCCAGTGTGGGCAGAAGAGGCATAGGTGAGAAAAATCTGGACAGATGGTGAAGACAGTCAGAGAAGGATGTGGATATGTGGTGGATGTGGAAGAGGACAGCAGAATAGATGGTCCAACTGGCATATGCAGGGACCAAGTGAGAGGTGATGTATGGTGAGAATCTTTTCGTGGAAGACGACAGCAGAACTCCATGAATAATGTCAGAGGTCAGCAGTTAAGAGGAAAAGTTTTGTTCCTCACCCCATAAACAGCACAGGGCAAGGGCTCGGAGTTGTGACATTCTGGTAAGAAACGTTGGCAGCAGAAGTATGAAGAATACGGGAAAGGGCCGAGTCAGAACTGCAAAGTCAGCGCCCCCTCACCAGTTCCCGATAAGGTGGAAACTGGAAAGGCTCCCTGGCGCAGTCCCAGCAGGATGAAGGAGGTGATGGAGCACCCCTACAAGCAAGCTGGGAGAAGAGGTGACGGCGCACCTCTGAGTTGGGAGGGAGAAATAAGGGAGCATTTCTGAGAGACGATAGAGCGCCTCTCCAGTTTGGAAGTGGAATTGCAGTTAAGGGACTCTGGCTGAAGAAGGCAGAGGAGAAGGAAAAGAGAGATGCAAGCTGTGAGACATCTAACAGACCGACAACAGCCCTGAAAAAGCTCACACACCATATAGGCTCAAACAACAGACCTGCATTTGTCCACAAGATCATCAAAGATTAAACCACTGTTCTAGGAGTCACCCGGAGGAGTCACATTGTACCTGCAGTCCTCAGAACTCAGGAGAAGTGGAGGAGATGGGATCAAAGTCCTGAAGATACAGTAGTTCAACGTGAACGGCCCAAACGACAGCCCTGGCTATGTTTTTTGGACTGGATGCCAGCACAGGGCAAGTGGCATGATACCACATTCATCTTCTTAGCCCATTTTATAGAAACCTCTCACTCTCATTCCATGTGCAGCCCACAACAGAGAAACCAGGAGTGTTTTTGTTTTTCCCAGAGCCCCATTATGATGGGGAAGAAGATGCAGTACACACCTCACAGAGTCATAAAGTTGTCACCTTTCAGCAAAAGCCCTTTTGGATGGATTAAGGGAACATAACTCTACAGGAAAGGGTTAGTGCATTAGGGAAAGCTCTGAGTACGACAAGGGAGGAAATGTTAAAATAGAGGCTTCTTTCCCTACAAGCACAGGCACACCCTCTCAAACCAGGAGACATGGGTGAAGGATTGGGGGCAACCTGGATATGGGTGGAGAAGACCTATCAGGTAGTAGTGACAACCCCCACTGTGGTAAAGGTGGCCAGGATGCAGTGGTTGCAACTCGGGACACATGCATCATTTTATGCATGATCAGATTTTGAATGTGGAAAAAATACCATGGGTTGAGGTAGGTATAGGAGGGGCAGGAAGTCTGGTTTACCTATTTTATCACTAGGGATTGGAAGATATGTGTATATGGCAAACAGGCATGCCCAGGGAAATGTCTCAATGTTAACTTCCTTTCAGTTATAGCATTGGTTTTATTGAGTTGTGTGAGAAAAGGGGGGTTGGTCGTCCATAGTCAGTTCTGGAAAGCAACCAGTTTTTACAATGGTAAATAGGTATATGGTTCATCTTCTGGGATGAATTGATTTGGCCACTGAGGGAATCACTTTTCACTCAGTGCACAAAAATTGAGTTGAATGCAAAAAGGGAAAATGCATTTTGAAGTATACAATATTAGAAGATCATTCTAGTGGTCTGCAGGCATGTGGACATGATTATTGGGTTCCCTAAGTGAGTATGGGTAAAGGCACTGTATGCAGAAATACTTTGTACTAACGTAATGGCCTTCCTAAATCTGCCTGTCTTTACTCTGCATGTTAAAGTGTTTCCTAATCTGTAATGCTCAAGTCAATGGAAGGAGAAAGCTATTGTGTATGCCTAAATGGTGATTGCAGAAAAGGGGGGTCAGAAGAATTCTGGGCTAGACAATGCAACTGGCACTCCAGGGCTGCCAGGTGACGCATGTCAGATCCAGCAACTGCTGAGGAAAGAAGGATTCTGGGCTACATGATACAACTGGCACTCCGGAGGCTGCCAGGCGTCGTACATCAGACCCAGCAACTGCTGAGGAATAGAAGATTGGGGCTAGATTTCTGCTGGGGTTACTCCAGGAAGCTAACCTCTCTACGCACAAATCAGACCCCCTCCGTTATTGGGAACAGCGTATAATGTGTGTTAGTGAATCCTAATGCTGCTATGTATTCTGCTGCTATGTATCACTTGTGCTATAAGGAAATAGGAAATAGTACATGCTTGAAATTGCAAAGTTTGAATTTAGCATGAAGGGGGGAATGAAGGAGATGAATGAGGTTAGAATGCTGGGATTGACAGTAAGGGAAAGTGTTAACTTCCTTTTCTGCAAAGGCTGCAGGCTGCGGAAAATAGGTGTGAATTGCTCCTCTTTGTTCCCCTTCAGTAAGTGAAAGTGCTAATTTAGCTCTCTGCAGACCAGCAGATGCAACCTTGAGAGCTCTCCAAAAAGTTCGCTTTGTACTTTTATCTACTGAGAAAACGTCGGGAGGATCGCTGACCATGAGCTATAACTTGTATCACTTTCTAAACTAACTCTTTGTTCTCTTCTGTACACGTGTGAGCTAAGTTAATGATGTAATGGAAAGTTAACCAAAAATCTTTTTCCTTCTGTGATGGGCTGGCTAAATGAATGATTGATTGCTGACATGGAAGACCAAAAAGTATATAGTGATGCTACCTTAATTAATCAGGACGACAGTTCTGGGATAGCTGTCGTCCTTGCGCAAGTAAATTGTTAACAATAAAAAGGCTTTTTGATTTTTCCCTGAAAACCTGGTCTTCGTCTCTTTTCTGGCCACAACAGTATTCTCTCCTCTACAGATTCAACACACTTGCATAATGAGTGCCTAGGCTATGTAAGCTTTTGTCTGGCCCTAATTTTCTCCCATTTAGAGCAATCTGAGTTCTCAGCAAACATGCCTACAAACACGGTGGGATTGAGAGAAAGCCCTCCCTTGCAGATCTTAACATCTTCACTGGCTTATATATGGAAATATAGTCTTCATCGGATGGCTCCAGGTTCTAGTATCATGAAAGCAGGAGAAAAGCCATTCTCTTTCTCCATATTCCTGGCAACACAAGTAATTTTATTTATATACCTCTACTATGTTCCCCCTTGCTTTTCTACCTCTCAGAATAAAGAGCTCCAGGTGTTTCAGCCTTTGTGCCCAGGGGCCCAGAACCATGGGTGCAGCTACGCTTGAAGCAAGGGCAAAGCAATTTTTGCCCCACCAATGAAATTTTCTTTCAGTCTCCATAATTCTAACACTGCAGTCATTTAAAACTTCAGCCGAGCATTTAGAAATACAATTTAGAAATCCAAAGAAAAAAGGCAGGCAGGATTACCAAGGGAATGTGAAAAAAATATAAGACTCGCAGGTCTGAACAATTCTCAGTGTCTCGCTCTCTGGAATGCTAGAAAGTTAGAGCTTCGCGGAACTGTTCACTGGGGGTACAGAATGCCTTCATTCTCCCTCCCACGGCTACACCACTGACCAGAACTACACACAGTGTTCCCTCTGTGAGTGCACCATAGATGTGTACAACAGTATTTTGATATTGTCAGGTTTTATTTTTAATAAATTTCCTGATGATCCCCAACATAGAATTTGTTTCTTTCTGCCATTTTTACAACCACTGCATAGCAGTGAGCATTTTAACTGAACAGTGGGCTGCCCTCAGTCCCAGTTTTGTGAAAAAGGCAGGATATAATTAAAGTGTGTAAACAAAGAGCAATATTAATAGGTCCTTGGCCAAATTCTTTTCCTTTGTCAGTTGCCACTCTCTTAGACTTCATCAGCATGTGTAGGAACTCTGTTTTTTTTGTGGGGGGTACAGAGTTCATCAGGTCATACTTAGCTTACACGAACTACATTTACCATTCTAATGCATGCTTTCCAAGTTCGAAGATATCCTTTTGGTGTTGTCACCAAACCTATCCACTTCAGACTTCCCTGATTGTTTGTTGTTGTGCACCTTCAAGTTGTTTTCAACTTACAGTGACGCTAAGGTGAACCTGTCTGAGAGACCAAGGTTTGAATCCCTGTTCAGCCGTGTATACCCATTGGGTGAACTTGGGCAAGTCATGCTCTCTCAGCCTCAGAGGAAAGCAGTGGCAATCCTTCTCTGAACAAATCTTGCCAAGAAAACCTTGTGCCATTTGTGCATTGGGATACACATAATTTGGGGGGGGGACTTGAAAGTGCACAACAATGAACAAAGTATAAGGTGCTTTTCAAGATAACAGCAAAAAGATTGGATCTTCAAAAATTTACAATCTACATTTCAATAATCAAGGTGGTAACCAGAGGAAAAATCACAAAGCTTTATGTTAGTACAACAGTAGCTTCTTTAAACTCATTAACATGTTCATGTGCTAATTCAGTCATTTTCATGCATCCTTCTATGCACAAACTCCATTGTTTATTTCCTCAATTAATATATGATGTTTACTGATAACATTTTGTTTTTTGATTTTATTCACATGTTCATCATGAGACCTCTATGTCAAAACCCCCACCAGAATCACTTCCTCTCTGCTCATGTCTTAAATTTCACTCACCTGGGCCTCCTCCTGCTCTTCCAAAGCATGTTCCATTGGAAACATTTCCATCTTGTCTTGCTTTGCTTTGATTATTATTTTCCACCTCCTTTCCCACAAATTTTGTTCTTTCTTCTCTTTTCACTGTCCAATCACCATATCCAGCTTGTTCCAAGAAAGCAATACAGACGATCCCCTCAGACCGCACCTAGTTGTGAAATATTGTTGCTATTATTGTACTATAAAACAAACTCCCGTTCAAGGTTCATCAGATAGTGATTATGGCTGACCTATCAGCTCATTTTTTAAAAGTAAGAAGCAAGGATACAATTGCAGAGGGTTTTTTTTTTAAAAAAACAATTACTTGTGGAGCTGCTGAGTTTTGATCTGCATTGCTTGTTTAACAGTGCCAGAGATCATTAGGAAAATCCATCTATATTTTTTCACCTGCATCAAGTTGTCAAAGAAAACCCTTAGCTCACTAGGAGAACACAGGCAGATGGCTTTAATACCGAACAACCGTCTCAGTATTTTCAACATCTCTTACACCGTCAGGTAAGTAAACAGAAAGGGATGTTTGACTAATTCTGTCTTTGTGAATTATGGTATGAGTTGATCTGATCTATATATCCTGGAATAATGATCAGAGTTTAATTATTCGCCGATTTTCTACTTTTTGATTATTCTAACAGAGCTTTTGAATATATCCTACAGTGATCACCTGCCAGCAGAACAGACATTGATGGCAGAATAGATTCCTCCCCTCAGAACCGGCATCACCCTATATCTGCTCCCATAAATTGGGGGGGGACCTCTAAAGCAAATTTGGGGGAGGGAGTAGAGAAAAAAGAAAGGGAAAGGAAAATCCCATTGCAGGAGGAGACACCTTCTTCTGCAATACTGGATGCAACCCAGTGTGTTTTAATTCATAGTTAAAGAGAAATCTTTGTACAGATGTTCATTTGTCTGCTTGCATATTCCCACTCTTTACCTTCAGTCCTCTAGCAGTTGCAGAGAGTAACTATTTTGGATCAGATAGGAAGGGAAGGCTAGTGGAGTATTTCAGTGCACCTGCACATTTTGTACAGATTGAGCTGGTGTTTGAGCAGGGGTTCTCTCAGCCTGTCAGAGCCTTTCTCCTGCCCTGCATACAAGATAGTTGCATGATGGATAGTTTATGAATTTTTTGCCCGATATGCACATTGACACAAAATGATGAGGAGGATATGCTTTGGGTTGTTTTTTTTTAACCTGCTCTATACTGCTTTCCTTGAGGCAGAATAGCCAGTAGGTATGGGTTCTGTAGATAAATAGATTGAACATTTAGGGCCCTTCTGCACTACACTGTTATAGTGCTATTATTCCACTTTTAATATCATGTGGAATTCTGAGGTTTGTAGTTTACTGAAGCCAAAGAGCTCTCTGGTTGAAACTCCCAAATGCCCATCCCTAAAGTGCAAACCCCAGGATTCCATAGGATGTTGAAAATGGAATAATAACACTATGACAGTGTAGTGCGGAAAGGCCCTTAGTCACAGCTTTGTAGCAGTGTAGGAAGAAAATAAGTAGGGAAAGGGGGGCAACTTTGATGGATCCAAGAGCCAATTTTCTGGTTCATGGGCCTTCCAGACACCACACACACTGCTCCAAAGTGCCACAAACCAAACCAACTAAACCAGAAGTGGAGAAAAGTCCATTTGGTCAATTCCATGTGTAAAATACCTTAACTGGCACAATGACTTTGTGCTTACTTTTGCTTAACATAAGCACAGTTTGAGAAATTAATTTGAGTTTTTTTCTTTATTTACCACCCTATTCTTTACTGTTACCTAAAATGACAGGCTTCACAAATGCTGTCCCTAGTTTGACGTGCACACACACACACCTGATAACATATTGGTCTGACAGACCTACAATTGCCAAGACATATAGATTTCTGCATATTCTAGAAATGGTGTATAGGTGCTAAAATAACACCATTGTACTTTCAGTTACACAAATGCTACCTAAACATAAGTAAACAAAAGAAACATTGATAACTTGTGTGATTAAAGAATAAGAAATGTCCAGTGTTTATGGTGATCAAATAACTGGTGGTGGTGGTGGTGGGATTGCGTTGTGTGAACAGAAACATGTAGCATTTATACTGCATCATTTAATTGCAGACGAAGTGTTTTCCCATCAAAATTTACCAAATTAATTAAAGCAGTAAGCTAACATGAATAGATATTTAGGTTGCAGTAAGTGTTTCTGGGAGGAAAAATATGTTTGTGTCATGCCTTGATCAGAAACCTTTTCACTAAGTTTCAATAATTTGTTAAAAACCTTTAATTTCTCAGTCTATCAACATTCAGATCTGTATGGAAGTGTGAACACCCCCCCGACTTTGTAACATTTCTCCAGAAAGTTTATTCGTGCATGTCCTCGTCACCTTTTTCAACTCTGGCAACAAAATACGTCCCCCAGCCCATGAGCTAGTGCAGAGCAGCCACTGCCATGTCTATATACAGTTGGCTGTCCCAATTCGCTAGAGCTGGGGGCACAGGTGGTGAAAAATTGGGCTGTGAGCTGTCGTTGGCCAGGCAGCAGGTGGTGGAGGGGGAAGAATACCAGAGGCAGGTTTTTAAAGGGCTGTGCAGCCTGAGTGGTACCACCAAAAGGTAAGGTTCCCCTAGAAAAGGAGCACTTGAGATGGCATGGCAGGGTAGGAGAAACTCGGAAATACTCAAATCTGTGAAAGTGAAACCCACAAATATGGAGGGCTGACTACAGCTAAAACTCTGAGAGGGGAAGATCTCCTGCATTGTTCATTCAGTTGCTGGACGCACACAAATATTGAAAGTAGAGGTCTGTTTTTTTGTTATCCCCCCCCCCCATGAGCTGCTTCAGTCTCTCCATTGACTTCCTTTTCTGTCCTTTCTGAATCTCTCTCCCTTCCTCTTTTGATTATGTATTCCTGCATGGCAGGGGGTTGGACTCAATGGCTCGTGTGGTCTCTTTCAGCATTATGACTCTACGATTCTATGACCATTTCCTCACTAGGTTATTATAGTGCTATTATTCCATTTTCAACATCCTATGGAATCCTGGGGTTTGCAGTTTGGGGAGGGGGCCTTTGAGGATTCCATAGGATGGTGAAAGTAGAATAATAGCACTATAACAGTCTAGTGTGGAAATAGCCTATGATTCTTTGATTCTTTCCTTTCCTCATTCCCATAAGGGCACAAGAATGGGCAGTTCTCACATTGCCATGGGCCACTTTCCACACTGGCCAAGTATTGAAGGACTGGAATTTTTCTTTTTCTTTTGTTTTCATTTATAAGGGTTTTTGGGGGGGAGGGTTAAGAATTCAGAGTAACTAACAATAGATTTGTAAAAAAGATTAAATATTAATTGAATTTAATTAAAATTAATTCTTCATTAAACAGTGTTAAATTCCTTGAAATTACCACTCACTCATTATTAACAAATAAAATCTCACTAATAATTTACTATTGTTACATTAATGGCTTTCTGTACATGAACCTCATATATACTTAAAATGACTTTACTTAATATGATGACTATCATAATTCATATGAAGACTGCAGTATTGACTCTTCCATAGATTATAATGCATTTTGTTCCTTTTCTCATTGACTACAGTGCATTTAGTAATTTCTCAATGAATTTTAGTAGCAGTGTCTTTAAAATAAACATTCTGAAGACCGCAAGGGAGAATAAAAAAGAAGAACTTGGGGACTTGGGGCTCATGGTGGATGGTAGAATGACCAATGTGAGGTTTTGCTACCCAATAGTCTAGTTCATATATTACTTAGAAGAATCTGGAAGAGAATGAAGGATCAGCCTTAAATAATGCTGGTATTCAGTACTGCAATTCTGTAAACTAGAGTTACAGATCCATAACTGCTCTGTATTCAGTAAGACAAAGTAAGGTCACCACCGGTCCACTTTAATAGCCAGCAACCAGATTGGGCAGAGGAGGTCGGGCTGAGGGGGATCAGGCCAGGAGACATTATTTAGGCCTTTTCAGCACCCTGCCTTATCCTGTAACCCTGAGGTTGTGATCCCAGCAGCACCTTTGGTGGGAAGGGAGTGCACTAGGAATGCTCCCCTCCACACCAGACTGGCTCCCTGTGGAATGGAGCATGAAGGACATGCCTCTTCCTTCCTCAGTGCAGCTGGGCTGTTTCCAATGCTGCACTGCGGCAGGAAGCAACTCCATCATGCTTCTTGCCCTTCCACACAGCCGGGAAGGACGGGAGCATCAGTCAATTCAGAGGCATTGACAGAGAAAAATTTGTCCATGCTTTACCCCACCATCACTCCAGCTGGCAACAGGAGAAGAACGGGACTGCGACGACATCTTGCAGAAGCATCGTCACAGTCCTGCTTCTTCCCATCTCCATGCTGGGACTCCATGTCCATGCAGAAAGGGCCTTCATTACATGCACATAACTAAGTAGTCAATGTACAATAATATTAACAATAACAATAATATTTATTCATGTTCCATTTTTTCCCCGACCTTGGACAGAAGGCAGTTTACAAAAATTAAAGTAGATAAAGCTAAAAAAAAGTGCATCATACAAAAGTAAAAAAATATAATGAAACTATCAATAAGCTTTCTCAGTGCCCTTGACTTTCCTTTCCATCATCTTTTTAAACTCAGTCTCTCATATTTGCAAAGTTTCCTCTTCTGAACACATTAGTGAATTCAGTATTTTAAAGTATTGGTGATGATGATGATGACAACGATGATGATGGGAAAAACAGTTTTGAAAACAACATAGCAATAGCAGTGTGTAGTGTAGTGTATTGAGTGTTGGACTAGTATTCTGGGAGATCAGGGTTCAAATCCCCACTTGGCCATGGATACTCACTATGTGACCTTGGACAAGTCACACTCTCTCAGCTTCAGAGGAAGGCAGTGGCAAACTCTCTCTGGTGAAATCCTGCCAAGAAAACCCAGTGACAGAATCTCCATAAGTCGCAGTCAACTTGAACTCACATTACAACACAGGCCCTTTCCGCACCTTACCATTTTCTGGCACTGGGGTGCAAGGATCACATGAGCAGCCTCTGGCAAGAGGCTCTTGCATCCCTGCTGCTTCAGCTCCACACGAGCTCCCTGCTTGTGCGAGAGCCCCACCTCTTCTTTCTGCAGTGCAGCCTGGGAGTTTCCCAGGCTGCACTGGGGCAGGAAGCATGACCTGCACGGCTCCAGAGGCTCAGTATGCCAGGTAAGTGCATCTGGGGCCCAGGAGCAATGCGCGATCGCGCGCCATTTTCGGCTTTGAGCCGAAAATGAAAAGGTGAGTGATCGGCGCCTGCCGGCCCTGGAGCATCACACAATTGTGAGTGTGTCATGCAGATCATTCCTCACAATTGCGCAATGCTCCAGGCGCCCTTTCACTTGGCAAATGCCATACAGAAAGGCCACATTCTTGCCAAAGCCACTTGTTATATTTTTTTTCTTTTTCTTTCCCCCAAAAGGGAGCGTGTGGGACCTTGGTGGAATATTCCATCATACCATAAGAAGTGGAACAGACAGATTCTCAAAGATGTTTCATTTCATATTGAAAGTGGCCAGCTCATGGGCATCTTGGGGAATTCTGGTAAGTTGTGGCTCCCTACACTTCTACACTGAGTGTCCATTCATAGTGCAGTTCTGTGGATACTGGGACAATCTTGGATCTCCTCAAAGAGTCCTCATATAGAGGACTCAGTGTAAATGAAACTGCTGAAAGAAGTTAACCAGAGTTTTGGGACCTGGTGCCACCAGTATGCAGATGACAACCAGTGCTATTTTGCCTTTCCACCTCAATCCAAGGAAGCTGTTTCAGTCCTGAACTGGTGCCTGTCATCAGTGATGGACTAGATAAGGATAAACAAATTGAAACTCAAACTAGACAAAACAGAGGTGCTCTTGATCAATTGAAAATCTGATCAAGGAAAAAGGATTTAGCCCATGCTAGATGGGGTTATGCTCCCCCTGAAGATACAGGCCTGCTGCTTGAGTGTGCTCCTGGATTCCACCAGGAAATGAAAATGCAGTGGGAAATGAACCTCACGCTGATTTTCAGCAGTGGCCAGCAGTGTCTTTGCATAGTTAAGGCTTGTGAGTCAACTGTTCCCATTTGTGGATCTGGCCACAGTGACACATACCTTACTTACATCCTAGCTGGCTTACTGTAATGTGCTTTACATGAGACTGCCTTTGAGGAATGTTCAGAAACTTCATTTGGCCCAAAGACCTGCAGCCAGATGGTTAACTGGAGCTGGCTCCAAAGAGTACACACCTCGCCCATTGCAACAGTTGTACTGGCTGCAGGACTGTTTGTCCTCAGAATATACTTTGCCAAGAATATACCTTGCCAAGAAAACCCAATGACAGGGTTACCATAAGTCAGGGTTGACTTGAGGGCATATAACAACAACAAATTGCTGAGAACTATAATACTGATGCTAATAGTAATACTAATGAAAGTATACTCAGCTACCTTATCCCAAAGAAGACAAGGTCTTATCGCAAAAGCCAGTTTTCATGACAGTCTTTCCTAAGCTCTTGCAAGAAGTGAATGTTTGGTGAAGAAGGAACTGTAAAGGTAATTGTTGGATTTGTAATTTGATTTTATTCTGACTCATTTTTGGGAGATGTATCAAACTGTGTGGTATTCTCCATACTCTCCAACTGTCCTGATTTGACTGGGATAGTCCTCAATTAATCCTATGTTCTTCTACCTTTTCAGCTGCCTTTTAAAGGTCCTAGTTTTTCTGTCTTCCTCCCATTTTCCCCCTTTGCCTTCAGTTGTTGCAAACTGAATTTAAAGTACAAAAGTAAGTTGCACTTAATCAACTTGGGAGGTGGAGAGATGAGAAGAGGGACAAAATCTTGTCTTTCCCATTAGGCTCAGGCAAAAGCAAATTGCTACAGCTACTCTTAGCATGTATGTTCTTCTTTATTGATTACTTTTGCCCTCTTGTTGCCTGGTTGCACTCTTTTGGCGACACTGATGTTGGTTGGTCACATGTGTCCCAGTTTTCATCTGTGAAATGTTGGAGGGTATACACATTTATGTACACATTGGAAGGTATACATTCAGAGTGGGAGAGGATAGAGGCTGAAAAACTTCACAGATGGATTTCATGGTAATCTAAGAGCTGGTAGCTATGAAAATGCAGTGGGACATGAACCACAGGCTGATTTACTGGAGTGGCAAAATATTGGTGGGAAGGAAATGAGCAGCTGGTGATGCTGTTGTGGACAAGGGAGGATTAAGGTGATTGGGGCCCTGGAGCACTTCCAACAACAGGGTTCCCTTTGAGCACATGTGTGCCCTACTCTGTCACTGGTGGGCTACAAATGAAACAAATAAAAGGATAAATAATAAATAAATTGCAAAGTATAGTAGATAGCAGCACAAAAATCTTCATGTGTGAACCCATTTTCATTCTTGCAGCCTCAGTGAGACCAGCAGCTTGATTCCAAATATTTTTTAAAATTTTTTGTTCAATCACACCAGTAACACCATACCTCCCCACATTTCACAGATGAAAACTGGGACACATGTGGCCAAGCAACATCAGAACATGGTCTGGATGGCAAAAATTATTAATGAGGAAGACCACCAAAGCTAAGAGGCTGCAGTAGTTTGCTTTGCCTGAGCCTACTGGGAAGGGCAAGGTTCCACCCTCTCTTTTCCTCTCCCCCTGCTGGGTTAATTGAGTGTAAACTACTTTTGCTCTTTGAACTGAGTTTGCAGCAACTGAAGTAAGCTGAAGACAAAGGAGGGAAGAGGGAAGTGAAACTGGGATGTTTTAAAAGCAGCTGAAAAAAGTGGGACAACAGAGCATAACTTTTGTCATTATGACCACACTTTGATGTTGCTTGGCCACATGTGTCCCAATCGTCATCTGTGAATATGGAACACTCTTTATATTGAATCAGATCATTAGGCCGTGAAGCCAGTATTGCCAGCTCTGACCAAGACGTCTGCGTTTCAGGCAGAAATCATTCCTAGCCCTACTTGAGGATTCCTTGTATTCCCTCCTGGTGATCTTCCATCAGGTTTAATCAGGTTAGCCCTGCTTAGCTTCTGAAAATCTGATACTGACCTCGGCTTACAGTTGTGACTCAAAGCCTGGATCCTGTTGTTAAGTTCCAACTAGAGTCAACCTACTGAATCAATGGAACTTTCATAAATATGGACTTACCAAGTTCTCACTGATTCTTTATGAATCAATCTTCAATGAAACTAAGAATTAGATTTAGGCTCAAGAGTGTAGTAGACTAGATGTGCTCTCACAGTCAACAAGATCAGAAAAATACTCATTTATCTGTGACAAAGCAAGTGGCACTAACAAAAATATAGTTTCAGCTACAGAAATATAATGAAGGCTGGACTGGCTCTTTTCTGACATGTGCGAGTTTTTCACAAATTAACTGTGTGTGTGGCTGCCAATTGTCCAGTTAGGAGAAAAAAACCCTGCAGGTTTCTATGCTTTCAACAGAGATTTGAACTGCAGAAATCAGCAGGTGAACCATTTCACAGCATGGATTTAAATGTTTTAGCACCTGCTATGTGCTGCAGATCAAGATGTTGTTAAAAGTGCAGGTAACAAAGAGTGCTTCAGATGTTGGCAGTCCCGTGGATGATGACAAGCCTGAAGCAACTGGTGGGGTTTTTTTATTGTGAATTTGGTATATCACTATATTAAATTTCCCAATGTGCATTAGGATCTGGAAAAACAACGCTGTTGGATGCCATAGCTGGAAGATTGAACCATAAGACAAACTTTCTTGGTCAGGTATATGTCAATGGACGTGAGCTGAGACAGGAGCAATTTCAGAACTGTTTTTCTTATGTTCTCCAGGTTAGTTGAGTCTTGCTTTTGTTTTCTGTTGCATTTACATGGGTTGCATTCTAATTGTTGAAATTACAGGGCAGTAGAATCATAGAATCATAGAACTGGAAAAGACCACAGTGGTCATCAAGTCCAACCCCCTGCCATGCAGGAACAAACACTCAAAGCACCCCCAGCAAATGGCCATCCAGCCTCTGTTTAAAACCCTCGAAAGAAAGCGACTCTACCACATTCCAAGGCAGCATATTTTACTGTTGAACGGCTCTGAGCATCAGGACATTCTTCCTGATGTTTAGGTGAAATTTCTTTCCCTGTAGTTTGAATCCATTGCTCTGTGTCCTAGTCTCTGGAGCAGCAAAAAACAAGCTTGCTCCATCTTTGACATGACATCCCTTCAAATATTTAAGCAAGGCTATGATGTCACCTTTTAACCTTCTTTTCATCAGCCTAAACATACCTAGGTCCCTAAGTCACTCTTCATAGGGCATGGTTTCCAAACCTTTCACCATTTTGGTCACTCTCCTCTGGACACGTTCCAGCTTGTCAATATCCTTCATGAATTATGGTGCCTATAATTGAACACAGTATTCCAGGTGAGGTCTAACCAAAGCAGAATAGAGTGGTATTATTACTTGCCTTGATCTCGACATCGTACTCCTATTGATGCAGGCTTAGAATCACAGTGGCTTTTTTAGCTGCCGCATCACACTGTTGACTCATGTTCGGTTTGTGGTCTACTAAGATTCCTAGATCCCTTCCACATGTATTGTTTTCAAGCCAGGTGTCACCCATCCTATATCTGTGCATTTCATTCCTTCTTCCTAAATGTAGTGCCCTACATTTCTTCTTGTTAAAATCGATTTTGTTAGTTTTGGCCCAGCTCTCTAATGTTGCTAATTGTAATCTAAAGAGGGAGGAGAAATTTATTCATCTTGCATTTGTACTAACATCACAATCCTCCCCAAAATATATCAGTATATAAACTGGAATGCAGTTATATTCCAGTGTTTGTCCTCAGAATTTGACAACATCATTTTTATAACAAGTGTGAAAAATGAGAGGGGGAGTTAAACATTCTTAAGCACAAATAATGCACAGTAGTGTATATACTAATGAAAAATCAACACAATAGAATATTAAGAAGAAAGTCTTGCAAAAATGCATGTATTAGACAAATTTTTGTACAAAAACGTGTCTACTAGGCAAACTTGCACAATAAAGAGTACGTGTTAAGAAAATTGTGTGTATTAGGAGAAATAAACATACTATATATGTGTGTGAAGCTTTTTTTTTTTTAAGTCACCAAGTGATGAGGTAATTAGGAAGCACAGACTCAAGGGCATATCCAGGCAGATATAAAGACGACAATTTCCAATTTTATTTTGGAGATCCATACACATTTTGTCTCAGAATATTTTCTGTCAATTCATGGTATGATTAGAGACTTTTTGTCCCAACTCCCCGGGTTCGTTTCTTTTAACCCAGTATAAAGTTGGAAACAACAGTAATAAAATCTGGGACTTTCCTTCAGTTTAGCAGCACCCTAAGACGGCTAAACTAAAGGAAAAACTGAAATGGACAGACTCATTTGTCTCAAGTTCTTATGCCATGCCATTTTTTACAGGATTTACTTCATAGATGTCAATGAACGTACATGTTTAGGTGGTTGTTACTGTAGAAACTAACGTTGCTGCCCTTTGCACCCCCTCTCTTTCAGAATGAGACCTTATTAAGCTACCTCACTATAGAGGAATGTTTGACTTACACTGCTTTGTTAGCACTCCAGAAGCGCTCCAGTGAAGTTATAAAAAAGAAGGTCTGTATTATTAAACTTCAGCAATACACTCTAGGTGAAATCATTTGGTGGAATGTTACAACTCTAAAAGCTCCGCTCCTTCACAGGTGCAGGATTTATCAAAGGGACATTTTGATCCATAAGGAGGGAAAAAGCAATCAAATACAGAGCAGGGCAACTTATTAGAACCAGCCAAAGTGCAACACTATAGTCAGCATGTGTCTGAGTCCATCAGGTTATGCTTTTTCAGAAGTGGTGGCAGCTGATGGCTCCAATATCACTAGGCTAGTGAATCCACTCTGCACTAAGTCTGAGCTTTAAAGAAGTTATCCAAGATGCTGCGTCCTGTCCCCCAAATAGGTTGAAAACAGGTAGCATGAATTAATTTGAGACCTATTCTTTGGAGCAGGAGAAAACAAACTTGCTCCATCTTCCACTTGGCGGCCTTTCAAGATGTTCAAATATATACCATATTGCCCTGTCTTCTTTTTTCCAGACTAAAACATATTCCGTTGTTCCTCATGGAGCTCGGTTTCCAGACAGTAAGCATGTTAGCCACTCTTAACAAATCTATTTATTCCAAAAGGGAGGTGACAGATGACATCTATGGCTGGCTGGCTGGCTTTTCCAGTGTGGTTTAATACCTGGGCTAAGCTCTTTCATTCAAACTCTGGTTGGAGACATTTTTACAATGGAAAACAGCAACTTGAAAACTGTTTCCAGATGTCTGCTAGGAAAAAGCGTTCTTTCAGAGCCCGGTGGGTCTTTAAAAGAAAGCTTTTAGCACATTACAGATGTGCTTCCTTGAGTCACATTTTCCCCACTGGCACAATAGCACCTTAAAGCCTGTTGAAATTTACCTGTGGTTCCCCATCAAGCAGCAAAGCAACCTTCCTTTATTTGTTTCACAGCAAAGCAAATCTGCAACAGGCTCAACATTGTTCCCACCTAAGGGAGTGATTCAGATAGCAGCTAAATGCACTCTTGGGCCATTTCGCACTAGACTGTTATAGCGCTATTATTCCACTTTCAACATCCTATGGAATCCTGGGGTTTGCCCCTCCCTAAACTGCAAACCCTAGGATTCCATAGGATATTGAAAGTGGAATAATAGCGCCATAACAGTCTAATGCAGAAATGGCCTTGGTTATAAGCAATAAAAGAATGTTTTATAGTGCTTCCAGATGGGACAATAACCGCAGTTTCATAGAAACAGAGAACCATAGAGTTCAAAGGGGCCTGGGCACCCAACATCCTGCTCAGCACTGGATCTCCAGCTAAAACATCTGCAACAGGTAGCTTTTTGAAGGCAGCCAGAGAAGTAGGCCCCCTCACTTCTCTATGCAATTGGTTCTATTGCTGAACCTCTCTTATTGTCTAATGTTCAGTCAACATCTACTATCCTGTAACTTAAAACAATTGGACCTGGTTGTACCCTCTGGGGCAGCAGAGAACAAACATGCTCATTCCTTTCTGTGACAGCCTTTGAAGTATTTAAAGAGTCCTCAGGCTTCTCCTCACCAAGCTGAACAAGTTCAGCACCTTCAAACTCTCCTCATATGTTTTCTTCTCGATACTTCTCATCGTCCTTGTTGCCCTTCTATGAACTTGCTCCAGCTTATCTATCTCCTCCTTAAAATGAGGTGCCCAGAACTAAATGCAGTACTCTAGCTGATGCCTGACCAGCACAGAATATAATGAGAGTATTACTTCCCTTGATTTGGAAACTATGCTTCTCTTAATGCAGGCTAAAATGCTTTTTTTTGGGTGCAGCATCATACTACTGGCTCAAATTCAACTTGTGATCATCAATAATCCCAAGGTCCTTTTCACATGCAGTGCTGCTGAGCCACATATCTTCTCTCCAATTCCTGTGCATTTGGTTTTTTGTGGCTAAAATGTAGAATTTTGCCTTTTATAGTACTATTAGCCTTGTGCTATGCCAGTTATGTTTTATCTTGATTCTCACATGACACTGATACTTTTAAGACTGAGCTTTATATGCTTTTTATGTTGCTATGTGGATAGTAGGGACCATCTACAGCTATAGTTCCTTTTAAGAAGATATTATGGGAAACACATATATACCTCAAAACAGAATTTCCTCTGATACAGGCCTGAGCAATCAAAGTTGCAAATTAAGTTCAGTCACAAAGCAACACTTGCTAAATGCAAGGTACTTAGGTGAGGAAAACCATGTGCACAAAGGCCTTTCAGCACTAAGGGGAACATCTCTATTTTAAAAAAATGTGATAAACATATCATCTAAGTGGGCCCTGAAACCTAGGGTTTACTGAGGAGGCACAAAAAGACCCATCCTTCTGAAGATGTGGGAGTTCACTGAAAATCACTATCAGAATTTTCCAAGGAGGAGAGAGGGAAAAGTTGCAGCAGCCTCTGGTTCCTAAGAGCAAGCAAGGAACTCGATTCAAAAGTGGTATCGCTGTGGTTTATCCCAGATGCTTTCTCTAGTCATGCACAAATATAAACTCAAGAATTTTATACCCACAGTGCGGAGAGGAAGCACATCATCTTCCTTCTTCCTTACAGTGACACGTGATCTTTGCTGCTATGTTTCCAAACTTCCTTCCCAGCTATTGTCTGCCTCCTTTCCTACCACCTAATTGTAGGATGTCAGTAGCTATGGGACCTGCCTAAAGGGGGATGTGCTGTTGAAAGCCCTGAGGCTTTGGAAGTCTTTGCAGGAATAGTTAATACCTCTATTTTTAGAAGAATAGGCATACTACTCCCAATTTGGTCTAGTGTGGCCAGTTAGATATCACCCCACTCAAAAAAAAAAAAGGGGGGGGGGGGAATAAATGGATAAAGATTTGCATATACAGTTGTCCTTCCATATTTGTGGGTTTTACTTTCATGGATTTGATTATTTGCGAGTTTCTCGAACCCCTACCACCCACCTCAGGCACTTTGTTTCTGGAGGAACTTTCCCTCTTGACACCTCCAATCAAGCCATGTAGTCCTTTAAAAACACACCTCTGGTCCTCTTTCTCCTCCACTGGTAACTGTCTGGCCAGCTAAGGGCAGCTTGCAGTCTGATTTCTCAGCACCACAAACCATCTCCTAGTGTCTCCCACATACCCAAGGAAGCTAATGGGTGAGAGAGGCAGTATAGGGCTACCTTGCTGACCTCCCAGTCAGTTCTTTCTTTTTGACCTGACCTGATTTGGACCCTGGGTGCCCATTCTCCTCACAATGCTTCAGCCCCCTTCCCACAGACTTACACACACATTTTGGTGTTTACGATTTTTCCACTTTTATGAGGGTCCTCCATCCCTAACCCTGGTGAATGCGAAGGGCCAGCTGTAGTTGCTAATTTAGTTGAAGAGACATGAATTTAGAAATAATTGCTGTAATTCAAATAGATATGTAATGTAGTTCACTATAGTTAGGAAGACTCTGATGGGCTATGTAACCCCTCAGCCAGGCGCCAGCTTTTAAGGAGCCACTTTAAGGTCTGTCCCTTCTCTTCTTATAGTTTTTTTTGTCTTCAAACCAGTCTGAACAGCTTTTCAGATAGAGGATGATGCCTTGACTGTCCTACGACATCCCTTCAAACAGAGGACTGCCCTCTGTAAAGGAAGACACATGGTTCTCCTGGTTTGTGCTAAGATATTCTGCATCTTTGTGCTGGGGAGAGCAATTGTAATTGTACTCAGCATCATTGTGGTGCTTTATTGTGCTCAAAGCATTTTACAGGTATTGTCACAGTAACCCACATAATCATTTTGAATAATAGGTCAATATTAAGGCAAATGATTGGGCTAAGGAAAAGAAATAATGCCTCATCTAGGGCACCTGGTGGATTACAGCTGTCGTCAGAATTAGAGCTCACTACAGTAGCTTTCTGTCCTCAAAATCAGAACCATCTGGATGAGTGTCCCTATTCATATTATAGCTTAATGATTCATTCAGGCCTATATTGTATCATAGCACCTTTGTATTTTAAACACTCTTTTTTCCCCAGTCTGTTTTTTTCCCCTTGTTTTTTGTATGTTGCTTTTTTTTTTTAAAAGTAGACCTTAATGGATGTTCAAGCTGCAGCTGGGCAGACAATCTCCACCTCAGGTTCTTCTTTGAACGGTCCTTGTTTTTGCAGGTTGATGCTGTTATGGCTGAGCTGAGTCTCAGTCATGTTGCTAACAGTGTAATTGGAAGCCGTATTTTTCGGGGAATTTCAGATGGGGAAAGACGTCGTGTTTCAATCGCAGCGCAGCTATTACAAGATCCCAGTGAGTACGGCACTGAGCTTTTCAGAACAAAACAAATACTCCTGTCCTTTTTGATTAGACTGTCACTTGGTACACACACCTACCACCCACCTCTTCCCAATGTTTTTTTAATAGAACTTTTCATCTGTCACAGAGGCTCAATCTAAGGATGCTCATTAAACTTCAGGAGGAGCCCAACCTCCCCTACCTGCCAGAGATTTAGCACAAGATGAGCTGCAATCTCAGCTTGGATGCTGATGGGATTTGCAATGACTAAATCCTCAATTTAGGGAAATTACTTACAGTAATAATCCAAAACTCTGAATAACTTGGGAAGACTGAATGAGTGGCTGTGTCAGAAACTACCAGCTCAACGATCTTGTCAAAAACCCTCCAGAGCTGGATGGCAGTCCAGCTAGCTAGAATTGCCATGTACCTACTAAGTCTTGGATATTTTTTTTTCCTTTTGAAAATGACTGCTCCAAAATCCCACTCACCAACCACAGCCAGGATGGCCACTGGTCATGCTAGCTAGGGGAATCTGGAAATTGTAGCCTCCAAAGAGTATATTTCGCATGCTGTGGTGCTTACCCTGTATCTACATGGGCATTCTCATCTTGTATCGGTAAGTGACTTTCCAGTTATGTGACTAACCTGTGTGGATTAATTTCCAACATGGCTGGTCCTACCATTAGGTAGAATGACTAGCCCAGGTAAAAGATATTGGAATGTCACACAGCAAACATTGCCTGTCTAGTTTGTTCTTGTTATATTTTCACCAGTGATGTATTTAAGTCTTTTCCTCCGAGTCTCAAGTAAAGTCTCAAGTTTCTACCTTCAAGTCTCAAGTTCTTGAAGATACTTTCAAGTCAAGTCTCAGGTCTGGAAGCCAGTTTTTTACCCCAATCAAAGTTCCAGAATTATTGGATAGAGTGAAATAAATTCAGTTTTAACAATTTAAGCAGAGTTGGCTCTCCACATTTGCAATTTTGCCATCTGAAGCTTCAGAAGTGGGGAATGGGATCTCATCTTACCCCACATTACTGAAGATTCAAAAGCTTTAGGAGGAAGGATCCTTCTTCCTCAAGCCTGTTGCTTAACATATTTGCTGTTTCCCTCTGAGAAATGCACCCTGCACTCTGGGGGCAAATCTTATCTTTTGCTCTAAGAAACATTTTAGAAGGCTCCTCCGATATGCAGTGAGAACAGGCTGCTGAGCAGACCTCAAGCTTGCCTCAAGCCCATTGCCTAACCCAGTGGTTCTCCACCTGTGGGTCCCCAGATGTTTTTGGACTTCAGCTCCCAGAAGCCCTGAGCATTGACCATAGTGGCTGGGGCTTCTGGGAGCTGAAGTCCACAAACATCTGGGGACCCACAGGTTGAGAACCACTGGCCTAACCTGTTTGCTGTTCCCCTCTGTGAAATGCACCCATACTTTGGGCTTGAGAGAGATTGTCATGTGATTAGTAGGCAAAAAGAGATGAAGGTGTTGTTCAAAGTCACAAGGTTTCTGTATGAAGGCATCATGTTACTGAATGAAGGGCTCCAAGTCAGTCATTAAAAAATATATAAGTCTCGAGTCGAGTTGAGTCAGTGCATCATTTATGGCCAAGTAGAGTCCGAGTCAAGTCACTGAAGCAACTTCAGTCAGAGTCTATTGACTCGAGTCTACATCATTGATTTTTACTGCAATAGCTAGAAAAAGGTGCATGTGGGACTTTCTGCCTCAAGTGCTAAAAGGTCGTATGGCAATATCCACCCAAACTTGGGTGAACGTAGGCTACCAAGTATTGCTCTACCTCACGTAGCAAAATGTCTTGGGCCAGCCTTGGTTCCAGTAGCAATGTACTCTCATATAGTGGTGCACTGATGCTTGGAATGAGATGAACATAGGATGGAGACGAAACTAGAATATATTGAGAAGACAAAAGTACTCACTAATGAAGAAAATCAAAGAAGAAAGTACAAAGGCAGGCTTACAGCTGAGCTCAAAGAAAACAAAAATAATGGCTGATGATTTACATAACTTGAAAATAGATGATGAAGACATTGAAATGGTTAAAGATTGTCCATACTTGGCTTGGTCATTATAGAATGCAGTCAAGAAAGCAGAAGAAGACTAGGACTTGGACAGCTATGGAGGAACTAGGCAAGTGTAAAGATGTGTCACTGAATACAAATTCAGGATTATCCTGAATACACCATTGTATTTCCAGTTTCTATATATGGTTGTGAATACTTGACAGTGAAGAAAGCTGATAGGAAAAAAATCAATTCATTTGTAATGTAGAGCTGAGGAAGAGTTCTATGGATACAATAGACTGCCAAAAAGACAAATAAATGAGTTAAGAGCAGATCAAATGGGAATTCTTCCCAGAAGCCAAGATGACTAAGACTTTTAGAAAAGACAATGCTGCTCGATAAAGTAGAAGGTAGTAGGAAAAGAGGAAGATCACATTACAGATGAATAAACTCAAACAAGGAAGCACAGCTCTGAGCTTGCAATATCTGAGCAGGGCAGCTGAGGACAGGAACATTGGAGACCTCTCATTCTTTGGGTTGCCATGTTGACTTAATGGTAACTAACAACAACAATGAATGAGCATAAATGAAGTACATGTTTGTGGAGGGGTGCTGGAAACATCAGTCATGTGCTTCCCAATCAACAGGAAAACAGATCTGTTGTTCACAATGGTTGCTACCTGGCGTATCCAGACCAGGCCCTTTCCACACAGCACTTTCCATGCGAAATTGCGCCTGGAGCATCGCGTGATTGTGACGAGCGATCTGCACAATGCACTCACAATCGCATGATGCTTCAGGGGTCGGCAGGGGCCGATCATGCATCTTTTCATTTTCGGCTGGAAGCTGCAAATGGTGTGCAATCATGCATTGTTCCCGGGGCCCGGGTGCACTTACCTGGTGTATGGAGCCTCCGGAGCTGCGCCGGTCGCACTTCCCTGCCCCAGCGCAGCCTGGGAAGATCCCAGGCTGCACTGAGGAAGGAAGAGGCAGGGCTCTCATGTGAGCAGGCTGCTCGTGAGGAGCCGAAGGACCCCAGACACGAGAGCCTCTCGCCAGAGGCTACTCGCGCAATCCCTGCACCCCAGAGCTAGAAGAAGGTAAGATGTGGAAAGGGCCTGGGATTTTCACAATACCTATGTATTACCTGCTCTATTGAACATGTAAGGAACGTGAATACAAACCAGTAACAAATGCATAAATCTAGGTTACACATTTGTAGTTGTGATTTCAACCAATGATACTAATTTTTGTTAGGATCATTCAAGATGGTTATGAAAATCTTCCCTTTCAGGAAAGCAACTGGTTTCAACAAACAATTATGAAAATGTTCCATTTCAAATTCTGTAGTTCATAAATCTCAGCACTTTAGTTCTAAGCTACAGAGAGAGAGTGAAAGAATGAATGAGAAAATGAAAGAACATGAAAAAATCTGCTTAGGGTGGAATGCCCCGTTATTTCTGTAAACATATGTTCCAAAATGGATTTTACTAGCTAGTGCAAATTCAGGGGCAGGAGTAGAGAATTAGTAGACAAGGGCTTACTTCTTCCCCTACTCATAGTGACCTAGATCCAATAGCTAGTCCCAACTGGTGTAGACACATTGAATCAATGGAAACTGAGGCCATTTCCACACTAGACTGTTATAGCACTATTATTCCACTTTCAACATCCTGAGGTTTGCAGTTTTGGGAGGGGCCTGAATAAAGGGCCTGAATAAATAAGCACTTATGTAAGTCATATTGATTCACTGGGTCTATTCAAGTTGGATCTAGCTACTGGATTCAAGAACTCAGACATATGGACAACTTATTGTATTATATTAATGGTTTTATCCTTAGCCCATGATGATATCTTACATACTTCCCTCCTTCCCTGACCTCTTTTTAATTTTTGTTTCGTATTTGCAATTTAAAACTTTCCACCACTACCCCGAAACTACCACAGCCTCTCTACCCTAGCTCACACTTGTTTTCTTGCTGACAAAAGTCTCCTTTATTTCCTCCAGACAAGCTTGGATGTGTTTTGTATCACAGGTTTTTTTGTGCTCAGTGTTGGTTTAAAGTAGAGAAGTAAACTAGGCAAAGAGGAGAGCCTTCAGGAGAGAAGTATTAAGCCCTCACCTTGCCCTCAGCTCGCCACTCTTGCTAATCCTGTGAGGACTAACACAGCATTGAGAACCCCATTTTTGCTGAGATAACACATAATTCCATCCTACAGTCTCTCGTCTGAGCTGTCAAGCACTATTGCTATTGTCTTCACAGAGATTATGTTGCTAGATGAACCCACCACAGGTCTGGATTGCATGACAGCCAACCAGATTGTGTCCCTGCTTTCAGAGCTTGCTCATAAGGGGAGAATAGTGATTATCACCATCCATCAACCACGGTCAGAACTATTTCAGGTAAGGGGCATCAAAGATGTTGCCTAGCGTGATATTGCTGAATGTGTGTCCAGGCTGAATGGGAATTGCTGGTAATTACATTTAAAGCCCTAAAAATGGCTTGGGACCACAATACTTGAAATACCACTTCTCTCTATGCTCATCTGCCCAAGGTGTGATAAAGGGGGCCTCCTCTGTGTCCCATCAATTAGGGCGATATACTGCGGGAGGACATGGAAGAGAGCGTTCTCTGCTGTGGCATCCCAGTTATGGAGCTGGAGGCCTAATTTGTCCATACTGTGCTCTCATTCTGGTGCCAAATGAAGACACACTTGTTAAGTAAAGCTTTTGGGACCTATCTGATTTTACACAAACCTTTGTGTGTGCATGGTTTTAAATTGCTTTGAATTATTTTAATTTGCATTTTTAATTTATTAAATTGTTATGCTTTTAGCCTTTTAACATTATAGTGTGCCCACCATATATGCTGGAGTTCCATTCCAGAACCCCTGTGTAAAACAACAAATGTTAACACAGCATTCCATTATAGTCAATGGATGCAATGTGTGTGCATCTGTAGAAGCGTGGCATGTGTCCATTGCATCCATTAACTATAATGGGAGGTGACGCTTTGCACAACCTCCCATTTGTGCATATGGAGGTTGCACCAGAAGAGGGCACACTGCATTTTTTATTATTTACACTGTTTAAATGTGTTAGATTGGTTTTATTGTATACTACTTTGAGATATCAGGTACCCTGAGATGGTGGAATATAAATATTTTGGCCGGAATCCTGTATCAGCTAGTTAGTTAAGTCTACTTAACTAAATAACCTCTCTTGGGCCCTTTCCACACGGGGGAAAAACACGGGGTAACACAGGGTAGGACAACCTCACCCGGAGGTTGTCTACACCGTGGAGTGTGCTAGGGCGGTTAGAAATGTGGAGTTTCCCCACCTCAAACTGCCCTTGCAAGGCTGCGGGGGTGGCGCCGTGTGTTTTATAAAGACTGCATTTCATGTGGTCTTTATGAAACACACGCGCGCTAGCCCGTTGCAGCACCCTGTGGGGAATTGCAGGGGCATGCAAGCGCATCCCTGCAGAGCTGCCTGGGGGCGGGCTTCTGACTGGTGCGCTTTTCCGATTGGCGGAGAGCCGCTGGAAGCCACCAGCTGCCATTTTGGGCGCTGCCGGGCACCGCCGGACACCGCTGCCGTGTAGAGCGGCGAATGCGCACTGCTCCCTGCGGCGACGGAGCTACCCGGATTAAAGTAAGCTCCGTTTCTGCATGCGCTGCCCCGTTTCCCCGCGTTTCACACCCCCCCGTGTGGAAAGGGCCTTGGTCCAGCTGTCCCCAAAGCTGATGGAAATGTCATTCATCTAAGCTCTCACTGCTGGCAAAATGGCTCCTTCTTCCCATGCTGTTGATGCCCAGTAAAGTAGGTTTGGTGTGGGGGAGTTAAAATTTTGGCAACAGTGCCACTGTTAGGGTGGATAAACAAACCATACCTCACCATATCCCCAGGTGGTTGTGGAGCTGATTTGAACCCCCTGACACAAGGTAGGAAGGTAGAAAGAGAAGAAAGAAAGAAAGACACACACACACATGTAACTTTGGGCAAAGGATCCATCCAAGGAAGGAAGGATTACTTATTCTTTCAGGCTTCCCTTCTTATACCATTTTTATGTTTATATTAAAGAATGCTTACAGAAAGAAAAGATTCATGCATCATTTTATCTGATCCTTAACTACCTGAGTCTGCATAGCCCTGGCTCATCCCTGAAGACATCTCTGAAGTTTCAAGAGTTCTTCGCTTGTACATACTGATCATTGATATGTACTAGTCAGAACAAACAATTCTAAAGCAAGGTTGCTTGATGAGCCCTGAGTGTCTAAAATGCCAATTAATACCACAGTTAATCGTTAACACATATCAATTCTATAGCAAATTACAGAGCACCAAATTTCAAGCCTAACAGTACAATCAACAACTTAGTAGTGGTCATGAAGACAAAACAGTCACCTAGATTTATTCATCTGTAATTGTTTTATATTCACAATAGCTACTTAATGTTGTTTGGGACAATATTGCTATGACTGTTAACTCCTCCCCACCTACTTTATTGGGCATCAGCTGCACGAGGAGAAGGAGATCTGTTCTGACAACATAAATAAATAAACAAATAAATAGATTTATTTTTAACTTTATAGCAACAATCATTACTTTTGAGACTCTTAATATCAAATTTACTGAATATTATTTCAACCAGCCACTCTGAAGCCTCTTCATGGCTGCATGGAGTTCCACATGCATAGCATCTGGCTACTTCAGTGGCATAAGGGACTTGCCACGCATTGAGTTATCAGGAATTGTGGGGAGACAGAAAGCCATGTGAGTCCCTTATGAAAAGAACAATCACACGGCATCTATAGAGTTCAGTCCACTGCCTGAGATGAATGCATCTGATAAATGTCTCTGGATGAAAGTCCACAAAGCCTCATGCCAAAGGAAACTTGTTAGCCTTTAAGGGGCAACTCATAGACTCTTTGTGGTCATTTTATGAGAAAATATTAATGATGGGGTCTTGATAGAGGAGCCGTGGAAAGAAGCCTCTGGTATTATGTTCACTGTTTGCAGCACCCTGTTCTTCTTATTAGAAGTGTTTGCACACCAATATATTTTTGTATTTGTTTCCTGTCAAGGTATTTGATAAAATCTGCATCATGAGTTTTGGAGAACTGGTTTTCTGTGGAGGTCCATCGGACATGATCACTTTTTTTAGTAGCTGTGGCTACACATGCCCTGAACATTCCAGTCCCTTTGATTTTTATGGTAAGCACTTCTAAATTGGGTTCAGAAACTGGTTGGAAGGACTGAGCAGAATGAATGGGGCAGAAGGGCCCTTCAACTGCCCATAGGGGTATCTTTCTAGAAAGCCCCTGGAATGTTCATAGGTAAAGATCTATTGATGGTGGCAAGATCCAAAATAGAGTTATGTCAGAAATGGTGTTAGATCCAGTGTGGATTCAATGCCACTTCATTCCGTCATGCAACTCCAGGATCAGCCCTATTATCCACGCTAATCTGGAGGTAGCATAAATCTTTCTCTCCTCACAGAGAAAAGGAATGAGGGAAGAAGAATCACCGGAGGTTTTCCTAAGAATCCTCACCCCCATCATCTGGTCCTTCAGTCCCTGATTTCAAAGACTGCTCTGCCCAGCAGTCAATGTTTGGGCTGTTTGATTATATCGAAACCTAATTACTAAAAGGTTCATTTTAATTTTCCTAAGCTTGCAAAAACTAAATATGTGGTTTAGAACAGTACATGTTTCTTAGATGTAGCCACAAGATTTACATCAAAGTGTGTCCACAACACAGGGCAGCAGCAATTTACACACTTTATTTCTGAATGTAAGAGCTAACAAAGCCTTTTTATAGACAACAAATCATTATTTTAGAAAAATGGCCAGACTTTTCAATGTCTGTGAACTGTTTCATCCTAATTCTAGCATTTTCATGAGAAGGTGACCATATAACTGAGTGATATAGTCAACCATAATATGATAGCACATAGGAAAAAGATTGATTAATTGTGTGTAATTTTGGAGTAGCTAGAAGAAAAGGGACTGTGGATATTATGGGGTTTCTTAGCATATTTTTTGGAAGTTAAATGTTCAACTACACATGTATTCAGCCATAGAAGGGGGATTTATGGGAAGGACTATAGCTTAGGCACCTTTCACACTAAATAGCTACAGTGCTATGATTCCCCCTTAACTGCCCTGTCTGAATTCTATGGAATCCTGGGGTTTGTAGTCAGTTGAGCCAACAGAACACTCTGGCTGAGAATTCTAAATTCCTTAAATTTCAGATCCCAGAATTCCATAAAATAGGACCATGTCAGTTAAAGTGGAATCAGAGTGCCATGATTGTCTTGTGTGAAAGGGCCCTTAGTAGGACACAACATTTATGTGTAACAAACCACGGTTCAATCCACAGCATTCCCAGGTCAAAAGAGGGTCATGTCTAAAATTCCAAAGAGCCACTGTCTATTAATGTAAACACGGCTGAGTTACATGGACAACTGAAACCATATAAAATTATGCATAGTGTGGAAAAAGTAGGAACAGAGAAGTTTTGCTCTCACTCTCAGTATACCAAACCCAGAGTCAACCACTGAAGCTAAATGGTGGCACATTCAGAAGTGATAAAAAGAAATATTTATTTACATAGTTAAATGGTGGGATTCACTGCCACAAGATTTAGCAACGGCTGCCAATTTGTATAGCTTGAAAAGGGAACTAGATAAATACATGGGGGTTATGGCCATCAGTGGGTATACTCAAATGTGCCAAAAGTTACAGTATTCATTTCAGAATGCCTGTATCTTATTGTTTTACTCTGTGAAATGCCATATACATTCATGGTGAAGGGGTTAAATCCAGGAAATTGCTACTTGAAGAAGAAAAATAAGCGAATTGAATTGTGTCTCTGAGTAAATTGCAGATGTCTTTGTCTTATCTCAAATTTTAGGGAATGGCCTTGCAACACTCAGAGATCTGGGAATTAAGAGGGAGTTAAGCATACTCCCTGCTATCATTTTGTATCATTTTCTAACTAACTCTTTGTTCTCCTCTGTGCAAGTCAATGATGTAATGGGAAAGTTAACTAAAGATCTTCTTTTCTGTGATAGGCTGGCTAAAATGAATAATTAATTGCTGACATAGAGAACAAGAGGTATATAATGATGCTGCCTTAATTAATTGGCACGACAATTCCTGAATATTTGTCGTCCTTGTGCAAGTAAATTGTTAACAATAAAGAAAGGCTTTTTGATTTTTCCCTGGAAACCTGGTCTTCGTCTCTTTCCTGGCCACTACAATGGCACTATATAAATAAATGGAGGGGTACTAAATAGGCCTTTGGTCTGATCTAGCCAGCTCTTCTACTCCAATCTTACTCTTTAGAAAGAAGTTTTCCTAGGCCAAGATCTTATTTGCCAGTATAACTAGGCCAGTGGCAAAAGAAGATGGTGGTGTGCTAGTAAGGGAAAAGGGGTTAAAAGCCATGTGACAATAGGGAGGACAGCAATGAAAGCTGTCCTTGCCAGGAAATAAAACTGCCCTCCCCATTCCAAACTGCTTTTCCTTCTGTCCTCATGCTTCTACTACATCCTGTTCAAAAAAGGAATGTATGTCATCACAAGGGAAGCCTAAGCTTGCATAAGTCCAACCCTAGGTTTCTATGGATTGGGCTAGAATTAAAAGTGAAAATGCGATGTGAAATGAATTAATACAATCTTGTCTGGTAAATTTCACAGTGGACCTCACATCTGTAGACACTCAGAACAAGGAGCGTGAACTAGAAACCTACAGCAGAGTTCAAACCATTTCTTCTGCCTATAAAAATTCAGAGGTTTTTCGCACAACTCTGGAGGCCATTGAAGAAGCAAGAAACAATGTGAAAGAGCTGCCACCAATACCCTTTAAACGTGAAGACTCTCCCAGTGCATTCTGTAAACTCTACATTCTGTTAAGGTGAGCCTTGTCTTAAGGACAATGGGGTTTCAACAAGCAAAGTCTCCGATCTCTCATCTCTCTCAAAGTGAGAATGAACTTGGCCTGCATTTCTAATACATTATTCTTCCTTTTCAGGAGGACAACAAGGAACTTATCTAGAGATAAGGTTGGCGTAATCATGCGGACTTTCCAAAATGTATTTTTTAGCCTCTTTGTGGCATTCTTCCTTCTGCGGCTGAACAACGATATTCTTAAAGGTGGCATGCAAGACCGTGTAGGGCTCATTTACCAGTGTGTAGCTGCTTTACCATATACAGGAATCCTCAATGCACTGGCCCTGTGTAAGTTTTGTCTGTTTCATTAGTAACAGCTATAGAAAGGACAAGTTTTCAGGTACATTTGCCCAGAGATGGTAGCCTAAATCTTACTGCTAATCTCAGCTAGGATAGACCCAATGAATCCATGGGATTTATCTATGATCTGTTGACTCACCAGTGCAGAAGTTCTTCAGTGGGTTTTGTCTAGCTCAGTGCTTTTCAAAATTTGGTCCTTCAGATTTTCTAGATTTTAGTTCCCAGCATTCCTGACTGTGGGCAAAACTGGCTGGGGATTCTGGGAGCTGAAGTCCAAAACACCCGAAGGACCAAAGTTTGGGAACCACTGTCTTAACCACAGTGAGACTGAAGCTCGTGGCTTTCATGCGGAAGTGTGAATGCTGGTATGTGAACGTGGAGAGGCATTTAACATCTTTTTCCTTAGAAAATACAAGCCATAGCATCTGTATCTGAGTCTCTGTATTAGTAGGGAGCATGACACAACGGAATTGTAATTGTCCTCACCCCCCATTCCAGCAGCTATGATCCCCATGAAAAGTGCCCCTCAAAAACATAGTGTGGAAAAGTATTAAAACTTTCAGAATGTGGCAGCCAGCTCTGCTCAAAACTATTACAGACATTGATAATAATGACACCAATTAGAGCTACCTGTGAGAGAAAATAGCCACTCAGTTGTGCTTATATACCACAGTCTTGATCTTAATCCTTCTCTGTTATTACTGCTTTTAAAGAAAAAAAACACATGAGAAAATTAGTATTTATTATGGAATCATCTTGGCTCATTCACTCGTATTCTATAGGGCAGTGGTTCTCAAACTATGGAGTGGGACCCTAAGAAGTGGATGCAATAATTGCTCAGGGGGAGGGGCACAAGAAAACTCATCGTGCAAGTACAGCAAATGTGAAAAGAGCCTGTTCATGTGTGTATATGCACGTGCATGCACCATTGAGGATGGACTGGTCCCTGCAAAAGAATGATGCAAAGCGTCTTCCCTTGTTATGCTTCAACCTCAGACACAGGCTATTTCTGTCTTAGGCCATTTCCGCACTACACTCTTATAGTGTGATTATTCCGCTTTCAACATCCTATGGAATCCTGGGGTTTGCAGTTTGGGGAGGGGCTGGGAAGCCCCTCCTGAAACTTCAAACCCCAGGATTCCATAGGATGTTGAAAGTGGAATAATCGCACTATAAGAGTGTAGTGCAGGAATGGCCTACTATAGTGCTGTCATTCCACTTTCAATGTCCTGTGGAATTCTGAGATTTGTAGTTTACTGAGGCCAAAGAGCTCTCTGGCTGAGAATTCTAAATGCCCTTCCCTAAACTGCAAACCCCAGCATTCCATAAGATGTTGAAAGTGGAATAATAGCACTATAACAGGGTAGTGCAGAAATGGCCATAGAAAAAATCAGCTTCCCTTTTTATGCTATTCCTGCTCAGATTCTCGGAATACTCCATTGTTGGAGCAGCAGGTGCATGCCCCTTAGCAACCACGAGGCAGCATGACGGGCCTGGGAGGAAGAGAGACATGTAGAATAAGTCACGAGGGGGCACGACATTGAGCAGGGGGAGTATAAATCTGTAGGTAGATGTAAAGAGGGTCACAGGGTAAAAAGTTTGAGAACTGCTATAGAGGATCCATCTGCATGATACTGTCATCCATTTGTACTTCTCCCATATTTTCCCAGCACTACTCCAGTCTTTTTCTTATTTCTTTTCTTCTTTGGGAAGGATGGAAAAATCATACAGACTCTTCCCATGTAATTGTCCTCAGGACTACTCTTTTTAAAAAGGTACAGCTTTGACACAGAGAGCGACCTAGCAGACAGATGAACTTCTCACAGCATTGTCAAGTGCAGAATTGGTGTAAATGTTGAAGGGTGCATCCGTTACATCCCCATGCATGCCTGGTTGGCTTTTAGGCATCTGTACCCTGATCCTGAAGCTCTGAAAGACCTCTGTTCAGTTGAATATGCTTACAGAGCTCCTACGATCAGAAACAGAGGCCATTTCCACGCTAGACTGTTATAGAGCTATGATTCTACTTTCAACATCCTATGGAATCCTGGGGTTTGCCGTTTCGGGAGGGGCCACATGGCCCCTCCCGAAACTGCAAACCCCAAGATTCCATAGGATGTTGCAAGTGGAATCATAGCACTATAACAGTCTAGCGTGGAAATGGCTAGAGACAGGGCAGAATTCAGGAAGGTCTAAAAGGCAGCCAGCTCTGCAGGAAAGTTGGCAGATGGTGTTTACATGCAAAGGTATGTCACCCTGTTAGCTCTGCAAGGGTCTTGCCTAGGGAAATGGTTTGGCCACATTGCCATAAGTACTGTTTTTGGAAGTCTTTAACTACACTATAGTATTACAGCACCTTGATACTACTTTAACTGCCATGGCTCAATCCTATGGAAAGCCTGGGATATGTAGTTTGAGGGAGGAAATTCAAATTCTTTGTTGGAGAATTATAGTACAGGTGAGAATACAAAGTACCTCACAAAAAAAAGATTCTCCAGGATTTGGAAAATGGAGCCATGGTAGTTTTAAAGAGGTATTAAACTACTATAATTGTGTAGTGTGACATGCCCTGGGTCTAGCTGAGGAACATTATTAAGTAAACCAAGGAGTGTAGATTCTTTTTAGAAGAGAATTAATACCTTAACTTCTTGTTTTGCAAAACATATGAGAGTCTGACCTGTTTTCCTCCTGTTCAGTATACATCACAGTATATATGGTCTACTTTACAATCTACAAAGTGGAGCTAAAATCATTGTTGGAGCATCCAAAATCAGGATTGCAAGGGGATCTTCCAAAGGGGAGAGTTATATATTTATTTTCTTAAAATTCATATAAATACCTTGCATAATATGTTCAGAGCTATCTACCTGATGTGATACGCAGATACAGTGTAATAAAACCACTGGGGGAGAACATATTATAAAGCAAACATTACAGAAGCTAGAGTAGAGTTGGTTAACATGTAGCCTTTTGGATGTTGTTGGACTACAGTTCCCAGCATTCCTCACTACTGGTTGTGCAGACTAGGACTGTTAGGTGCTGTAGTCCAACTGCACAACCAGTGCCTACTGTGATCTTGAGTATACATTTAGAGTATAGATGCATAGTGTGTTCATTGCAAGACCACCTCACTTATGCTTTGATTAATTATTATTGTATCTCCTTTGTACTCCTTTCAGTTCCAGCACTACGGGCCGTTGGAGACCAAGAAAGTAAAGATGGTTTATATCAGAAGTGGCAAATGTTGCTTGCCTATATTGTGCATTTCCTGCCCTTTAGCATCGTCAGTGTTGCACTTTTTAGTGCCTTTATATATTGGTAGGTACAGTAGTAGATACACCTTCTCAGCTGGGCAAACGTTTCTGCTTACAAATTGCTACATATTCCACTGATACCCTCATCTTTCATAGAATCATTAAATCACCAAATCATGGTTGGAAGACTTCATGGGCCATAGAGTTCAACCCCCCGTTCAATGCAGGATCTCTGGCTAAAGCATCCTCAGCAGATAGCTGTCTAGCCTCTTTTTCAAAACATCCAGAGGAGACTCCACCACCATTCTAAGCAATTGGTTACATTGCTGAATTGCTCTTACTGTCATGAAGTTCCTTCTGATGTTCAGTCAAAATCTACTGTCCTGTAACTTAAAACCATAAGGCCTGGTCCTGCCTTCTGGGGCAGCAGAGAACAGGCTTGCCCCCTCATCTCTGTGGCAGCCCTTGAGGTATTTAAGGAGTACAATCATGTCACCCCGCAGTCTTCTCTTCACCAAACCGAACATGCCCACCTTCTCCAACTTTTCCTCGTATGTCTCTAGGATGAAGAGGAGCCATTGGTGAGCACCCTTTGGGTTTGGCTAGTCAGCCAATTACAAATCCACATAACAATTGTCTAGCCCACCTTTTAGTAGCTTGTTTGCAAGAATATCATGGGGAACCCTGTCAAAAGCCTAACTGAAATCAAGATGTGCTACATCCCATGACATTCCCTTTTTTGAACTAAGAGGGGAAGAAGCCCTCCCCCTTTATAATGTACACACGTGTGGAAACCCCTCAGTGTTTTGAGATTCTACCACATGTGGAAAGGTTCTACTCTAACCCTTTCCTTAATTTTCTTCCAGTTATTTTTGAATAGTATTGACATTTCCATGAAGGGACATTGACATTTTGTTCAATGAAGGGACATTCTAGTGACAAGTCTGGGAATGGAGAGAGAAAATATTTAAAAACTTTGCCTTTCTTTGAAGAAAACTATTTTTATTCATGCAGGACAGTGGGACTATACCCAGAAGTCTCTCGCTTTGGATATTTCTTTGCTGCTCTTTTAGCACCACATATATTTGGTGAGCTGCTTACGCTTACTTTTCTTGGCGTCATTCAAAATCCACATATGGTCAATGGAGCAGCAGTACTACTTAATGTAGCAGGTGTCTTAGCTGGGAGTGGACTTATAAGGTAAGGCAAAGCATGATGTATTATGCATGTTTATATTAATAAAAACGCTATCAGGAGGTGCTGTTTGATAGAAAATGAGGCTACAGAAAATGTAAAAAAGATAGCGCTGCTTCACAAAACAGCACAGTCCCTATAGTCGTCATAAAACTGAGAAAAAGAAAGTTGGAGTGTTGGGTGGGGACTTTGAACATCTAGGTTCTAGCCCCACCAAGCCATGAAACTCCTTAACTCAGCCAGTCACTCTCTGTCAGCCTGATTTTCCTTATAACCATGTTGTGAGGTGTAAAGTGAAAGGAAAGGAAGCAATACAGGCCACATTGAGCTCACTGTACAAAAGTGAAATATAAATGTAGCCAATAAAAGGATTAAAAATGCAAGAGCTCTGCTGGATTACACCAACTAAATTAGTTTGCCTAACTAAACTACAGACTTGTGGAAAACTTTTAAGTAGGTCCTGAAGGCAACAACAACTCTTTTACTATTACCCCTCAACAAACTGATACTTAGCGGGGAGTCTGTACCGCTGTTATGGATGTAATCACGGGAAGAGCAGTTTTACTAGCTTTGGCAACAAATGTTGGTCACCACGACACAGCTATTTATTAGCTACATTTTAAAAACCAGCTTTTATGAATGAATAAATGAAATAAAAGCAGTACTCCCTTTCCTTTCATTTTAGCTTCTTAACAATTTTGTGAAGTAAGTCATGCTAAGACAGTGTGACTGGTCCCATGTCAGGCTCAGTGAGTTTCCCCCAATTCCCATCCCAATGTTTCAACCACTCTCTCATTCTCTCCCAATGTCCCAATTTGCCAGACACAGTCCTCATTAATTCTCTATTACCCTACTTTTTGGGCTGTTTTTAAAATGTCCCACTTTCCCTGTTTGCAAACAGCTTTACTTCAGTTGCTGCAAATTGGGTTCAAAGTGCTAAAGTAGTTTTCACTCAACTCAGCAGAGAGGGAAGAATCTAGCCCTCTCCAGTAGGCTCAGGCAAAGGCAAATTGCTGCAGCCTGTCCTAGCTTGTCTGTTCTTCCTCACTGATAACTTCTACCATCTTGACCACACACTGGCGTTGCTTGTCTACATGTGTTTTCATTTGTGATATATTGGAGGGCAAGCTATATGACACACTGGGTCTCAGGCTGCTATGCACTGGAGGAAGAATTCATCTGCCCTACAAAACGATTCTGTGTCAAAAGGTAACTCTGTACATATGCTAATTCTATACAAATTGATCTGTGGCATAGAAAACCAATGTTTTTATCTGCAACGCAGAAATTGATGTGCATGCAATAAATGGCACTGTTTCATATTCATATCTAGTTGAGTGAGATAGCAGGACAGAATTCTTACAGCAAAACAGCTCTGAAGTTCTACGAATTCATGAAAGGGGAATCATAAAACTAGGAACATGATCAGATAAGAGTTCTCAGGTCATAAATAGATAGGAGCTGTTTGGAAATGCTCCCAAATATAAATAGAATGTCTGAAAGTGAAGTAATTCTTGGTGACAAATATGTCTGTCATAAGTCTTGAATCAGAAATGTTATTATAAACATATTTTAACAGTTGAAGGTCTGAATAAATCCTTCAGCTGTTTCTAATTTTTCAAAACAAAGACATAAAAAGTCTGTTACAATAATGGGACCGACGAGGACTAGCTCTACCATTAGGCCAAGGGAGTCAACTGGCTTAAGTGAAAGAAACTCAGGGGCAGCGGCAGCCATTCCCTCTGCTGAATGAGAAAGGTGTGTGTAACATACATTCTGTCCTGCAGCTATTTATCATTTACTTATTAAAAAGTGTTTCAATATTACTTTACTGTCCTTCAGGATCCCCAAAGTAAAGTATAATAAAATTGAAGAAAATAAAACATTCTTCAATAACAGAATAATAAAAACCCTTAAAGTTGAAGATCTATGAAGAAATAACATAGTTTTGACTATTGGGAGTTTGGTAGTAATGGAGCCAGCAAGACTTTCTTGGGAAGGAGTTCCTCAATCAGGGTACTCTTATAGAGGAAGCCCACTCTTGTGTACCCATTGACCTAGTCTCTTGGGTGATGGGACAAGTAGCATGGGCCTCCGCTGAAAGTCCAAGCTCTGGACAGGGTAATACAACAAATACCTGAACTTCCTCAGGCAACTAGGCAATGGTCACCAGTGTTGAAGTAAAGTTGAATTACCATCTTTCCTTCATGGAAGGAAACCATCTTGTCTTTTTTCTCAGAGCTAGGCAGCAAAATACCTCAGCTGGACTCTGCATAAGGCAACCAATAAACAGAACAGAAATAAAATGTAAGAAAAATAAATTAGATATATTTGAGATTTTTAATGGACAACATGACAGTCTAGAAGACAGCATGATGGATGTTCTCATGGGAAATTGCTCAACTGTCTGGGCTTTGTAGAGTGGCAAGTTCTTGTTGTTATCTTGCTCTTTATTAAGGTTTTATGAATGTATACTGTTTCTGTTTCCATCATGTAGCGAGGTTGTATCAGCTACATCTTACTTTACAATGGCATAATATTTTAACAGTGAAAGAAAGGTTAATTGGGTCTCAGAAGGCAAAACCTGGGGGAAAAAATCTATATATCTGCACTTTCGGGTGGGACCTTGCTCTTTCCTAAAATTTTAATCTGGGAGAGCTGAAAGTGCTGATTTAATCAGCAATCTAATTAACAATTTGGAAGAATCTCAGAATATACAAACACAGATACATCACCAAAAGCGTATTTTAAGAATAAAAGATATGTTTTAGCATGAGTTTTAGATGTTGTCAGGAATAAGCCTTTTCTCTAGGTAGGTGTTCTCATCAAAGGGTGTCAGTGCTGTGAAGACTGACATTAACAAACATCTCTGGACATTAACAAAATTAGCAACAATTAGCAGGCAAGGTAACCCAACCTAATGGAACTATACATTATGGTAATCTGGGACTGTGAAAGCCAGTGTAGTGTAGTAGTTTCAGCTTTGGACTACAAACCTGGAGACCAGGGTTTGATTCCTCTCTCGGCCATGGAAACCCACTGGGAGACCTTGGGCATATCATACACTCTCAGCTCTAGAAAAGCCATGAGAGGTTCACCTTAGGGTTAGTGCTGGTGGCCTAGTGTTTAAATGCCGGTACTGCGGCCACAATGTTGTGAGTTCAATCCTGTAGGGCTCTAGGTTGACTCAGCCTTCCATCCTTCTGTAGGTTGGTAAAATGAGTATCCAGCTTGCTGGGGGCAATTAGCTAACACATTGTAAACTGCTTAGGGGGTGCTTCACACTGATAAGTGGTATGGAAGTGTAACTGGTATTGCTAACTGCTAACCATAAGAAACAACTTGAAGGCACACAACAACAACATTCTTGGTCTACTGAGCAGCAACACTGCCTTCACATCTCCTTTCTATCACTAAATAAAATAAAGTTGTCTCGTGTTCATTGTAAAGGGGAGAAGACACAGCAATGCTGTTTTCAGTAGCAGCCTTATGTGTGATGTCATATCTAATTTCATCTAGTGCTCGTACCCAACTATAACTGGCTACATTTAGATCCCAATGGTTTGTTTTGTGGAAGGATAACAACAGCAATATGGGAGTGACTCTGTTCTGGATTGGAAGCTAAGCAGGGTCAGGTCTGGTTAGTACTTAAATAGGAGACTGCCAATGAATACCAGGTGCTGTAGACTATATTTCAGCCAAAGGAACTGGCAAATCCGCTTGTATTTCTTGCCTAAGAAAACCCCATGAAATTCATGGGTCACAGTAAGTTGACAAATGACTTGAAGGTGCATGTGTACTCATGCACAAACACACACATCCAAAGTGCTGGGGTCATTTTGGGGTCTGCTTAAAATGTAGATAATCTATTTAATCTATTTAAAATTTAATCTACTTAATATTCAAACTAAAACCCAGAGCAAATTCACTGCCTCACTGATACCAGCTGAGATCACTGAATAATTGCACAGGTTTAGATACGTTTCTGAAATAAGTGGGCTGTCAAAGTACTTAACGTGGGCTGGATTACTGTGCTTTGAAATGTTACCAGACATGAGTGACGTTATGTTAGTGTATGGTATGAACATGAATTTTGTTTGTTTCTTGAAGGAGTCTGGAGGACATGGTTGCTCCTATTAAAATGCTAAGTTATTTTACATTCCAAAAGTATGCCAGTGAGATCCTTGTTGTGAATGAATTTTCTGGATTAACGTTTACATGCGGTACGTACTGAAAACAAAAATAATCCTATGCATATTCCCTTTTACCTAGCAAGTGAGTTCCATTAGTATATAGGCACGCATACCACATTCTGAACTAGATGGCTAATCATTAGGGACATGTCAAGGCCTGTATCATGAATGGTTGAATTTGTGAAGGTGAGGTAGTTTTTCCTACCTGCTGTTTCCCTACAGTATCCTGCTTTCAGCCAGTTCCTACACCCATGTATTCTACTTTGTGGGGAAAAGTGTGGGGGCTGGGTGGGTAGCAAATGGTTGAAGTAAAAGAACTAGGATGGGGAAGAGTTAAACATCACCTATATGGTGCTTCTGTTTTATAAACTGCACCCTCATCCCGAAACCATAGCAAATAGTTTTGTGATATAATTACCAAAATATGGAAAGAACAGGACAATGAAGATAATAAGGTGGGATAACAAGAGGTAAAGGCAAAAAGTGTGGCCCTACCTTTTTGAGGGCTAGAAATAAACACACAGGAGCAATTCCTAGAATAACAGTGAATAATCTGAGGTCTATACTGAGCCATTTTGGCCTCCTCTGTGCTCAGAGGGTCACACCATTCTATCACAGCTGTCACTTAGGGCTACTAGAACTGACATTACACCACTTCTAGTCACATTAGTGGGCATGAGCTTTTGCTTCTTATTTTATTTATTCAATCAAATCTGCCCTGGGTGAAATCTATTGGGGGTGCTGGGGCTTGTAGGGACATTGCTGGGGATCTCAAGGGCTGCAGTTGACCTCTCTCAAAAGGGTTGCGTGTAGCCATAGCCACACAATTCCTATCCCTGTTTACTCACTTCTATGCACAACCTGGCCCATTCAAGGACTGCAGAGAAACAACAATGAAACATTGGCAATTACCATGACCAGTAGAATAAAAATCTTCGAGAAGGGATGGAATGGAATTAGTCTTGCTGAAATTTAAGCTCTGGCACCTATCAAATGGTTGGACTTTCTGAAGGAAACTGTGAAAGTGTTGTTATAAAACATGTTCTTTCAGATAATAGTGTCGTTACTAAAAATAATAATAATCTTCTTTTGGCAGGTCACTTCAATGTTTCTGCTGGGAATGTCTCTCCCTGTCCATTCTCTCAAGGGACTCAGTTCATTGAAAGAAACTATCCTGGTGCAGAATCCCGGTTCACAACAGACTTCCTACTATTATATGCATTCCTCCCAGCTCTCATAACTCTAGCAATTATAAGCTTTAAAATTAGAGATAAAGTTATCATCAGGCTATAAAAGTCAGTAGAACTATCTTAGACCTCTGTACTAAAAAGAAAAAAGAAAAAAATCCCATCGTGTTTGATGAGTCTTACTCCAACGTGAATTTATGCAGGATTGCAGATTATCTGTTAAGCATCTTGCTCTTTTGGTATGTGAACATACAGCTTGAACTTTTCCCCTCAAAGATGGATTCAGGAATACAGATACCTTGTTTGGATGTACTCCTTCTAGAATGACAAAATGTGCAACTTAAGCCTTCCGTCAGTACTATTATGACACAGCAGAAATAATCAACTCTAATTTAGCCATAGTTTCTTGCTTCTGTGTATTTGTTTCTTACTCTGTTTTATCATATGTTGACCTAGCTCCTAAGGTAGCACACAGAGCATTCTTGACTGGGGAAAAAATATATATCAATCCAGGAGTACTCCCAGACAAAATATTTGAAGGAGCCACTGTGTAGGTTTGTAGTATTCATCTCTGTCACTGAAAGCCTAGATGGATTCTGTGTCCCAGACTTGCCTGCCAGCTATGGCCTTTTCTGGACATATATAAGCTAGCCACAGTAGTTCAATGCATTGGTAACTTCTGGAGTAGATTACTGCAATGCGTTCTACCCTTGAAGACAAAATGGACACTGAAATGTAGTAGCTACATTCCTGACAGAAACACCTGACAGAAACCACATGAGACTTGCTTTAAAAGAATTGCATGGGGTTCCAATATGCTTCTGAATTTAAAGTGCTGGTGTTGGCATTTAAAGTCCTAAATGGCCTGAGATCTCTATAAGTGAAGGAGCACCTTTCAGTCATACAACTGCTCAAGCATTGAGATCTACTGGAGGAGTCCTCCTTTGTGTTACAGAAGGGGCAGCAATATGCTATCTGGAGACACAGATGATTGTCTTCTCTCTTGTGGCACCCAAAGTGTGGCATGCCTTGGAAACCTGATCGGCACTGATTCTGACTTTATTTTGGTACCAAGCTAAAACATTCCTTCTACCCAAGCCTTTGGGATGTAAGTATCTTCACTTAACACAGAACAAATAATCATTTTGGTTTTAAGTTTTTTACTAGCTTGCTTTTTGTTTGTACACCGCTGACATATTATGATATAAAATGGAGTTTGACTATTTAAATTATAACTATTATATCTTTAGGAAGTGGGAGTTGGATGTACTTTTCCCCCACTCTTCATTCCAAGTGAATAGCATACTGAGATCCTGTCTAATGTCAATTAAGCATAAAGTTCTGCCAGAGTACTAAATTAGAAGGTATGGCAGCAGAAGAGCAGTGTGGGTGGTAGTTGCTTAGCCGTTCCAGGGCACATTGCGGTAGTCGTGGGTTTCAACCTGTGCCTGAATGTCATTACACTGTGGGTGAATGGGGAGTACCTGTATAAGGGGGTACTGGATATCTCCTTATGTAAATGTGTAAATACTACAAGTACTGGCATAGCCAGGAGGTATACAATAGCAACGCTCCAGTAAGTTTCTTCTCTACTGCATTTTAATTTCCAGATTAATTCTACTGAAATTAGATTGGGAAGAAATATTAAGTCTCATGAATGAAAAAGGAAAAACACCGTGGATGCTTTGTAATAAAATCTTTATTTAAAAATGACAAACTGAATTAATATTGTTATCAATTTTCCAATATCTAATTAAAACAGTGAAGATACCCATAAATAATAATTTCCTTAACTCAACTCCTCCTAAGCCTTCTTTGGCTAATCTCAGTTTAAACAAAAAATCTGTGACCTCTTTAATTTCAGAAATATCCACCATAAAGAATCTGTAATAATTAAAGCTATAGTCCAATAGACCATATTTTCCAATAGTCTAAATAAAAGTATCATTTAATATGTGCACTTCAGTTACACTGACAAAAAATAGAGGCACCTGTCCTAACTGGAAAAATATTACACTAACATTTTATAAAATATAGAATGTCTAACACATACATATCTTTCACGTTCAGTACCATATAGCCAGCAGATTTGAATAGACACTTGCTTTTTCAGATCACCTTTGTTGATGTAGTGGGACAACAATATGTTTACAAGGGTATTCTTTATATATTCTATCAGAGATGCAGTTGAGGATCTAGGCATGAACCTCTGTTTGGTCTTAAGATTATCTTTGAAAATATCCCCAAACTGCTTTTCTGACACTAAATGACACATCTGAGTTCTATTGCCGAGCTTCACTAATTCACTTACTGTTTGTTGTCAACAATCAGCATATTTCTGATGGACCATTTAGATATACTTTATATACAAAACTTATAAAAAACATAAATGTATAAAACACAGCACTGCTGTTGAAATCTGGTTGAGACATACACTTCTCAGTCAAGAATCAAAGTCCATTTCTTTCCAGGTTTTAGAGGTGTTTTTTTTGTACTGTTCTAGTTCCTGAAAGAAAAACATATATATTGAAAGAGTTATAACTTAGGCAAATTTTATTAAGACTGATAACACAGGCAACTACATATTCCTTTTCGATTTGAGAACATTATAGTTGCATTCAGAGGTTCATATTTAGATCAATTCTGAGTAATCTAATTCCATGTTCCATTGATTTCAGTAGGTCTACTCTACATGGGGGCCCTAAATACTCTAAAGGCACTAGATCTTCTCTGATCTTGGAAGCCAAGCAGGGTCAGCCCTGCTGCCAAAGTACCAACCAATACCAGGTTCTATAGGCTGTATTTCAGAGGAAGAAACTGACAAAACCACTCTAAGATTTCCTTACCTAAGAAAGCCCTATGAAATTCATGAGGTCATCATAAATCAACAGATGATTTGTAGGCACATGCACATGTATGTATGCACACTCTACATAAGTGAGCCAGCAGTGGCTTGAATCTTAGACTAGGTTTCCAGAAGACCAAGATTCAAATTCCCACTCAGCCATGGAAATCTACTGGTTGACCTTCAGCAAGTCATGCTCTCCCCGCCTTAGGGGAAGGCAATGGTAAACCATTTCAGAAGAAATCTTGCCAAGAAAACCCAAGGAGAGGATTGACATAAGTTTGTGTCAAGATATATAACAACAAACTCTACATATGAGGAAGCCTAAATCCAACCATTATGTATTACACTGCATGACATTCTCAGAGAAACTTTAGTTGACAGAAGACACTTTGCAGATGGAATTTTTTTTTCACCAAAAGGGCTACTGAAAGCTTTGGGCACAGAACTGAAGAAATGGCATCAGCATGATCCTACAGCTCAAGATAGAAAAAGACTGTGGCTCTTCTAATTCTGACTCCCATAACCCTTTGCATTATATATTTACCAGCTTAACATCTTATCTTGGGGTTTCTAACAAATAGAATGCTGCTGGCAGTATGCTGATTACACTCAGTTTTATCTCTCCTTTCCTTTCCAAGGAAACTGTCTCTATTTTAAACCAGTGCCTATTGGCAGTGATGGACTGGACAAGAGTAAACAAGCTGACACTGAATACAGACAAGACAGAGGTGTTCCTGGCCAGTTGAAAGGTCCACAGTTAGGGTGTACTACTGGATTCAGCCCTGATCCTGGATGCTCAGGTTTCTGTGGTGGCCAAGAGTGCATTTGCACAATTAAAGGCACCAGATCCCATCTGATCTTGAAAGCTAAGCAGGGTCTGTGACGAACCCTAGGGGAGGTATAGCCAGCATAGCCGTCCTAGCAGCAGAGGGGATTTAGTTTGATTGGTTCTCTGACTAAAGAACCCAGGTTAGCCAGAGGGAGGGGATAGGTGGGTATGTCAGCAGAACAGAAAAATAACAGAAACAGGGTTTCAAAGAGAGTTTCTTCAGTGAGAGAGAGGAGAGAGGGAGGATAGCCAAAGGCTTGTTAACATAGGGAAGTTTTTGTCTGTGAATATCTGGACATTCTTTTCTGTTTGACATATTGAGTTACCCAATACCTTGCCCTTGTTAGTTCTTTTAATAAAGATTTTATTCTATTTTTTGTAAGAGCAGTCTCAATATAGTGTCTCTTTAATTTGAGCTCAGTTACACACGCTACCACCAGTGACACATTCACTGGGATAAAGCTGAAAACTCTTTGCCCTATATCCACAAGGGTAGTGGGCTTACGTAAAATAGAAGTGTGGAGACGGAGCCAGGGGGTGGTAATCAGATAAAAGGGTGCTGTTTCTCCAGAGAGGGAGAATAAAAGCAGGCCTGATTGGTCACAACCGTGACTGCCCAGATCTCCACGTGACAGGGTTAACCCTGGTTACGAGTTGGCATAGAATACTAGGTGCTATAGGCTATTATTTTAGAGGAAAGAACTGGCAAAACCACCTCTGAGTATTCCTTGCCTAAGAAAACCCCATGAAATTCATGGGGTCACCACAAGTTGACAGGGAACTTGAAAGGCACATATTCCCATGTGAGCCTGCCTGAGCTTTAAGATCAGCAGGGAAGATACCTGCTTCTTTGCTACCACTTTCAGAGGCACAGCTGGTAGGAATGCAGAAGGATTTCTCTGTGATTGCTCCAACACTTTAGAACTACCTGCCTAACAAAGCTGGGATGGCTCCTTCTTTGCTTTCCTTCCACTGGCAGGTTAAGAGCTTTCTTTTCCAGCAAGCCTTTGTAAATTGATTTTAACAAGAAAAGGGCTTTTATGGCACTTTACTGTTTTTAATCTGTTTTAAAGTAATATTTAATTGGTTTTAATTCTGTTTTTATTTAATAGTGTTTTAATCTCTTTTCATCTTAATTATGTATGTTTTTCACAGAATCACAGAGTTGGAAGAGACCACAAGGGCCACCAAGTCCAGCTCCCTGCCATGCAGGAATACACCATCAAAGCTACATGGGGTTTACCTATATGCATTTTAGAATCATAGAATCATAGAGTTGGAAGAGACCCCAGCGGCCATCCAGTCCAACCCCCTGATATGCAGGAACACACATCAAAGCACTCCCAACAGATGGCCATCCAGTCTCTGCTTAAAAACCTCCAAAGAAGGAGACTCAACCACACTCCGAGGCAGCAGATTCCACTGCTGGACAGCTCTGACCGTCAGGAAGTTCTGCCTGAGGTTCAAGTGGAATCTCCTTTCCTGCTGCTTGAATCCATTGCTCCTTGTCCTAGACTCTGGAGTGGCAGAGAACAAGCCCACTCCCTTCTCAACATGACATCCCTTCAAATATTTAAACATGGCTATCATGTCCCCTCTTTTTATGTCATGTCCCCCCCCCATTTTATTGTATTCTTTGCCTTTTTGTAAGTCTCCTTGAACCCCAGCCTGGGAGATAGGTGGGATTTAAATAAAGTAATAGATAGATGGAGATAGATGCATTCAAATATTAAAAATATTTCAGAAGCTTAAAAAATAATACACAAAACTGATTTGATGTTTAAAGGATTGCTATTATTTTAACTATTTCCATTTCTGCTTAATCTGCCTGCACAGTGACAATATGGATTTTATGGTCCCAGAATGCTGCTGATGCTAGAAAATATTCTTAAACTCACTGATCATAGCCAACATGTGAGAGCCAGTGTGGTCTAGTGGTTTTAGTGTTGAACTAGAACCGTGGGAGACCAAGGTTCAAATCCCTGTTCAGTCACAGAAACCCACTGGGTTATCTTCAGCAAATCACATCCCCTCAGCATTAAAGGAAAGCAATGGAAACTTTCTTTGAATCAATCTTGCCATGAAAACACTGTACCACAAGTCAGGGCTGACTCGAATACATATAACAACAAAACATAGTCAACATGAAGAATTAGTGTCACAGGACAAGTAGTACATAAATCAGTACATATAAAAATGGAATGAAAGATATAAAATATGGCATTTTGAAACAACATATGTAAGATAAACCCAAAGACCTGGAGGAAAAAAGCTTTCATGGAATAGTTCAGCATTATCAGTAATCTTAATTACGAATGTGTTGTAAAAGAAATCCAGACTGCATAACACAGACAATTATCGATGATTAAAGCAGCTATCATGAAATCTTTCATAACACTCAGCAAACAGCGGTTTTATCTTTTAATTTCATACTGGAAGTGCCCTATATGCCATTTTAATACTGAGACTTACTGCAAAATCACTGAAGTCCATTATTTTAATTGCATCCGTATCTATTACTTGCAGTTTCAAAGAGTAATTACCCCAGATGCTACTATACTAAACAATTATATTATCTTGCTCTCAAGTATAGTCTAGAGCTCCAAGTCTCCCAAATCACCAGCAACCCAGACTTTATTTGCAAAGTGGAATCTCTGAAGAATAAGGCCATGTATCTATGAACACAAGGCACGGGAAGGTTCTTGTATTCATAATATGTTTGTGGGTTTCCAATGTCTGGCTAGCTACTGTTGGAAACAAATACTGATTTATATAGACCCTTGATCCAACAGAGTTCTTCTTCTTTGTAATTACGGTGAAGGTCTAGAGGTCTTCCTATACAACAATGGACTCTACATGCTGCAGCAAGTTGAACAGATGATTAATGCTATGGATCAACTGACTGCATTTTTGGAATTTTGAATTCAGTCCCTTGAATGAGTTTCTCAGAAATGACAGTGCTTGTGCTGGGAGGAATCTACTGCAGTCAATCAGAACTAGGTTGGCTGCGGTTACCCAGAGGACCTTTTCTTCAGTCGCTCCCAGGTTATGGAATGGCCTGCCGGAGGAGACCCGGCACATTACCAGTCTTGACTGCTTTAAAAAAGCAGTCAAGACTGTTCTCTTCCGACAGGCCTTCCCAGACTAGTGTTCCACTGCCTCTCATCAATTGTCCCTTTGTTTTTAATTGTTTTTAATTGTTTTGTTTTTAACTTTTAGTTTTAATTTTATTTTAATCTGTTTTAATAGTTGGTGTGTTGGGGGGATGGTAGGGTTGGTGAGTGGGGAGGGTGGGCTACATTTTGATATTTTAATATTTATATGTTTTGTAATGCCGCCTCGATCCACTTGGGAGAGGCGGGATAGAAATAAATTTTATTATTATTATTATTATTATTATCAAGATCACCGCCACTATTCTAAAGACTATAAGGGTGTATTTCTTCGTCTGCACTTCACCTCTTGGTGCATGAATCCACAAGGGTCGTTACCACTGCATAGGTTCATATGTACACTCGCTCATGCTCATGCTCACACACACACACACACACACCAGTTTATGTTTTGCCAGATTTTAGCTTCTATTTTGTTCCTTTGTTCCTTTGATCAATGCCTTTGCCAGGAAATAAGGGTTGAGACATGAGGCCCGTTGCACTTGATGAATGCAAATTAGGTTGAAGGCTTAGGTACATCTACATCCTCCTCATAATTTTTGCATTACTCTGTTAATGAATTCCTCAAACACCATGCAGTCATTTTCAGGTGTATCTTCTAAAATTGCCAGAATCAATTCTGTAACCAACATATTGATTAATTCATTCACAATTCATTCATTAGTTCATTTGTTCATAGCCACAGATGAATTCCTACTTCATGCATTCTAGCAAACACACCGTTGAAGTCAGGAAGAAATTGTTATATTTTGCTGTAGAAGCTATCTGGAAAAGCAAAAACCTCCACAAAAGTGAAAACTTTTTGCCACAAGCCACTTGTTTTTGCCTTTGAGGCAGTGGTTGTGATGTTCCTGCTTGTTTGTCGCTCAGATCCTCAGTCTCCCTCTTTCACTGTCAGCTGCCTGCTTCCACCTTCAAGGCAGTGGTTGTGGCACTCCTGTTTGTTCATCTCTCAGATCTGCGGAAGGCCACAGCAGCTGCCTCAAAGGCAGAATTGGGCAGCTGGCAGCAAAAACAGAGAGATTGAGGATCTGAGAAACAAATGAACAGGAGTGCTGTAGCAACCACCTCAAAGGCAGAATTGGATGGCTGGCAACAAAAAGAGAGGGGCTAAGGATGTGAGAGATGAATAAGCAGAAGTGCCTGCAGCCACCACCTCAAATATGGATGCGGGTGCCTGGCAACAAAAAGACAGAGACTGAGGATCTGTGAAATGGAGGGGGGGCTGGATCTGTGCTGAGTACTATGTTTAGATTCCTGCCATTTCATAAATCCTCAGTTTCTCTTCAGCCTCATGTCTCAAGCTGCAGAAACAACAGAAATAGAAAGAACCAAATACGAAGCTATTCCAAAAAAAGGTATTGTATTCCAAAAAAAAAAATCCAAAATAGGGAACACTTCTGGTCCCAAGCATTTTGAATAAGGGAGGTTCCACCAGCAGTAACACTGCAGCTATAATTTCACACACACTTATTTAACATAAGCTCCCTAGAATATATAAATTCCTAACTCTGAGTAAATAGCCTAGAACATGCTATTGTTCACAAAGAATTCCAGAAGTCCTGTTTTCATACTTTAAAAATTGTTTCTCAATAAATAAATTTTAACCACGAATTAAAAGTATTCAAAAAACTACAGTGGCCCCTCAACTTTCGCAAAGGTACGGGGCACAGAACCCTCATGAAAGTAAAACAAAACAAAACCTGCAAATAAGTGCTCCCTCTCCTATTCCCTTCCAGGGCTCTCCCCACCCCCCTTCATTTGCATCTCACCTGGGCACGCTGCCTTCCAGATGCCTGGGTGATAGGCAAGTGAATGGGAGGAGACAGCAACACAACCACAGAAGGCACGCCGGGACTGCTCTTTGCCATTCGCTTCCCGTGTGCCCGGGGAAAAGGCAGGGGAACGTGAGGGGGACAACTGATGGGGAGGCAAACGGGTGCCTCTTGAATAATCAAGTTTGCAAAGGTCAAACCCATGAATGTGGAGGGAGGACTGTATTATCTACATAGTTTCTTCATTCTATTTGGCTCAGAGAAAATCCTAAGAAAAAGATTAATACAAGCATATCTCACTTAACAAAGCCTCTGACAAAGAAGCTTCTTTTTATAAAGTCTTTCATGTGTCTGTCTAATCCTAAAGCTTCACTGTCATGTAAACTACTAACCTGCTGAATGTGTAACCTGTTGAAAGTGTATTCTTTGCTAACTGCTCTTATGTATGTAACTGTTGCTTAAAAAGGCTACTATGTATCCAGGCTTAAGTACTGCCAATTGCTGCTATATTTGTATTCAAAAGGCTGCCTGCTGTTACATTGTGTATTAGGGAAGGGAAGAACAGGAACAGGTAGGAAACTGAAAGTTAAGATTAATGTTGCTAGGATGTTGTGATAACAGAGGGATATGGAGACAGGGATAGAGAAATACACAAACAGGTCATCTTGGCAGAGGCTGCCTGGGTCAGTGGCAGGAACCAGCCTGGGAAAGTAGAGAAGGGGATAAAGACATGATGCGATTTATAACTCTGACCAATGAAAGCTTTACACGCTCAAACGTATATTGATAACCTATAAAAGATGTATGCTGTATGTGCCTTTCAGTTTCTGCAACTTCTGTTGACGCGTGCTGTGTTGCTCATGCTTTTCCATGGAATAAACTACAGTCTAACTCAGAGTGAGTTTTGTGGAATGTGAGTTATCCACTACCTGACACCTGCTCCTATTGTTTCCACATTATTTCTCCCACTGGTACCAGATTTTCTATTAAAGAAGCAATGCCCAGGAACACATTTATTTTGTTAGGATATCTGTATACCTTTGGTATATTTCAAAATGATGCCCTTCTACAGCCTTGATTGAAACAGAACCGGTGGCAGGTCACCACAAGAAAGGTCCATAAAAACACTGATGGATCACCACATGCCAGGGAAAATTTCCTTTGATGTGCTACTCTTAAGAAGGCTTCGCTAGAAATGGGGAGTCTTGTTAGAGTTTGCAGATGTGTGGTTAGTGTCAGCAGCAATGTAAGAAGTGTATTAAACTCTAGAGATAGTCATTTTGACTCAAAAAGAACATGAAATGATCAGGGGAAAATGCACAAAATAAAAAGCTACTATGCATGAATACCTTCATGAAACAGAAATACAAGCATTATGTTTGACAGTATACCTTTAACAGAAATGCTCCTTTCTGTATAAACGCTTTATCTTTAAAAGAAGGTATGGAACAAAGGACTACAAAAAGGGAAAAAAGATTAGCATTCTGAAGCATTTAATACTTATTCTTAAGATAAGGGCCATTTCACTCTCAATTTTCATATAATTATGGGAAATCCTAATACATTTAAAAACTGAATGTAGCCAGGGAATTGTTTTCTTATAGATGTGCACAGGGTTATCTTACAGCTTTTAAGATCAAATGAAATACAAAAATCCCAAAATGTTTTCATAAAAGCAAGTTCAAATGTTACAATAATCTTATAATAACTGAACTTCAAGATGGAAATTCTAGGGAAATAACTGCAGATAATTTTCTTTTGAAAGAAGTTGTCTATTACCAATTTTTTTCTGCGACAGTGCCACCAACAAAAGCTACAGCAACTTCCAATGACATCAATAAAGATAAAAAAGATTTAAAAATGAGCACTGAAACTAAGAAACACTTGGAAAAAGATTAATTTTCAATATGATTTAATCAAATTCTCACTGGTGGGTTATTTTAGTTACTAAAAAAGTCATCCATAATCATAAGTTTGATATGACTGTACAGCAAAAATATACACAGCAAGCAATTAAACAACATTCTATTTAGACTGATGATGTCAATGAAATGTCTCAGTCATTAATTAGATGTCACTTTTAATCCACAAAAAATAAATTAAGCTCAGATTAATTTTTCAACATGGCTTAACACTAAAATACTTGGTGAGGTAACTCTAGGTTAATGCCCTGGAATAAACCTGTGACAAATCTGTCACCTACTTGGAGCAGTCTAGAGCATTATTTAATTGTAGCTCAGGGCAATAAATAAATACTATAAAACTGTAACGTCAGTAAGATAATAATTTGGCTCCATATTAAAAGCATGGTCACTGAAATGCACTGAAGTAACCTCTGATGCTAGTGTCTTGTTTGAGAATCATGAAATTTCTACAGAAAATACGGGGTTACTTCAGATTAAAAATGGGGTCATGGCATTTGGCAGAAGTACCTTTCACCCTTATGGAGATACAAGCCAGAAAACTATCCTAGAGATAACCACTAAAGATCACACACAAAGTTCTTCCACATCATCATCCTTCCACATCACCACAAAGTTCTTCCACATCACCAACTTTACAGTAATGTGTAACTTTATGAAATGCCCCTTACAACCAGTGAAACATATTACAGAACCTATTTAAAAATCAAATATGCTACTCATGTCTTTTTTTAAAAAAAATCAGTTTCCCAATCATGCAGATGTGACTACAGGCAACAAGATTACCCTTCATTGCTTCTGCTAGATTCCTGTGTTCTCCCAATAGAAGTCCATTAGTGGATCCTGCCTCATGTATGCAAGATTGTATTTCAGTGATGAAAATTTCTTACTCACTGTTATAGGTGGCCTGACTCAGGAAAGGTGTTTTACTAGATCCCATTATGATCTCAGTTAATAGTTCACGACGTTTCTTTATATATCAAACTATAGGTCTGTGGACTACCTGTGACACTGCCATGGTGCTTTGTCTAATGCACTGTGAATGCAGCTCAAATACTTTGGGTAGTGATAACATTATAAAATACTTGTGCAGGGATTAGAAGGGACAAAAGACATTGAGAGGGGCAGGACAGAGTGGTCTCACACATTAGATGCCTTAAAGAGAAATAATGGCATATTTACCATTAACAGTCCCATCTGCAAAAAACATTCTCTCACTAGTTTTTGACAGAATTCATTTGACAGTATTCATTTTCAAGCAAGCAAATTAAGGACTGCAGCCTTATTTTCACAGAATCAAAGAATCACAGAGTCGGAAGAGACCACAGGGGCCATCCAGTCCAACCCCCTGCCATGCAGGAACCCACACTGAAGCATTCCCAACAGATGGCCATTCAGCCTCTGCTTAAAAAGCTCCAAAGAAGGAGACTCCACCACACTCCAAGGCAGCATATTCCCCTGCCAAACAGCTCTGACTGTCAGGAAGTTCTTTCTAATGTTTAGGTGGAATCTCTTTTCTCGTAGTTTGAATCCACTGATTGACTTCTTGTCCTAGTCTCTGGAGCAGCAGAAAACAAGTGTGATCCCTCCTCGACATGACATCCCTTCAAATATTTAAACATGGCTATCATGTCCCCTCTTAACCTTCCCTTCTGCAGACTAAACATACCCAGCTCCTTAAGCTGCTCCTCATAGGGCATTTTGTTACTAATGACTCAGCTGAAGTTTTTACAGCAGTCAAATAATGGCAGGACCCAAGCTACTGGCTTTTGGCACAACTTTGCAAAAGAGAAAAAGAATAAATGAGCAAAACTGTAAGCTGTTGAACATTAAAAATGGGAGAGTTTAGTCATGCCTCAGCTCCACTGAAATCACCGGAACGAATTAGTTATAGCCATTCACCGACCTCTAAACCTACTATGGAGTCGCTGCAGCCCCCGTGCCACCTTGTGCCTGGTAAAAGCAGAGGAAGATAAGGAAAGCATCTGGCTGTGTCCTTGTAGCCTGACAAGAAATGACTGCATCCTCTGCTGAAGTCCACTGAGGACCTCTGAAGGTCCCAGCAGATAATGTAATGTGCTGAGACACAGATGGATGGTTCTTCGATCCCCTCCCTACTCTCCATGAAGTACAGAATGGCTGGTGCTGGTCTGCAGTGATCCTACAGTAGGTCTGGGGCAGGGGGCTTTGATCAGTGCAGAGGAACGAAGGGAATACCAACCTCTTACTTGACCAAACAGAAACATATGCAGGCATATAGGATGCCAACCAAACTGTGATTAATGCTGGATTCTGCCCTGACTGAAGGTGAGAGCACCTGCTATATATAAATAGTAACAAGTAACACAATTAACACCCAAATAATGTACCCAAATCCAGCAGACATGATTGCAACCAGCACCATCAGTTCCTGTAAGTGATCCTTGCTGATTCAGAAGTATTGTCCCTTAAACACATGCATACTCATACTCACTAGTACATTTCTGAAGTGAAAACTAAGAGCCAATCAACTGTTTATTTGCCATCTACCTCTTCCCTCTACTGAAACAACAAAAACAGCACTGAAAACATTATTAAAAGCATTCATGTACAACTGGTCACCAACTGTGGCATAACTGGTTGTTGACACCCGTGAGAGTCCCAGGCATGCAGCAAAACCTGGTGTTTTAACAGGCTTCTGGTTGGCCCCCACATATAACTTGTGGGCTGCATTGGGGATGTTCTGGTTGTTATGTGTCTTCAACTTACAGTGATCTTATCAGAAGATATTCTGGCAAATTCAGAGGAAGTTTATCAATGCCTTCTTCTATAGCTGAGAAAGTGTGACTTGCCCAGGGATACGTGGTGGGTTTCTATGGCTGAACAGGCATAGAACACCACCACACTGGCTCTCCATGATTGGGAATGACTGGTCACAAATGATGCAGCTCTTATAAAACAAGTTAATGTAACAGAGAAATAATAGTTTACATGTAGTTTTCATTTAACACAGCCCTGTGTTATGGACTAACTTGATTATTTCTCCAAGCTAATTGTAACCATTGCATTTTTCACTGTACAAAGGGCTTTGGCATTTTTATCTGATGTATTTCTATAATAAGCTTATACATCAGGTTAGACTGCCAAATGGTGATTTGTCCAAGGCCACTGTCTAAAGCTTAAAAGGGCTCCAAAGTTCAAGGTCTGGGTTGATCTACAGTTGAAGAGAGATGTTGGTAAATTTATGCAGCTTTTATTACAGCAGTATAAAAAAGGCAGCAAGAAAGTAACATACCTGGTTCTTCTGACCTCGCATAGCATCAACTTCATACTCAGCATACTGGGGATCTTGAGTGGGGTCACTGACCTCTTTGAAAACACCAATACTCTGAAATCACAGCAAGTGAAACAGTAAAACAGTCTTCTCCTTCCTCCACTCAAACAACTTTGGTTTATCTTCAAATTTATCTATAGCTGGGGTGGGAATAATTTTTCAGCCAAAGGACCACACATATTCATCCCAACCCCTGTCTTCACATATCCACACAAAAACATACATGCATCTCCATTTATACATACAGGCACACTTCAGTGGACAAAGAAGCTCTTTTTTAGAAAGTCTTTTTCACTCAGTCAGTCCCCCTCTTCCTCCTTGTCCTCTAACTAGCTAGAAATTTTTTAGCAGGACTGGCACAAGGAAAATGGCAAAAGAGGCCTGCAGAAAGACACACTTTTGTTGCTGGGTTGCAGCAGTGTGTCTGCAGCAAATATCACAATAAAGCTTGGCCTGGGAAAAAGAAAGATTCTGTTCTAGCTGATCTTACTGTAAGTGTATGTGCACATCTACAACAAGCAAGGAAATAGAAGCTACCTCCAGAATCCCTTATGAAGTATACGTGAACAGCAAAGCAGAGAAAAGGGAAGAGCAGATAAGCCTGCAACACTGGCTACCATCAGCATGTTTTAAAACAGCAGATTTATAAGTCTAATCTCCAAAATGGAGATCCTAAATGGAAATTGGTGAAAGAAAAAGTAATACTTGGAGGCATTTCAGAAGAAGCTTCAGGTGGTCTCTAGATGGTTCAAAATATGCTTATGTACACAAGGCTTATTAGATCTGTTTCATTTCACATTTCAAACAAACACATAACATTCTCATTTATAACATGCATTCGCATACATTCATCTTGATTCTTTCACTCCCACTGCAAAACAGTTAGATTTGAAAAACAGTCTCTTCCATGTGCTGTTGCTGGGCAGAAGGTGGGTGGGATGATCTTCATGGAGATGGCACCACAGAGGGAAATAGGGTGAACCTTTACACAACAGGCAGTTTGTTTTGTTGCCTTGTTGCTTGCTGGGAAAGGGTTTTTCTTTCTCATGGAAATACAAGCATGGAAATACAACAAGCACCCCAGGCAGCAATCCAAGAAGGCATACAGCTAAAATTAAGGGCTGCAATTTGGGTGGACTGGCCCTTTGGCCAGCTTTGGCTTGTGGAGTACCAGTTTTCCATTGATCTCCTGCAATTTGTTTCTCTTCTTTTGTCAGGTCAAAGACAATAATCTGCATCAGTACAGAGGATGGATTATACAATTTCATCCCTCAAAATCTGTCAGAAGAAACCATGTGAGACAGCAACCCAGCTAGGACTGATGGATGTGCCAAGCATACAAACTATTGTCACCATATAGGAGCTGAATATAACTCAAAAAGTCCTGATCTGCTGGTATGAAAAAGCCTATTGAGGCAGTTGGCATGTCCATATAGTCCTAGCTAGGTCGTGAGTCCTCCAGCAGGGCCACATGTTTCCAAAGGCAAAATATGCTTGTTGTTGTTGTATGCCTTCAAGTCATTTCTGACTTATGGTAATACTAAGGTGAACCTAAGACAAACAGGGTTTTCTTGGCAGAATTTATTCAGAGGAGGTTTGTCCTTTCTTCCTCTGAGGCTGAAAGAGTGTGACTTGCCCAATATCACCCAGTTAGTTTCCATGCCTGAGAAGGGGCTTGAACCCTGGTCAACCAGCATCCTAGTTCAACACTTAAACTACTACACCATCTGGCTCTCAATCACTTCCAAATAATGTGTCATTACATTGAAGCCTTACTGATTCAAGTAGCATCTTCAGAACATTTAACTTGACCCAGAACTGCAATTCCTAGAATTAACAAGTACTACAACAATTATTAAGGTTTATAAAAATGAGCTTTTTACAAAAAGAAACAAAAAATATATATGTATACCTTTTGAGGAAATGCCTTCTCAAATACTTTCTTCCATAGATCCATAGGTGACTGGGCATGCAATTTTCCAATATCACTATCAGCAGCAGGTGGGAGGCCTAGTAATCATAAGAACTGTAACCATATTCACTCCATAATTGAAAAGAAAGTAAGGTATGTGGTACATTTATTATCCTCAATCATTTAAAGAGAGTGAAGAAAAGAAAGTATAAAATGCCTTAATTGTGGAGAACTATAATACTTAAGTTCCTGAGTGCCGTCACCAATTCTATAACTCTGAAATTAAAGATGACATCTAATATACATTTTCTAGACAGTAACTCCTATTGAATTTTAGAGTGAAGCAATATAGGATCATGGCGTTCTTCATATAATCACAGATACCATTAAAATTCCCCAACTCATTTGCTTCAGTAATACTACACACACAAAAATTTTAGTTTCAAAATGAGATTTTACCCTCCTTTTTGTCCACTTTTTCTCTGCATTCTGCATACAGACAGCCCCTGTCTTTTGATGCCCTGTTACCTGATGACTTCCTCTTTTGACACGTCCAAATTATGGACAAGTTCCATTAATCTGATGTGGGTCTACTCGTCAGTTCTTCTTGCCTATGGAGATTTGATTGGGACCACTCACATGCATGCATGGCCCCAAGTCTTCCTACAAAAAGAGTGAATCCCCTGGTTGAATTAATGGAGCTTGTCTGTATTGCAAGCATCGAAACAGCAGGCTTCCATCATATCTTGCCTCTGGAAGCTTGCTTGGGACTGTGCATGTGCTTGCAAAGCAAGCTCAGAGGGGAAAAAAGGTGCCAAGCCAGCTGACAGACTTTACAAGCAGCACACGCGAGTAGTCTGTCCCAAGCAAGCCCTGGGAAGTAATTCATGTTTCCCACAGTAGATGGATTCCACTTTTCAACCATTTCCATTTTCTGACAGTGCTCTGGTCCCTAACCTGTCAGGTGAGGTGGGAGGGGAGCCTGTATTAGATAAGCTTTATGTACAACAGACATACCAGAGAAGAAAATCACCAACCTATTTGACTAAGAGAGTCCATTCCTGCTGGGATAAACAGTGGTTTATTCTGATCCAAAGACATGGATTTTCTTTAAAAATATGAACAAAGTGAGATTAGTTTTCAACACTGATTGAAATACAGTCTAGAAAAAGTAAGTTAATTATCATGCTGGACTAAAATCAATGAAATCAGTGAACAGATCTAATGGATCTAACTTTTTCTCATTTGTTCTCCAAGGCTCCAGTGTTTACGTGTCTTTCACCAGCAGTTGTCTTGACAAATGTATTAAAGTTTTATATTTACCACATTTGAAGTTATCAGCTTAGATTTTATGTATTTATTTAATTCATATCACACTTTTCTCTCATTATGGGGTCAAGGTGGCATATAATCCTTTAAAAAAAACAATGTAACTAAAAAAACTCTTATTAGAAAAATTTAAAACACAATTAAACTAAACTTCTGTTATAAAAACATAAATTAAAAATGCAAGTTTAAAAGCAGTTTTTTTAAAAAAAACTGACACAAAACATGACAAAATAGGAGTATTTTGAAAACTCCCTCTGCCACAACATAGAAAAAACCATATGCAGCAGAAAGGCAGTAGGAAGAGGGTAAAAGGACTTCCTGAAGAAGGGAGCTCTATCGCTTGGGAGCAGCCACCAAGAAGTCTCTCTTCCATGCCCTTACAAGGTTTGCCTGGGATGGTGTTGGGACCTTCCCCACAGATGATAGTGCTCAGCCAAATTCATAGATAGAGATGTGTTTCTTTAAATGGTCTGCACTTCGAGCCATATAGGACTTCAAAGGTCATAACCAGCACTTTGAATTCTGCTCAGAATTCTTGTTGCTGACTATGGCTATGAAGCAGCTTTGAGTGAAATAACTAGTTCATCTAGCTTGATCGTCTCAGTGAGTTTGAAATAATTACTTTTCTAACACTACGACTCTCAGAATATTTCAGCCAGTGACCATATTGGATGGGAGATTCTGGGATCTGTAGTCTTGAGAAAATTTTCAAAGAAGTAGCTGCATTTGTCTCTTGCAGCATAAAAAGGAAGAAATGAGGGGGAAGGGAAAAAAGGAATGTACCTTTAAGATTAACTTTAAAACCTTTAAGATTAACTGGTTTTTATTTTAGCATGACGTTTCACAGATATAAGCCCATTTCTTCAGATGTAGTACAAATATCCAGACCTCGAGAAGAAAGCATATTTACACAGTTGCGGGAGTGGAAGGGAACACAACAGGATCTAAAAAGATGCCAATAATGACCCTTGCCCTGAATTATCAAAGTAACTTTTCCAATTTTTAGTTAGGATGTCTCCAGCATGACAGGCAGTGACCTTCTGAAATACTCTCATCAGAGATCTTTTAATTTTAAAGCTTGTGACTGAATGTGAAGGACGTAAAACATTTGTTTTCCTGCTGAGTTATGCAGTGTGCTCTCCCCATAAAAACAGGCCATTTCCCCAGAGTTGCAAAACCTTTCCCAGAACGTAAACCATTCATACTGTATATATTACACTGAAAGCAGCAATAGCCCTTAGACCAACAAATCCATTTAGAATCTGCTTCATCAGCATTAATGTAGTTAACCAAGATTCAAGAGTAACAGTTGTAGATAAAACACAAGACTTAAGAAACACTATTGGTTAAAATAAATACCTGTCTATATTCAGTTAAGAAATTATAAATATTAGGAAACTGATGAGCTTACCCTCTATCAAAGCCAAATGCTAAGTGGTTAATGAGTGTACGTGTTTTTAACAATAGAGCTTCAGATTTGCTGGTGAACTGAGAAAGAAATATAAAGCTTGTGTTATAATATTCATGGGAAGCACAATAAAATACCATTGCAAAGCTGTTCAGAAGTCTTAACTTGGCTGTTATGATTAAGAGATGCATTTTCTGTGTCCTTGTTTATGTGGCCAATACCATGTCTATTTTGACTTTCCCACTTGAAGAGAGCAAGTGTTCTCTGTAGTTTGGTGCCTAACTATGCCCTATTGGCAAATGTGTACAGGAATATCTCAACAGCCCACTTTTTTGCTGAAAAAGGAAGGGAAAAGAGGAATCGGGTGTGAAAATGGTAAGGGGCACTTCAACATAACTCTTTCTACTACTTTATTTTTTCAACTCCTTCCCTCAGACTGTTCATCTTACCTTCCCCATTTGAGTGTAAGGAAGTTTAGAACCTCCTGCTTACAGCTGGCAGTAAACTATAGTTTATTTTGTACAAAGACAGCAATTTTTGGTCTGTCCAAATTGTAGCTTGCCCCCATTAGGATTCTGATACTTGGATCCATTGTCCTATGTTACATTAATATTCTACATCAGTAATGAACAAAACTGTGCCGTCTATATTCCAATACTTTGTATCTTTCAGTTAGCAGCACCCCTTACCTTCACTGCTAGGCATGCATATTTCAGGGCTTAATTTAAAAAAAAAAGAAAAGAAAAGAAAAGAAAAGAAAAAAAGGAGCTAATTGCTGTTTCCAAATTAAATATGGCCTACTGAACCACATTTTAATGCTTAATGCCTTAACACTGCAAAAGCTTGTAACACTGTACCAAAGTTTGTATAATATGGAGAGAGGGGAAAGTATTACTGCTGTTAACAGCAATGGGTTAGTACAGTGGTTCTTAACAGTGTTTCTTTTCCTATGAGGTACTGTCTGTAAATTTAATTTATTGACGGGGACCCTCAAGACTTAACTCAGGATTTAAATTTGCAGATTTAGATTTACATATTCAAAAATGTATTCAAATATTTATTTATTTATTGCCCTTGGAGACTAGGATTCAAATCCCTGCTAAGACACTGGGTGAGCTTGGGCAAGTCATATTCTCTCAGCCTCAGAGGAAGGCAAAGGCAAACTCCTTATGAACAAATCTTGCCAAAACAACAACAACAACAACAACAACACCTGTGATAGGTTCACCTTGGCGTTGCCATATGTCAGAAATGACTTGAAGGCACACAACAACAAAGTGCAGCTGACAGGGGAAAGTTCTTTCTAGCCATCATGTCTCTCACCCTTGAAAAGTGACTTATGGTGACTCTAAGGTGAACCTATCATGGGGGGTTTCTTGGCAAATTTGTTGCCTTTGCCTTTTTCTGAGGCTGAGAGAATGTGACTTGCCTGAGATCACTCCATGGATTTCCATGGCCAAGTGGGGATTCCAACCCTGGTCTTCAGAGTCATAGTTTGGCCATGCACACACACCTGTAACCCTGTCCCTTTCATCAGGGATGCAGCAGCAAGCGTGTGTGTGTGCAGGCACCAAAACTGCTCCCTCGTTTGCTGCCAAGTCCCTCAGTATCCACATCCCCTCCTGCCATATCCCTCTTTGCAAACAAGGGAGCAGTTTTGGTGCCTGATGCCGCTGTTGGTGTCCAGCAGCAGGGCTTTGCAGACCGCAGGTTAAGAACCATTGGGCTAACAGACTGGCAACAAAACAATGCAGCATTGCTTAATTTTCTTACACGCACACTCTTATTTAGGACTCTAACAGCAAATCTTTTTTACTTTGGAGCCTCAAGATACTTTCTTCACTGATCCATTTGAACAATAAAGAAGCATTTCTGCACATTTACTTTCTCCACACCTTCCAAAGTGTACCTGCTTTTATCATGCCAATTTTAGATGTCATTTTGTATTCTTTGACAAGACCTCCCAAATGTTTTAGCCCAACCATGCACCTTCCTCCTTGTACTCCACAATATGCTGCCAATATTGAGGCTACTCGATGGAAAGTGGTGAGAAGCTGATGATTCATACTAGGAAGTACTACTTTACACAACGCACAGGCAAACTACAGAATTCACTAACAAAAAATAAGGATGGCTACCCACTGGGATAGCTTGCAAAAGGGTAAGACAAGTTCACAGATCTTTCAACAAGTACTAGTCAAGATGGCTAGTAGCTATGGACATCTAGGAGTCATGATGGCTGTATTCTGAGTATGCCTCACAATAATGACAACTAGAGGATGCAAGGAGGGGGGTGGCTGTCTACTAATATTCTGCTTGTGACTTCCAATAAGAATCTGATTGGGGAAACTAGGGGAACAAGAACAGTAATCTAAACACTCTTCAGCCTAATCTAACATAGCTGTTCTAATACTTTATCATTTTGTCCAATGTTCTCAACTCTATAATATCCCACTCAAGATGAGCAAACAGAAAGGTGAAGAGTATTCTAAACGCAACTGTATTAATGTAAAAAAAGATTTACATTTATGCACTTTTACACATCATTTCATTCCCAACATGAAATTTTCCTTTTTTCATCACAACTGCACAGTGGGTTGACATTTACAGTAAAACCACTTTGGGTAGGCTATGCCCATAAGAGAGTAACATACGTACCACTAAAGATGCTCCATAATAATGAGAAACAAATCGAAGTGTTTTGTGTATTATTTTTTTCATTTCAGAATCAAATTCCTATACAGACAAGACCAGAGAAGTCAATGAAATTGATTAGGTATTTTTCAGGTTTTGTTTTACCATTTAACATCAACAATTCAGAAATTTTGACAGTTTCAAGCTAGGCAAACACTCTTTCCACCTCAATACTAGTATTTATAAAATTACTGTCTACCACTTATCATTGTTCATCTTATTTATCATTTTTCCAAAAGATGATAAAAGGATTCAGCATTATTAAATCATTCAAATGTTTGAAAACAGATTTATCAAGAGATGGATTCTTTTTGTTAGTTTCTGGAGCAATAAGTTTCATAATGGCATTTAACTATATTCTTTATTTCTTGATTTCAAATGTATGTGAAATATGGAAATGGCTTTTTAAAATTAATTTGTGCAGTTATTTTTAGAAGTTAAAAAAAACACCCTAAATTAAACTAAGATGAATGGCTATACCAGTGAGATTAACAGCTCCAATGGTGTCCAAATTTTAAGGTTATTTAAAATAACAGATACAGATACAGAGCACTATCTGCGGAATCTAGTCATTATTTGTACTTCTGATTCTGTTCAGCTGTGACTATTCTCCTTCCATAAAGCATAGTTTACTAGATCAAAACAAACCTTTCTGAACCAAAATCTGTGGATTAATTTCTGACCAAAATATAATGTGACACTAGTAGTACTGTCATGATTTTCAGACCTCCACTCTGCTTAGCAGCTTTCCCTAGTACTGAAAAGTCATTTGGGAGGGTTTTCCAGACCTCCAGAGCAATTAGGCAGGGAGAGGGTCTTAGATCCCACTCACACATGCTGCATTCTATTCTTGTGTGAGTGGAAGTCGAACAATGGATCATAGAATCATAGAGTTATAGAACTGGATAGAACCTCAAGGTCTAACCACTGCCATGCAGAAATTCACAGTTAAGTACACTCTAACTGCAAACCAGATTTCAAATAAGGATCAAAATATGATCTTGAAATTAAACCACAATTTCCCAGTTGAGATGTAATGGAAAATTAATGGTTTAACGAAGTCTGGAGGTTTTGCATTAGTGAGTAAGAGAAAGGGAGTGAACAGGAAGAGGACATGCATGGCAAAACACTTGCCCTTGGCTGATAAATCATGTTTGATTGCTATGAGACAGTTATGTCAGACCTGGGCCTATATCTTCTTCTTTTCAGCATATTATTGGCAATCATTCCAGAACATAATCTGTGGGTCTTTCATTCATGGCTACCTAATTCTGAACTCAGTTACACCCAGTAACTGTGGACAAAAATTCTGATCCTTGCCCATTGCGTACATATATTTTTCAAAAATAAACATTTTTGTCAATAGTGTCTATTCATTCTACTTTATAGGAACAGGTTACACAATTCTGGAAAAGCTGTGTTACCTAACAAAACAAGCAAGTAAGCAAAGAAACGAAGCTTTGCATTACAAGGAATTATACAATAAGGATTGGTACTTGGGAAAAGTGTATAATGCTGCCACCTAGGGGACTAAGAATGATAGCTTTCAAAACCATACCATGTCCTTCCTGCTGGTGCTCAAACGATGCATGAAAATAAAGATTGCACTTTGATGCTATCATTATAATGACACCGCAAAGCTAATATTTCACCAGTTTTAAAAACCAAGTTATAAATACAGTAAGATCAGAGTCTAAAAAGAGGGAGCATATTCATGAATTGTACCCATAGGTGTCATTCTGCTAACCATTCTGCTAACCATTACACAAGATGTTCCTTATGTCATTACAAGAGTGGCCCTGCAAATTATTCCAACAGGTTGTTGCACAATCCACTGTAGAACTCATTACAATTTCATTAGGCTCATGTTGCACTAGTTTGCCAGTCTGCTATTGTCTATGTCACTGACAACTGAAAAACACCAACTCTTTTTTTTTCTGTTAATGTAATGCTTGATACAACTTTTTATGTTATGACAAATTATGTTGTTTTGATAAGACAATAGCTGAACCTTCACTGTAAACAAGAGACCAAACATTTTGCTTTTTTAACCCATTGATTAAGAAAGTATACACACCTGTATTATATATATACCGAGGCAACCAAGAGAGAAGTGGGAAAGATAAAAGAGATAGCTAAATTGCACAAATTTCTCCAAAGACAACTTAACATAATAATAAAAACCAAAATACATCAAAAGAAACAAAGCTGACAAAACATGCCAGTTATAAAGCATATTAAACTGGCATGAAATCCCTCAGACGAGGACATAATCTACCCAGTCCACCTCAGACAAGTGAGAAAAGAGTCTTGATAGAGTTCTCTAGGAAATACAGGGTCTATCACCAAAAAGGCACAGTACTCAACAACTTGATTTTTCCTAATGGAGGAGGAAAGGAGAACAGAGCTTCTGAGGCTGAATAGTACTTCAATAATATGGCTCTATTCTAGATCATTTAAGTAACTTGAAATATGGTGCTGCAGGACTGCCAAAACCACAAATGAATGGGTCTTAGAACAAACCAAGCCTGAACTCACATTAGAAGTGAAGAAGACTAAATTATATAATACTTTGGACACATCATTAGATGATGTGACTCATTGCTTGGTAAAGTGAAAGGCAGTAGGAAGAGGTGGCTACATTACTATATGGTCTGACTCAATCAAAGAGGCCACAAGCCTTGAGTTTGCAAGACCTTGAAAGGACAGCTGATGATCGAGGCTGCTGGAAGCTTCTCTTTCATAGGACTGCTGTAAGTTGGAGTTAACTTAAGAGCAAAGAACAGCAACAACAAAGATTATTTAAGACTTCAGAAGCTAACAGCAGCGCTTCAGAGGGCTAAAGTGTAACTTATTTCCAGGGAGAGAAATTAGGATTAAATTTGTACCTCCAATTAATTCCAAGGTGGGAATATAGTTCTGGGAGATGTCTCAAATGGCTCTTGGACACCCCTGCACTCTACAGTACTGTGTAAATTGACTCCAAGGGTCCCATTTTATCCCCTAAACCATGCCCTCCCAAAACAGCACAAAAACTAAAACTAAAACAGGAAAACATTGAACAAATACTTACATGAAACATATCATATTTGCTTCCAATTATAACTAGTGGAATTGGAAAGGGGTCAATCAGCTCACGATCCTGTAAAGAAAGTGGATTGTAACCTATGAATTTACCCAGCCAAAATAAAAATAAAAGAAGCCGAGGAGGCTTCGGGCTTCACAGTATTACAAATAGGTCTTATTTTTGCTGCAAGTTTGGAATCAGCACATTTTAAGTTGGTAGGCAATTAATTTTTTCTGGGTAAAAGCAGATGATAAGATTGCAAAGCAATCAATCTGTTATGGGTAAATGCAGATCACGAGGAATATACAATGCCACAAACAGGAAGAATTCACATTCTTACCAATTCAGTGAACCCAACTCACAATGATGCAACATCCCTATTTGGTACACAAAAAGCACCATATGACTAATAAACAGAGAAGATGCATTGGCTTTGCAATGGCTCTTTCTACGATGAGACGTAAAGGTAGGGAGCAAGTCCCTGCAGGTTGAACTCTTTCCATATACTCAATCTTAAGACAAACAGCGTGAATACAAAGGCAGTTGGGATTAGAAGCATCAGGTCGGAAGAAAGAGTCTCTCTTATTTCTTGCCAGATAAGCCCAACTGGATGCTTGTTTTGAAGCACAGGAAGGGCAGCATATTCTGGTTTTCTACAGAAGCTGCAGTGGACAAACCTGAGCAGCTTGCTGGGGGTGGAATTATTTCTGTCCATCTAAGACTTGGCCTTTTCACATATCGCCATCATAATAAGCAAAGAGGGAAGGGGGCAGCAGTGCTTCCACACAGGCTTGGAAAATTATTCTTTGAATTAACATTCTCAGAAACATGGTATAGTCCAAAAAAGTTAACTTTTCAAGCTCTTCCAAGATCTAGCATCTGTATTACTGGTAGAATAAGAGAGGAAAATAAGGATGTCAACTATTGACAGTTTTCAGCTAGTATAAAGTGAAGTGGCCTACAGAGAGTCAAAAAGAAATTAATTTGCATACCCCATCCCTTTTCATTTTACTTTTTTGCTCATATTAAGACATTTAAAAGTACCTATTTTAAAGGACTATGTTAAGCCTTTGGATTGTGCACTATAGAATATATATACGTTGTTTAGACACTGCAAATGCACAACATTTGTACAAGATGAATGTACGATGCCAGGCACCGTTTCAATAACATCTTTGGCAATCTATTTTACTTTCTTCAAGAGAGCACATTAGCAATTGAATTCCAAGGGCTGATATTAACATCCCTGAAATTTTATAATTTAATTAGGTGTCATGTTATCAAAAGGCACTGCGTTTGTGACAGACACTTGAATAAACGCAAAGTATAGAGTTGTGCTGAAGGCTGTTGCAACGACACCCTTTCTTTCTATCAGTAGCTTCACCGAGTTGCTATGCCAGATAACTTCTGTACATCCTAGTTTTCATCTTCATTTTAAAAGAGATTATAAAATCAATATCAAACTGCTTCTGTAAAACTGTTTCTTTTGATTGTTGTAACATGCCATAACAATCGCATTAGATGTCTAACAAGAATATATAAGAAATCTTCCTTCCTTGTTTCTGCTCCTACTGAATTTTCATTAAATTGCTATAATTTTCCACTGAACAAGTTCTTGTACATCAAATGGATTTGCAGTCATGCATAAAGATCTAAAGGAACTGTTTATGATTTTCAAGTGATTATCTTTAACTGTGTATGAGCCTGTGACATCTGGAGAAAATACTAGTTCTCACTGGATGATCCTTTGGTAAATTATTCCACATTTTCTGTTTAATTTCAGTAGCTGCTTTAGGATTGGTTTGTCCCAGTTTTGTTATAACTCTGTCTACATGCTTCCTAGTGGCTTGCAGAAGGCTCTCCATGGTTGGCCAGAGTTCATTCGGTTTTGAGAGATCCAAAACAAGAACTATTGCAAGTGTTCTAGAAAGAGATGAAAAGACATCTTAATATCAAGGTATGTGGTATTCCAAATACACTATATATATTGTATGATGAGTATAATAAACCATTATGATGATTCACACACACATCCCTTCAAAACCAAGAACCAAAACCAATCCAAGTACAACAAAAGGTTATTTTTAATATGGAAACAATGAATGTTTGTCTGAAAAGTGCCTTGAACTCTACTGAACTTCACTGCCACACAGCCTGCTTAGATGGCTTAGCATCCGCATAAACCTGGCCACTTTGAGCTCAGCTGACATTCTAGGAGCATCTGATACAGAAGCACTGCTGAAACTACTGAGCTATGATCCTGATCCACTAACATTGATTCTGGCTTCATTCAACAAAACACTGTTTATGCTAATCAGAGTTCTTCTTGGCTGTATGTAATGATAAATCCCGGTTACCCTAGAAAAGGAAACAGATACTTCTGTCCCCTCCCCTCCGCATGATAAGAATGTGGGTGGGGTAGGAAGCTTTTCCTCACTCACAGAGTACTAAACAATTTGGTACATGGTGCGAAATTGTGAGTTCCTCCGCAGTGTCTCCATGTGGCTTTCTCTGTTCCTGCAATGCAGTAGCTAGCGTTTTAAAGTGTCCACTGGCACCACAGAGTCAAATAAAGCCAGATATTTGAGGCAAAACTTTTACTATGTCACTTGCTGGAGTCAACCTTTTAGAATTTTGACAAGACAGGGGAAGTAAAAGTGCTAGTTTTCAGGAAACTTTGCACCACAGGACAACTGAGGTGATAGGTTGGCATGAGAGTTTATCTACCCCTCCACAAGGAAGCCATCTTCACTCCACATGCGAACCTTAACTTTTGATGCTCTGTGGCTGCTCTTTCTCAAATCTATCTCTCTCAGCTTAAACAGTTGCTGGGAAGAGAAAACCTTGGTCTGGGGTATCTGGAGAAAGAAATGCAAATGTAACCAGTAAAACACATAACTGCTGAGAAAGGAGCTAGGAACAGCTTGTCTCCTTACACAATAGCAATCTTAAATGTCTCTCCTGTAGGCAGTTATTTTAGGGGACCACTGCTTAAATATTGACAATTTGGAGGCTGTTCTGAGAATCTGGCTCTTTCTCATTCCTTAAACTGTGCTGCTGTGTGGGGCAAGTATTTTTCTTCCTATTCAATTTCTTTAACTCATCTTTAGCTCTACGGATAGTAAAAGCTATTAAATATAGCAAGCCACTGGCAATGCAACCCTGTACATGTCTAGTACCACTTACATCACTGTTACTCAATCCCAGGTACCATATGTGTAGAAAAAAATCTGCAGGCAACAATTTTCAGTGCAACTCACTGCCAGCAAGAAAGACTGAGAAGCATTTTAAACCTAGAAACAATTTATTCCTCACAATGGCCATGAAAGTGAAGAACTTGAAATCATATTCTTCATTCTCTCTCTCTCTCTCTTATTTTTTTTTACCTTACGTTAGCTGTAGTTATAGGTATAGGAATCAGGTCCATCAATGAAGTTCCACCACCTAGTTCCCAAAAATTAGCAATGTCTTTTGGCTGAAAAAAAAATTGCTTCACATTACTAATTTGTGCAATATTTTGATATATCACCAACAGCAGCCTCAGCCTTCCTATAGGTTTCCATATGGTTTATCAGGTGTTAGACAACACCACACCAAGGTCATGTGGATTACCAAAATAACAACAGTGAGTTTGTTGACCAAGAGCTCGAAAACAGCAAGACATCTGACAGAATGGACCACAGTCCATGACAGCTTGTGTCTGCTATTGTGAGGATTTATGGTTACAACTGAAACAGAACTTCTGGCTTCTCTCTCTGCAACTGCAATAAAGGGCACAATCCACATGACTGTGGATTGTTCCTTTGCAGCATTCAGAAAATGCACCAGGTGCATTTTTGCATGAGGGATTGGACATACTGAATGAGAAGCTGTCCACTAGCCATTGTGGGTAAACTAGACAGAACCTTCTAAGGGCAAATCTATCACGGGTAATATGTGGGAAAGCTATTTTTATGGTTTGAGTGACAAAGAGTAAAAGTGTAGCAATTGGGAGAATCGCAATACTCTAATATTAGAATTGTGATCTATATAATTACATCACATATATTAACATTTGAGTATTTGAATGTTGATACTATATTAGTGACTGAAAACTTAAACTTAAAACTTAAAATTAACTTAGAGAAATTAATGTAGTCAAATATGTGGCTCTATTTCACATCTTGTAGGCATTTGTGGTCAGATAGTTTATTTCACAACACACGTGCAGTACCACTCCCCATCACTCAATCTGCAATATACAACAGTTTAAAAATGTTAATACCCTTATCACACTTCAGTGTTAAAACACTATATTATACCTCAACTGCCATGGAATTTGTAGTTTAGTGAGGCCCAACAGCTCTCTGGCTGAGAATTCTACATGCCGCTCCCTAAACTGCAAATCCCAGGACTCCACAGGATGTTGCCACGGCAGTTAAAGTGGAATATTGTGCTATAACAGTGCAGTGTCACTGCAGTCTTTCTCCAGCTATTAAGGTCATTACATATCCCAGTGCTAACTGCAATGTAGTTGCATGAATTTCTACACTAACTTACTAGTTCTCGCATTTCTGATAACATGAAACAGAAGTTTGTCCCTCACTCTGTACCACATGTTGAGTCTAACCCCCATTATTCACAAAGAACAGATTGTAACATAGATTGCCTATGTACTTACTGTATTATGCCCTTTTGCTCTTCTTCCAAAAGTATACTCCAAAGCTAGTGTCGGTTTTGGAATTTCATCCCTAAAAGATTAAGATCCCCACAGGCTGTCAGCTTCTATTTAAATAAAATTAGGTTTGCCCTAAGATTCCCACAAATTATTTAAAATATCATTGTTATTGTTGTGTGCCTTCAAATAATTTCTGACTTATGGTGACCCTAAGGCAAACCGGCTGTGGGGGTTTCAGGGGCTGAGAGTGTATGATGTGCCCAATGGGGTTTCCATGGCCAAGCAAGAAAATGAACCTGGTCTCCAGGGTCATAGTCCAATGCTCAAACCACTACATGACACTGGCTCTCATTTTAAACACATGTGCAAAATAATGAGAAAATTAGGAAATCATGTTGCTCATGAAAGTTTGTTGAGGTGAATTTAAAAAAGAAAAGCAAAACCGAAAGGGAGACTTCTTGAACTTAGTTGTTTCTGAGAACTGAGCCATAAGAACTAGAACCTGAAAAGGCAAAATAGAGATCTAATCCAACGTAAAATTTACGCACTTGAATTTATGAGTGGTCAGGTATTTTATTTAGATATATAAAGAGTAGGAAATTTGTATTAAATACAAATATTGGTATCAAATAGAGGAAAAAGTAGACTTTTTCTTGCGTATGAGTAAAGATTTCAGATATTTAAACAGTTTGGACTTTTTTTTTACTGTAACGCCTGTGTATTTACTAAGAGAGATTGTATAATTTTATTAATTTGGTTTCAATTTTCTTTTTTAGCTACGTTCACAAAGCCTGTTAATTGCATATTCTCCAACAAGTTTATCTCAATGAAATCAAGGGGTTACTTCTGGACCAACATGTACAGGTTTATACTGTAATGATATAGGTACTTACTAATATTTTAAACTTAAAACACACACAGTCTTACTCAAATATAATAGGTTGTGATATTATCACTTCTTACTGAGTTACCTCCAGACACTGATATCTTGCAGTAATCCAAAATATTTCAGGAAAAGGAATTCAAAATATACTACCATTAGTGCCTCTCTGTTTGGAGACCATTTTATAACAATGAGGATTTATAATAAACAGGGAAATTAAGAATCTGTGAAGTATGAAAGGTGAGAATCTGTCTTATAATGAAGTGATGTAAATGAAAAAAGACTTCAGCCCATGAAAACCCATGGCATCATATATTGTTAGTCATTAAAGTATCACATGACTCTTCTTTGTTTTTGCTGTAGTGGACTAAAGCAGCTGTGCCTCTGAAAATGAGAAAATATAAGATCTGCAGTTGGAAAAGTAAAAAATAATTCTGGCCATTTCCGTACTACTGTTATAGTCCTCTTATTCCACTTTCAACATCCCGTGGAACTCTGGGGTTTGTAGTTTGCTGAGGCCAAACAGCTGTCTGGCTGAGAATTCTAAATGCCCCTCCCTAAACTGCAAACTCCAGGATTCCATAGGATGCTGAAAGTGGAATAATAGCACTATCACATTGTAGTGCAGAAATGGCCTCTGTGTTTTTTGCTGCAAGTGTGAAAATGTAAAGGTCTAAAGCTGTTTAAGACTGTATAGGTCCAAAGGAGCCTGCCATAGGGATACAGAAGCTCTGGATCACAGAATTGAAGCTTCAGTCCCAGCAGAACACATTAATTAGTGGTAAACCTTGACAGGGCATTCAGAAGAGACCATATGGTATGTTTTGGCACACGTGTTTTAAGGAACATATTTTCATTATCTGAAGGCACTTCATTGTGTTGCGTTACATTCCTACAAAGATCACTGTTGATGAAATCTAGAATTCTCAGTAGCCTGAAAATACGAAGAAAAATAATACTGAAGCTGAAACACATACCTGTCAAGGCACCTCAGTATAATAGTAGTCTTTCCCTAGAAATTAAAAACAACAAAGTACACTATTGTAATGTCATTAAAGCATAAATACTGTATCATTCTATATGCTGTAATACATTCTTTTAATCATCTTCAACAAAATATCTGAAAGTTACAAACTTAGGCAATTATATGTCATCTGATAAATGGAAAGTTAGCTGCCAACTTTCTATCAGAATGTAACTACACTGCTATTATTATTATTGTAAGAAAATACTGGAAACGACAAATTTAGCAACAGGGTCCTTAAATAGGCATCACAGTAGCAATCAGTCTAGCCAAGTGTATTTAGCTGGGAAGTCACTGGTAATTGTAAATAACAGGTTGATCAGATGATTTGCTTCTACTGGCATTGCTTTAATGAGATAGAAATAAAAAGAATGCATGAAATATACATAAACAGAGTATACAATTTAATACTTGCATGCCATAAAGATTCATGTGCTGAATATAACAGTTTAATATGAAAATTTGTTCTTAACAATTGCGATTATAATTTCTAAAGAGAGAAAAATAATTCAGTACTGAAATCTTACTCTGACCTGTTTGAAGAGGCTGTGACTTATTTTTATCAGAACTTGGAAAACTTACTGTTTGGGAACACAAAGCTTGGAATCTCATAGCATTGGGGGATTCAGAGAGTTATGGTCCAAAAAAAGTAACTTTTCCAAGCTAGCTACACTAATCCCAGGTACACTTAAGTTCTTTTGAAATCATTGGTATTTCCTAACAAGTAGACATGTCCAGAGGTAGAATGTCAATCAGTTTAATAAGCTGAAAATATCTACTCATACCAAAGTATAGTTAAGTATGTCAGTTCCTGTCAACTAATCATTTAAACAGAAGACATCTATTTTTGTCTAGTGAACTTTGAAAAATTAAATTACACATTAGAAAATCACTGAAACTAGAGCATGCCTGATTTAAGTTTTGCCTTTTTTAGACAATACTATGAATATTATCCCTACAAAGGGCAAGCATATTCACCAAGGCAAGGCACTTCTTTTTATAACTGAATTTCAAATACCCATTTAAACAAACTATATCTAATTTAAATCAACAACAACAGTATAAAATGGAATATTCATGATTACCCCATTTTTATTTCCTAAAAAGAATAAGGATCTTTCCCAACATTCCAGGCCATCTCTGTCACCTTCACGATTTTCTCTTTTCTCAACTTCAGCTTTAGCAATATCCCATAAAGTGTCACTGGCAGAGAAAATGAAACAAAAATGTGTTCATGCAAAATCAACTTCAAATATACTAATACCCTGGCATATTCCCAGACACGAACCTGTTGATCTCTCTTCATATGCTACATGATTGTGTTTTTTGTCAAAGTGAAACAAAAATCTACAGGCGGTTGAAACGAATAAATTTTATTGCTTTTGGCCAATGGCCATTGCATAAGACAATACCATCATATCAACAAGAAGAATAAAAAAGAAAAATATAACACATAATACATACGGTATATGCATAATACATCAACATCATACTTCAAGCATGTAATCATGAAACATTTTGCAAAATTTGAAACAAAAAGTTCAAAATTATATGTACAATAAAACAACTATAAACAACTGATAAATATAATTATCTCCTTTACAATTTATGGCTATCTCTGCTAAATATTTCTTTCTAATCTTTTTTGCAGCTGTGGCAAACAAAGCTACCCGCCTAGCAACACCTACAATTTCACAAAAGTATGCAAGCTTTTGAATTCTCTGGAATGTTTCATCAGGCTAGGTGCCAACAAAATTTGTTTATTTTTAAATCTATCTTTCCAGATAGATAGATAGGCAGGCAGGCAGGCAGGCAGGCAGGCAGAGGGAACTGCTGAGATTTTTGCAAATGAGAAGCAGTAGAAAAATATTTCTATAAATAAATATTATTTATAGATGTGATGTTCTCGTAGCACACCTCCTTAAGTTCTCCACTCATTAACTGGACTTTTTCAAGACAAATCGAGACAGACATAGCTGACAAATGTATACTGGGAAAGCTAATTAAAGGTACCTGCATTAGCTTCCTCACTATAAGAATATTTTTACAGCAACCCTGAGCAAACATACTTGTCTCAGTTTTGTTCTTGTCGTTGTTAACTGCCATCAAGTTGACTTCAACTTATGCTGATCCTACGGATGAGAGAACTCCAAATCACCCTATCCTCACGTCTTGCAGATTCCAGGATATGTCTTACTTGACTGAGTTTATCCATCTGTAATGCGGTCTTCCCCTTCTCCTACTGTCTTCTACCTTACCAAGCATTATTGTCTTTTCCAGTGAGTCATGTCTTCTCATGAGATGGCCAAAGTATGACAGCCTCACTTTAGTCATCTAGGGAGAGTTCAGGCTTGATTTGCTCTAGGACCCATTCATTTGTTTTTTTTAGCAGTTCAGGATATCCCACAGAATTCTTCTCTAGCACCACATTCCAAATGAATTGATTTTCTTCCTATGTGCTTTCTTTACTGTCCAGCTTTCACAATCATACATAGAAACTGGAAATGCAATGGCATGGACAATCTTAACTTTACTATTCAATTACATATATTTACACTTCAGGATCATGTCTATTTATTTCATAGCTGCCCTTCCAAGTTCTAATCTTCTTCTGATTTCTTGACTGAACTCTCCGTTCTGATTAATGACTAAGTCAAGGTATGCAAAATCTTGAACTATTTCAAGAAGCATGAGAACAGCCATGCTGGCAATTCTGGAGAGACTCTTGGAATTGAAGAACTTGAAACGTAAAACATTTCCAAGCTAGCAGTTACTTTTTCTTTCCTCCACATATAAACAGATTTTCTCTCATGACTTTGACTATGTGGCGTTGTTTTTCTTTGGCCTTCACAACAAACCAATGAAGCTGAGTAGGTTAAAAGATGTGACATGTTTACCCTTTGTGCTTTCTTTTTTTAAAATAAGCCACATTTCTCTCAGCATAGGATCGAAGGCAGTTTAAAAATGCTAAGAACAAGTCTAGCAAACAACCTAGTAACAAAAAAGTTAGAAGAATCATCACATTAAAGCATCATTCAATTTTAGAAAGTATAAAATCACTTTTTTAAAAGAGGATGGCAACATGCTACATCACCTACTGAGTTACGTATGTGCAACTAAGTTACTCATACTTACTTACAAATGCATAACTAAATATGTGTAACTGCCAGGTCAAGTGGGACCTGGCAGTTATTTTAGGCAATAGTTTGTGCTGTAGAGCTTAGGTGCTTTGCTAGGTAGGTGGGGGGGGGAGAAGGTATGAGACAGTGATGGGGTAATCTAAGAACCTCAGAATTTTATGGTACTGGTTTGCAATACGAATGAACAAACGTGGCTGCAAGATCACTCTGTTGGCAGGCTGGGTGAGAGAAATGGAAAGGGAAGGTAAAGCCCAGGGAAAGGGTTGTTTTGATTTGTTAACAACTGGGATAGCAGTGTATGCTCATTTTGAAACGTAATGGCTTTTATAGTACTGCAAATCCAATGTCTCATTAGTCTTTGCAATTGCCAAAGTGTGCTGTTGTTTCTTTGATGTTCCAAACAAAGCTTTTGAAACTTCTCAGCCTACTCTCTGGACTTGAAGCTCAACTGTACATCACAGTAATTTAGGAATATCTCCTGGCCTGACCCCTGCCCCTCTAACTTAACAGCCAGCAGTCAGATTGGGGAAAAAGAGGTCTGTTCGGTTGGTGATCTGGGTGCAAGGAGGATGATACTTCTAGACCCCTTCTGCCTGTGAGCAAGGTTGTGACAATCAGAAACAGGGCCCATGTTGCAAGACCTTGTTGCAGCCTTACTCCCTGGCAGGAGGGGGTTGGAAACGTCATTCCCCTTGCGCTGTGATCAGCTGAACAGACATCCTTTGCGCAATCTGACTGCTGGCTCTTAAGGTGGACTGGGAGGAGTGTTTTATGTAGTTTTACAGTAAGATTACTCAGCCCTGCTGAATACAGAGCAGTTATAGATCCATAACTCTAGGTTATTAATCTGTTACTATAATACTGCATGATGCCAAAAAAGTTGAAAATACAGCAAACACCCTACAAAAGATTCCCTACCAGCATAACTTCAACTCAAATCTTGCGAAGAAGCTGGTTTCCTATTAAAAGAAGATGAGTGTGGAGGAAAATGTTGGTGGAGAACAGCTACACCAATTTATTACTTGGAGAAATGTAAATACCCAATAATAAAAAGAGGAACGAAAGGAGGAAGAGCAAGAAAGAAAGGTTCCTGCCAGGTTCAATCATGTAAAAGTTTTTAATCTTCTAATTAAAATAATTTTATGGAAAACCACCCCAAAGGGGAGTTAGTCTGGCAAAATCCTGGCTTGTGGTGGCTTTCAGTCTTGATTTGTTTGAGAGAAGGACTGACACAGATTTTACAAGGTTGTTTGCACAAACCTGTGGTCTGGTTCCATCTCTAAAATGAAAAACCATGCTGCCTAAAGCAAGCCTCAGTATTTATGTCCATTTCCCCACCTGTAAATCTGAAATAAAACTAAACAATCTCACAGGACTGTTGCAGTGGGGAAACTTTACATGCTGAAAAACATTACACAAATCAAAAGCATTATTTTACACTATTTATTAACTGTAACTATTTTCTCGATTAACAAAGTTCAAATTAGCAGTGAGTGCTAATCCTTGTGTGATGAAAATCATGCCACCTGACATTAGATATCAACATGCTCAGGAAAACCCAAGATTTTGTAGAGGTGTGCTTGGGAAGGAAGAAAAATATAAAGATGAAAAGCAAAGTTAAAAAAAAAAAAAAGGATTCACAGCTTTCCAGGAAGAACCAGGTTTGCTCAGTGCAGAAGGAGCAAGAAGTGCTTGTTCCAGGAGGAGTTGAAACTAGGATGGGGGAAGAGAATGAAGGTGCATGGAAGAGTGAATGATCAGTTGCCTGCCATACTGGAAAAAAAAACACTCTACCCTGCAACATTCTGTTGCAGTCCCATTCACTTGTTAGTAATAATAGCACCCCTTCTCAAAAGATTCTAGATATCAGAAAATCTTGCATGAAGTTTATCAAAGTTTTTTTTTCAGTGGATAAATGGGAAAATTTGGGCAACTGAAGTTAAATGTTGAGACATGTCATAGCAATAAACACTTTCCCAGATTCTTCCTTCAGAATATTACTCCATGTTGTGATTACAATTCCAGTTAACTCAGATAGCTGACAGCTTGCAAAGGTGTGCAGTCTTTTAAGTGAACCAAATCTCAAGTTACTTCATAAAAGCTGTGCAAACTGATGATTAATAACAATAAGTATACTGCATATTGATTTTCATTTTTTTCCACACTTTGAGTACACAGCCAGTATGGTGTAGTGGTTTGACCACTGGACTACGACCCTGAAGACCAGAGTTCAATTCACCACTTGGCCATGGAAACCCACTGGGTGACCTTGGGCATGTCAAACACTCTCAGCCCCAAAAAGCCCTGTGATAGGTTTGCTTTAGGGATGCCATAAGTCATAAATAACTTGAAGGCACACAACAACAACAACAACAACAACAACAACAACAACAAACAAGCCATTATTCTTCATTCAAACCACACAGACAGAGAGAAAAAAATATCCATCAAGTCATGAAATGGTCAGAAGTTATTAGTACAGCTGTTTATTTCAAAACTTAATTATGCTGAGGACTGATCTGCACAATTACAATCCCAGTGGTACGCATAATTAAGCAGAAACAAATCTTACTGCATTTCAAATAAAGATATTTGGAAACACTAGGCGTACATGCACTTTTACATTCTGTTCTCATGATAAAACCATGCTGAGTGAACCCATAAGAGGAAGGAACCACCTATTCAACAGTCTACCTGGAAAGTAGGCACGTAGGGCTGTATATTCTTAGGACTGTCATGATTGGGAAACCTGCTTTTAGACTCCATGTAGACATTCACCTGAACACACACAGGCTGGAAGTACGGTTGCCATGTATCCCTTATTATACAGGATGTCTCCTCTTTGAGGGCCAGAAAGTTTGTCCCTTCCAGGGGTAGCACATGTCCCTTATTATAAGGGTTACCCTGTATTTGAAGTTTGGAAGCCTTTTCCCTTTATACAGGCAGAACGAGAAGCCAAAAAACTCACATTTTTGGAGTATGGGCCCTCCATAAAGACAGAATTATGTACATCATGTAATTTATGGACGTAAACAGTATTTTAATTTTACAGAGAAATGCATGGCTAAGTGAGCTGAAATCAATACTTCCATTTGGTTTTTAGGAAAAACACAAACCTGTTATTACCTGACTGTCAACCCTGCATGCTCTGAATTTTTGCTGTGCCTTATCACTGTTTTGAAAACCTGGCAACACTAGTTGAAAGCTAGCACCTGCTACCACAGTTCTGCTGCTCCTCCAACAAGCCTTTGCTCACATCATTATCTCAATACATTTTACATAACTCTGAGTACAGTATTGTACACTTCTGGCCTGCAAAAATTAATCAGAAACTGGGCCCGAAGAACTCCCTAAAGCAAGACTCCTTCATATGGAATCAAGAAAGAGAAGGCAGGTGTGCAAGTAGTCGGTGTCAGTTGCCCAAGTAAAATAACTGATGTTTCACCTTCTCGCTTGTTCACTCTGTTTCTCTCTGGTAAGATGGTGGTAGGGATGAGCACAAGGTAACTGTTTGTCCTTATGGGCTTGTAAGGTGACTCCAACTTATAGTAACCATATCCTAGAGCATTCTTGGCAAGTTTTTTTCAAAGGAGATTTGCCATTGCCTTCCTCTAAATGAAGAGAGTGTAATTTGTCCAATGTCACCCAGTGGACTTCTGGGGCTGAGCAGGAATTCAAAACTCTCCTCCAGCTCAATAATGCCAGGCATGAAAAAGTGAGTACTGAAAGGAGGACTAGTCCAATACTCAAACCACTACACCATGTTCCTAGTTAGCACTAGCACAAGCAACTTCACAAAACTCTTCTACTACTCTTTTACCCAGACAGAGGTAGTGTGGAACTGCTGGCCTTGAACTGTCGGCACCTGGGGATAAATCCACATGTCATGGATTGCTCCTTCAGTCACCAAGCGAATGAGGACATATGAATTATCAGAAGCAGTGACAGATGCTCAAGAGCAGGAAAAAGAGATCATGAGGGTGACAACAGCTTGATCTATGATCTACAAGAAGCAGCTATCTCTTCTCCTTCTTGCTCACCTATACTCCCTCCATCCCAGCAGAGTGAACTGAGCCCAATCAGTCCTACAGAGAACCCAGGGCAACCAAAAGAAACAGCTTGGGGTCCTTCTTGTTAGCTTGCCTTCTCTCCCTGGGAAACACACCTAAAAAGATGGGGCAAGTTATGACTGCAGCAGCCACTACTGTATCTGATCAGTTTACCTGCTCTCTTTAAATAGTTTCTCTTGCAGGAAACTGGTGGCTGTCACAGTATCATCAACCCCAGCCAGCATATTTAGTGGTTAGAGTTTATAAGAGTTGCACTGCAACATCACCAGGAAGGCCACAACTTCCCTGTGCATCCTGGACCAGTGAGGACGTGTGACAGTGAGCATTGTGTCCAGCGCAGCCTCACAGTGTGAGAACTATATTGCCTCCTGGCTCCTCCTTGGGGAGGAGCAAAAAGGAAAATTTACCTTGCAACAGACCATGGTCAATGCTGGGCTACCCAAAGGGAGAGTGTGGCTCTTCTGAGGATAAGATGGCTTCTTTCATGCACAACTGGCAGCTTCTGCCCGTTTGCACATCTGCATTTTCGTTCTGAATGAGGCAAAAATGGGGGGCGTGTCTAGCAAACCAAATCCTGACTTTCTGTGGCCATTTCCGCACTAGCCTGTTATAGTGCTATTATTCTGCTTTCCACATCCTATGGAATCCTGGGGTTTGCAGTTTAGGGAGGGGCCTCAAAGGCCCCCATGCAGCAACCCTCAAAGGCCCCTCCTTAAACTGCAAGCCCCAGAATTCCATAGGATGTGGAAAGCAGAACAATAGCACTATAACAGGCTAGTGCAGAAATGACCTGTGTTAGGGAGGATCGGGGTGAAGCGAATCGAGCAGATGGTTTAGGGGGCAAGTTGTGGCTTTTCTCCCCCTTTTTCTAGGATCCACTTTCCCCCAAACCACTTTAAAAAATTACTTTTTTTGCTTCCATGTTCAGTTCAGGGATTCAGGGAGCTGCAAACGAAGAATATCAATTCTCTCAAGTTCTGCCGCCGCCGACACCTCTGCGCTCATGTTTGCCAGACTTGTGGGTCTCACAGACCCCCATCTCCAGCCCCCGGCCTCTGTTTCCATATTGTTTACGCTCCCCCGGTTCCGGCCCGGCCGCCTATTCTCACAAAGTGGAAAAAAAGTATATAAAAAAAAGGAAGCGCCCTATTCATTACCTGGCCCCAGGCATCTCTCCTCGGCTCCCGCGCAAGCAGCGCCCTGGTCATTAGGCCTCGGTCTACTCTCGGTTTCCATAGAAACGACGTGCTCGGCGGCCGGGGCATCATGGGAGTTGTAGTTTGTTTGGGCAGCAGGGCGCTCCCTTTCAAAGGCGCTCTCCGCACCTCTTTCTCTCGCCCCTCCTCGGAATCGCCTGCATGGTTTAGTGTGCAAAGGCGTCCTTTTAGCTAAGCGGAGGGTAGGGTTTTCTTGTAGAGCAACTGGATATTTAAGCTAGATCACTGATGCAAGTCTGTTAAGAATTTTAAAGTTTTTGTTTTTTTTTACAAGCAAGTTGGACACGGTACGCAACTAGGCAGACGGTTTTGCTAGCTTCGGTAACTTTTAGTTGATATGTTCCAAATTCTTCTGATTTGTTTAATTTAGTATTTTTAGTTCGATTAAAAAATGTTACTTGGAGTAAATGATCCGCACAGGTGGTTTCTCCTAAACTTGGTAGAAGCTGCTCTTTCTCTTTAGACCTCTTTTTTTAAAAGTTGTATAATGCAATCCTATAAACGGTACCTGCCTTCTCAGGGGTCCGTCCTATGGAATTCAGTAGGATTTACTGCAAGGTTAAATGTACAGAGGATTGCAGACGTATTTTGTACAATTGCGTGATGCTTCTGCAATGGTTTTGCTGTAATTTAATGTTCACTTTTGAAAATTTTGATATAGAAATAATTTAGTCCTCTCTCCACATTCGCTAGGGTTAGGGGCACAGGACCCCCGTGAAAGTGAAAAAACTGTTAAGTCTAGCTCCCCCCAAACCGTATTTAGCACACAAAAAAGTATGGTCACCACATTCAACCCACCCTGGATTCCTTTGAGGCATCAGGGTTCCTTCACAAGGCAGAAGTGGGGGGCTGGGGGGGCTTATTGCCACTCCACTGCTGCCCCATACCATTTTTAGTAAGGACTTACAAGCCTCATTTGCAGTTTCTCAGTCTCATGGGGCTTGCAGTCCCTACTAAAAATGTCACAGGGAGGCTGCGGAGGTGACAACAAACAATCGGTGAATAATCAAAACCGCAAAAGTGAAACCTGCAAATGTGGAGGGCTGACTGTATACTAGATAGAAAATGAAGTGGGGGATAATGTGAGTAAGTAATATTGTGAAGCTCGGGTTTTTTAAATCAATAAATTTTAAGTAACACCAGACTTTTTTGATAATACATTTATTTGTTTAAATGGTCATACAAAAATACATTGTACAAAAATTTGGTAAATATTGACAAAATAAATACAAATACTCTACATAAATTAATGTTCTATAATTAATTTGTTTATTTGAGGAAAAGTTTCCTTTCATGAAAGTATTTATTAGGTTTATTAAACAAACTGCATTTATTTTTCAGAGATTCAGTATTTATAGATTACACAAACTAGGACTCATATAATTTAGAAATTACATCAAGGGCTCTCCTGTAACATCACTGATGCAGATCTCACAGTCCAGCTTCGGTTACAGAAAAAGTATTTACCTATCACTAGTTGGAATAGGATGTAGATGCCAGTATACACGCTTGTGATGCAGTAGGGACAGACGCGCAGATGGATATCTAGTTATACCCAGTAGTAACACATCCAGTTTATGGCAATCTAAATGTACAGATGCCTATGTATATGGCTCTGGTCCTGCTTATATGGAAGACCATATTCTCTCATATAAGCCTGCTAGGGCTTTGAGATCTTCTGAGGAGGCCCTGTTCTCTGTTCTACCACACTCACAGGGACATCTAGTGGAAATGTGGGAGAGGAGAGGACTTTTTCTACAGCTGCACGCAGGCTCTGAACCTCCTTTCAAGAGAGGCTAGGCTTACTCCTTCTATGGCAGTGGTTCTCAACCTGTGGGTCCCCAGATGTTCATGGACTTCAGCTCCCAGAAGCCCCAGCCACTATGGTCAGTGGTCAGGGCTTCTGGGAGCTGAAGTCCACGAACATCTGGGGACCCACAGGCTGAGAACCACTGTTCTGTGGTGTCCTTCTGGTGGCAAGGGCAGACATGCCTTTTTTTGACAGGGCCTTTGGTCACTGCCTCTTTATGGGGAATGCACTTTTAATATTGTCCTGTATTTTTTAGTTCTTGATTTTTAATAGAATGCTTTGAAGTTGCTTTTAATTGTGTGAATAGTTTTTAAAAAAACTTTTTGTATGCTTTTTTTATATTATCATTTATATGTAACTATTTTAAATTTTTGTTACCTGCCTTGAGCCTTGAGGGGAGCAAAAGGTAGTACGTAAACATAATAATTATACATGCAGATCTCTTTTACAGGGTCAGGGGGAGGGTTGTGATTGAGATCATGTATGATACAACTTCAAAAGAATAAGTTAAATCTGTACCATTAGTGAAATCACATTATTTCACTCTAGCTCTATAATGTGTATTTGTGTACCACAATTAGTCTACATTGAGACAAGCAGCAAACATGATTGATGCAAAATTTTGTGAAAATTCTCTAGAGTTGTAGCTGTTAGTCTGTTGCAGCAAAGATATTGGAGTCTAATAGTACCTTAAAGAATAGCAAGTCCAAAAGAATATTGTGAATACACTGCAAAATGTATCTTGAATATAAATAGATTAATATAACAGATATATTTTCACACATGATTTTTGTTTTCTGTCATATGTGATGTTCTGTAGGGAAGGGTAGAAGGGGTATTTATGTGTGTGTTCACATTCTGCTGCTTGCTGGATGGGTAGTTCTGAGTTTAATGGCTATGGCCTTCCACTGGCAGAGAAGAATACACAAGTTGGGAGGGCCACTGGAGAGATCCTACTATATCTCATGGTGAGCTCTACAGATATGAGGGAGAGCTCATACATGCGTGATTAGTTGACGTGTGCAACACTGAGTAATAACTCCCGTGTGTGCATGTGCATTGGCATTGGCTCAAACGAAACACTAATGTTTACAACACATACATTGAGCAGATTCTGTACATAAATAAAATGCTGCCTCCTCAGGATTACAATCTAAAAGATTTAAAAGGTAAGAAGAGCTGACGGAAAAGATAGAAGGAGGGTTCTCTCCCAGAATATGAAAATAAAAACTTAAGATTTTACCAGGCATTTAAACATTAAATGCCATTTTCATTAAGGCATTTCATATTAAGCTGTGTGTCAAAAGGGGCTGAAAACTCATCACCTGATAGCTCAATTTGTCATAACTTGCCAGAGAGAGGAGTGTGAAGGCTACTCTTCCATGTATTAGTGCTGTAAGATAACATGTAAAGAATAAAACTGATACCAAGCGGAGTCTATGACTCTCCTTTGTTTGCTTGGTTAGATTTGTGTTGTAAACAAGATTTACATTATTTGGATTCAACAAACTATCACAGGTACTAACTAACAAACTGGAAGCCTCCCTCTCTTCCTGAAACTGATCATTATGTACAGAAGTCCTAGAACTGCCACATCAAAAGCAAGTTTCAAATACATGAGGAAATGTTTTGTGGATTACTTTGATAACAACAATATTGTCCCCAGTCAGCAAGTATTATACTATCTGACTTCTTCCACAACTGACAAACAACTTAGATATTTCTTCAGAAATTTTGATTCTAGGGACAAATTAGGGGATACTGACAAGGGAGATAGGGAAAAGAGATAGTGTGTCTGAATTCTTATTTGTGTCCAAAGCATTGTTCCTCTTCCCAATGTAGCCACCCAATAAAATGTAAACCAGCATATATTTTCAGAGGTGTTTGATCTTTTTATAACAAAGTTGGTCCTTTGGTTGGTCTGTTCTTCATCAGAAATGGATGACATCTGGTATCTCTACTTTTTTGTCTTCCTGCCTGTGGAGACAGTGATGCAGATCCCTTTTGCAGATGGCAGTTGTTAATGTAGCTGGCAATTAGCAAAGTAATCTCAAGAATCTAGAACAACAACAGGATATTGCTAGAAGTTAGAGATGCTAAAGAACATATGCATATGTTAATAGACAAGGATTATTTCCTACAACAAACAAAAATCTTAGGTATATTTCACTGGAAGTTACTCCCACTGCATACAGTTGTGTTACAGTACAGTTTTTTGTATTACTGATACACTGTTCGGCCTTCGAGCTGGGAGCAAGTATCTTTATGGTACTGTATCACACCTAAGAGTAGTAACCTAAATATGAGTGGTATATTATTCTGTTGGCCAGAGCAATCCAAGGGGGAAAAATCAATACCCACTTGTTATTTTTATCTTTTTAAAATCTTGTACACCTGTGCTTTATCACAATGAAGAAGTAAAATGGCAGCTTCTGAGAAGTGATGGGGAAAACAAACTTTAGGACATGGAATTACTGAGCTGAAATGATCCAATACCCAACTGAAGAGTAGAGAAAGGAAAAGTGATGCCAGTCTTGCTTTTATCTGAATAGCTGCTTTGTGAAATCAATTAAAAAAAATTCTTCATGACTATTGTTGTTGTTATGTGCCTTCAAGTAATTTCAGATTTATGGTGACCCCAAAGCGAATCTATCATGGGCTTTTCTGAGGGCTGAGGGTATGTGACATGCCCAAGGAGTCTAATAAAGTGGAAGTCCAGTCAATCAGCTCATTTTTGGTTGATTCTTTCAGAAATATCAGAGTATCCCACAGGCCTTGTAAACTAGTATTAATCTTCAAGCTAACAAGACCTTTGTGTCAGCGATGGCAGCAGGACACAGAAGAAAGAAAATGTATTTCTGCATGAATGAACTGTATCTCTTACACGTTAGATCTCCAAAAGAGAAATAACACCATATTTAATATATGCCAACAATACATCTATTTCCCTTAAAGCTATATTCATTTTGATGAAATTAGTTAGGTATGATTTTAAACAGTTTTTAGGTAGTATAATTTTAAAAGAATTTCAACAATCTACAGTTCCCACACAGACTTTATGTACAGATAAGACAAACATTCCAATGCTTTCATGAAGTCTCTGTGCACTGCACATTTATGATAAAGCTTCAGTCCTGGATAATTACTGGTAGCCTTTTGCCAGCTCTTGTACTCTTTATTAGTTTATGTGTTCTTGCCTCTCCTCACATCTTTTCCAGTAAAAGGTACCAAGCAAAGGTTGCTGCCTTGCTTAGCCTAACGATTCCTTTGTCAGGGAGTGAAGACTGTAATCCTAATTCAACAGAGGACATGTTGCAGACATTGACAAATGATAGGTAAAAAAGTGAAGATGATAATGTTCATAATTTCCTGTTTGTGAGGTACCCCTAACTGAGAAGGGTCTTGGAGCAAATGGGCTTTTAGTCCAGTGATTTATTAAAATTAATCCCTTCCCATGAATGAATATAAGCTAAAATAAAAGATGTAAATAGCTTACACTTATGTATGTACTCTTCTATTAGGATCTGAAGGTCTCTTTACAAATGGATGAGAAAGAGATAATTAGACTATTCCACTAAAATAGCTGCTTATTAAAATGGAGATCTTTCATTATATAAAAGGCTTCTATAACTGGAGATTGCAAACATATTAAAAACATTGTACACAATCAATTAGACTAGGACTCAAACTCTTCCCAAAATGTCTGTTTTGGCTAATTTTGTTTCAATCATGTTCTCTCTCAGTAGGCACAAAAGAAATTTATAAACCAAAAACTAAAATATACACAGTAATAAAAACACCAAACAAAAATAAATGATCAAAAAGTATTTTGAAAATCACACTCCTATTGAGTATTTATCCCATTAAAAGCAGAGAAAATAAAGCAACATTTGGCTTAAACAGAAAAGATCCCAAGTAAGATTTTAAAGAAGGGGTTCCAAAGGTAGATGCAACCATAAAAAGTCCTTCTCATGCACTAATTTCTAGAAAGGGAAGTCATAGAATAGTCTATTGAAATTGCAAAGATAATTTTTGGACACCATGTATATATGCATGCTGTCCACAATCTCCTTTTGAATGTTCTGCAAAAACTAACAGGCATAGGATGTTTGAATCACTACCTGATAAATCCTGTGCATATATAAGATTACAGAAAGATTTATTAGACAGCTTGCAGTTAACATACTAACCTTTGGTTTGGCCATAGTAAACAAGAGCTTTTCGGTTGGCTTTTCTGGTGCATGGATATTATTAACCACTAGCATGAAGTCATCTTGATAACCTCCAAAGGTCATTAGGTTCTTGTATAAATATGTTGCTATTAATTTCTTGAAAGACAGAAGAAAAGGAAATTCCATGAAAGCAAGAAACAGAAGCTCACTGCAAGTCCTGCTAGTTTCCAGGCGCACTGCTTTTCAACAGATTTTTTCATCAGATTTTTTTTAAAACCTAATTATAAATTTCTTAAAAATCTTCCACCAGAGGACACTATATGTTTACCTTATTTGTTTGATTTATATCCTGCCTTTCTTTCAGATATTAGAAGTGCAATCCTTTACATATCCATCCAGAAGTATATCCCATTGTATTCTATTATTTTTAAGTAACTGGGCACAGGACTGCAATGTAAATGTTTTCACTGATTGGCCATTCATATTAATAAAATATGCTTACTCTACTACATATGTAACAGTGATAAAATAGAAGCAAATACAGTGTTGGACTAAGATGTCATCATAAGCTTAACTACACATGCTAATCGATTTAAAACCCACTAAAGTAATACACACAGTTATATTTACTTAGTTTTTTCATATTCCGTTTTTCTCCCATTATAGGACCAAGGCACCTCACAATTAGAGTTAAAACAAAATACAGTTAAAACAATGCATGGTACAAAAGTTGCAAAACAATTTAAAAAACATTCATATTGCATACATTAATTTAAAACAGTTTTTAAAAGACACTTAACTTATAAAATTAACAATACAAATAAAAATACAACACGCCCCAATTAAAAGACCTTCTGCAACAGACAAGATATTACTGAGAGGCCTGAATAAACAGAAAAGTCTTCACCTGCTGGCAGAAAAGAAGAGAGAAGGTGTCAACCTACCTTTCCATGGGAGGGAATTCCACAGTCTGGGAGCAGCCAACTGAAAAGGCTCTCTCCCATGTCTTCCCAAACATGCCTGTGATGGAGGTGAGGCTGAGAAAAAGCCCTCCCTTCAGAATCTTAAAACTCAGACAGGCTCATATTGGGAGATACTGGTCTTTCAGTTAGTCTGGACTCGAGCCACATAGATCCTATGCCTACTTCTTTAAAAGTAAGCTTTACTGACCACATTCCATATGTAAACATGAGTAAACATGACTGGAATTTTAATAACACATTTTATTCTATTGGCAGACTTTCAAGTCTTAGAAAGTGCTGCTTCAGTGGAATCTTCCCCATATCTGGTTGTGTCTGTGTTTTTAGGGTAAATGCAATTTTTAAGATAGAAGGTGAGAAACAGAATGCCATATGTGGTCTTTGGATTCTGACCATTATTTATGTTGCAAAGCTTTTAGAATATAATTTCCATATTAGTAATGATTGATACTGAAAGATTAAATCACTTCTTTTAGTAAGTAGAACCTGAATCAGTTCATTAAGCAGGTAGGTGTGCAGGATACATTCAATCGGTGACATTTCTTCTAAATATTAACAGAGACAGACTGTATTAATATGGCTCACAGATTATGTACTACCCCTGTCTTCACACAGTATATTATTATTCCCTTATTACCATAGAGGTGTATTCAAGGATGTGTATGCCATCTTCATAAACAGCAAGCCATATCAAAGTACTCTCCAAAGTTGATACTGTCAGAGGCTAGAAAGAAGGTATGCAAAGTTAGCTGCAATTATGAAACTAGACATAAAACAAAGGACAATTTGATTTAGTAGTTAAAATATGTCACTTATTTGTTATAATGTGAGGAGTTCCACAGTCTCTAAGTTCTGTTGTCTATAGTTCCATAAGAACTAATGATAAATCAGTTTTGTGGACACCATGCTATTTGTGTTGTTATTTGAAACAAACAAACGAAAAAAACATTAAGTGAGAATTCTTACTTTTGCGGCAAACAATTTGGCACCAAAGAAGGGCCATTTTCGAGCAACAGCCAGATAAATGCGCACACAGTCTGCAGCATTGTGACCACGGAGAGCCATCCATTTTGTTGACAATCGCTGACAAAGCTGTCTATTATTGCCATGAAGCAGAAAGACAAAAATAGAGTTGGGGGAATCCAAACAGTTCAATCAACACAAACAATTTTTACAGTTTGGCCTACAAATTATAATTATGAAATGGAATAAAAAATAAGCCACATTAGATCAATGCTCTTCTCTTGTCTCTGTTCTTTCAAACATTATGTTTGCCATAAGTGTGCTTACACATAGTAATAAATTTCTTTAACATTTGTATTTTTCTTTTGGCAGGGAATGCTTAAGCGATAAGAAACTTTTTGCAAACTACTAGGCCACTGAGTTAAATGGCTGGGAAATGAGAGTGGGACAGATAGTCCTCAGTATTGTTGTAACTATTGCATTTGGATATAACAAGAACATTACTTTTTACAATTAATATTTTTATTATTTTATTATTATTATTTGACTGCAATTTTTTTATCCAGAGGTCTAAGGTTTGTTTACATTAATTAAAATAGTAAATAAATTAAAAAGTTGAACACTGAAAGGGTTAAAAGACACCAGCCTATCCATTAAGTTTACTTGTATGCATATGCATTATATCCATATTTTTCTATTTTCTTTACAACAAAGTTAATTAATCTACCAAATGTGGTAAGAACATATCCAGCATGTCTATTCTCTATGCAAATAATCTAACAATCATAATAGTAAATGCAATTTCTATGTAACATTATTTGTTCCTTCTTTTTTTAAAGTAAAATAAACATACCTTAATTGTTCTTCTGAACAACCATCTCTATATCTTTTGGGGTAAAACTTCTCCGTAACTTGTTTTAAAGTCTGATTTGATTTCGACTGGGAAGTTATTTGCCCTGCTGGAGTTGAAAAAGGTCTTTCAAAGTCCCCAATCTCCACCTAGTGGAAGGTAAAGAAATATTGCTATAGAAATGCCAGTACTGACAATGTTTAATACTGTAATTCCGAAGGATCTCTCCAGTGAAAGATATTTCTTCAATAAACATAAATATTGTAATCAAGTCAAGAATCAGTAAATTATTTTTTAACAGCTTACATTTTGATGCAGTAATCACAGTAAATGTGCACATTTAAAAATATTTTTTTAGAAATCATCATGATCATCATCAATTTGTATTTCTTACCTGCCTCTCCCTAAGCATCAAGGCAGGGTACAACGTAAATTAAAAGACAATTAAAAGCTAATATATATATTAGCACTTTGCCTCTCTCTCTCTCTCTCTCTCTATATATATATGTGTGTGTGTGTAAATTTCTTTTTAAATGTATTTGCTATAAATGATAATAATTTTGTACTGGCTTTAAATGGCACTGTAATAAGATGGACAGACAGTAGCCACAGAAAAATCATCCTCAGCATGAAAAAAGGAGAGCAAGAGTAAGACAAAGTTTTGAAAAAGAACTTTTTAGACTACAGCTTCCAGAATCCCCACCACTTAGTCAGTGACCATACTGGCTGGAGCATTCCGGCATTTGTAGCTGAAAAAAGAATGTTTCTGAGCTTGATAGGACAGAGCATGACATATTCTCTGAAAGTCGGCAAAAGTCAAATGTAGTTGCCTTATTGAACATGACTTGTTAGCTATGTATAGAGATGCCCAGAAAGGATAGCTGTCCTGTGACCATGAAGCAATGTGGGAAGACCTATTCTAAATATTAATCTCCTTTAATATTTTTCTGTCATATCTTGGATTAGGCTAATGGCATTTTCCCATCTACCTGAGTGGGAGTTTCATGATGATATTCACTATCTAGAGAAAGAGGAAACTGTTCACACACTCGCACACATGCACCCCAAATATTGGGGAATTGAAAGTGAGCAAGGTTAACAGGCAAGGTAATGACAGGCAATTCAGTTAGAGAAACTGTGGGTCAGACTGTACCTCACACTACACCTCAACGGATCATGAGGTTTCCCATCAATAGTACAAATGCCAAGAACAGTACAATGTGCAAGATTTGATCCAGAGGGTAATCTGGATCAAATCTTGGCATTAGGAGTGGGGTTAATTCTTTGCTCAGCATAGCACTTACAGTTAGTTTTCCTATGTCTGCAGTGCAGGAATGGAGTTTTCCTCCCATGCAAATGTGCATCAGGACTGCAGTAAGAAGGATCAAAGTTGCCACTATAAGTTTCCCAAACTGGATCTGACCCCATGCTTTCAAAATCATCTTTGAAAAGTGGGAGGGATGCTCTGGAACAGGGGGACTGCAGGGAGGAGGTGAGGAGGAGAAAGTCCCAGTGTGTGAGTGGACTTCCATTTCTGCAAAGTTAGGCTACATCCCATAACTTTTGTCAGTTTTACCAATCTTTTTAGATACATTGTGTCTATAATGAGTAAACAAACTGCAAAATATCCATGTTTAATAAAAGATGGAGGGTAAGAACAATTGCAAGATAGAAGAATGTTGAACTTTGGCTTGGTAGGTTTGGATTTAAATACAGTTCAGCCATGAAATTCAGTGGGTGAACTTGGGACAGTTCCACATTCTTGGCCTAGCCTGTCTCATAACATTTTTGAGAAGACGAAATAGAATACAGTGAGCCCTTGGTATTGACCTGGGTTTGGTTCCAGGACCCCATGGATACCAAAGAATGCAGATTATCAAGTCCCTGTTAATGAAATGGTGGAGGGCAGCAGCAGAGGTGAAGCCAACCTCTGGCTGGCAGGCACAGTGCAGGCAAGCACTGTTCAGTCTCCCCTGCCACCAGTAATACATAAATACAGAAACAAAAACAAAACCTAAAACACCCTAGTGAGATCTAGTGCAACCAGGCTGAGAAGCAATGCCAGGGTAACAGCAGAAGTTGTGAAAAGTACACCAAGGCATCAAGTGCACATTCTTAGGTCTTGCAAAGTTGGTGGTTCACATGCTCCCTGGAAGCGGGGGAATCACAAAGTATGCTTGGTTTGTGGTGCACTTGTCACTGCCACACACGACCACCCCAAGTTTGAAGCTGTTGTGTGCAGGAGGTTTTTGGAGAACAAGGGCAAAAGAACAGCCCTCCATGCCCTGTCCAAAAAGGGACCTATGCACATGGAAGTCAATAACTTGATGCTGGCACACAAAGTGTGCTTGTGTGTTCCCAAGAGGTGGGGAAAAGAGACACAAACACAAGGCTGCAGAGAAACACAAGGATCTGCAAAATCAAGCTTCATGGGGCAGGGAGGGCTGTGAGACAAGCATTCTTCGTGATCTCCTGCCTCTGGGGAGCCCATGAGCCATCTGTTTTACAAGGTCTAAGAATGTGCACCTGTCACTTGGATCTGGCAGCAGCTACCAGTGCTGCCCTGATACCACTTAGCATGGATGCACTAGATCTCAGTTTTTTTCTTTTTACTATTTATGTTTACTATTTTCTTTTTACTATTTACTATTTGAACGGCTCTTCTTTCCATTTGATTTCTACTTCTAGTACCAAAATTTCTGTTGAAGGAATAACACCCAGGAACACATCTACTTGGGTACTTGGGAACACATATTTGGGTATGCCTGTGTATCTAAAGTACTGCTGTTGTTGTTCTTATGTGCCTTCAAGTTGTTTCCAACTTATGATGACCCTAAGGCAAACCTATCACAGGGTTTTCTTGGCAAGATTTGTTCAAAGGAGCTTTGCCTTTGGCTTCCTCTGAGGGCAAGACAGTATGACTTGACAAAGGTCACCCAGCGTGTTTCTATGGCCAAGTGGGGATTTCAACCTTGATCTCCAAGGCTTCTGGCCCAACACTCAAACCACTACACCATCCCAGCAATCTAAAATATTGCTAAACATTGCTGAACATACACACATGTGGAAGAAAATAATAAAAACTAATTACCTGTGCCAGAAGTGCTGCCAGTTCTAGCGCCAGGTCTTTGTTGACAGGGAAAAGGCCATTTACAATTTGATCATTTGTTTGATACATTAATAGCATCTTTTCTCTTTCAGTTTCTCCACGAATTTGCACCGAAAAATAAAGCCTAAAAAATAAAACGAGGATGTACTTTTAAAAGGCACTTATAGCAAGGATGATTTTAGCATAAATAACTGAAGTCCTACAATTTTTAACAGATTTCTCAGATCATCTTTAATATTTTGCTGATACTAATAATCAGTACCTGTACAAATGTACTAGATGTGAGAAAGATGGATAGCCCTGCCAGGGGAAAATGTATAAAAAATAAGACAAGTCAGACTAGCATGCAGCTCTGAATTTCCAGTTCCTGACTGCAAGATTTGCAGTGAAGGAGAATAAAATAGAAAGGGGAACCAATTTATATCTATTTCTCTATGGGGCTACACCATACTTGATTTGCAGTAGTTATCCTATTCACAGCAAATATCAATCTACAACTAGTCTACTGTGCTAGAATCCCACCAATATGATCCCTTGGGTAAAAATCTGCTTGTTTTGGTTTTCCAAGCACTGCTGATTCTTTTCATGTTGTATACAAAGTAGAGCGAAAGGCTTCTGGTGGGTTAATGAACTTCTGAACCATGGCTATGGGTTTTACCACTCGTTAAACTTCATCTTTTAATTGGCAGAGTGAAAATTAAATGACCAAAGCAAGGGACTGCTTACAAATGAAAACTGCACACGTCTATTCGTCTCTACAATTTTCCTTTGCTCCCATTATTGCATGGTTTCATGACTGGACGGCTAAAAAGCCAAATCAAAAGCCAGTGACTTCAATAATTCAAAAGCAGAAGGGAAAAAAAGAAGAGGGGAAAAAACTAAACAGCTTGGAGATAGTATATAAAACCTGAATAATGCTAGTTTCCTGGATATTTAATATACAAAGAATGCTTCCAGACAAGGTTTTTATTATCATGGGATTTTACTAGGTTTACTTGTTCAGTTCTCATATAGCTTCATCTGTTTTTTGTTTTTCCACAGAAGATCTGTTGCAGAGGGAATACAAAATAGTCTCACAGTGTCCTTTGACTGGTTGCGCTATGAGGCCTCTGTTTCAAACCACCCTACGTCATTTCTGTTTTTGTGGCTAAAATGAGATGTACTTCAACTATCAGCTTGAGTCCTTTGGTTAATTTCTCAAAAGAAAAATGCCAAGAATCAAGTCTACTTATCTCCCTAAATCCAGATGTATAGTTACTTGTGAGGGAAAGGCACTCTGAATGTTCTTAGATCTATTGTCTTCTTAATTATTATTAATTCCCATGTTGCCTGTTAAATCTGATCACTGGCTCTAAGAGTTCTGATCTTTGTTTATAACTAAGCTGTAATCTGTCTTGAAAAACAATATTCCCACAGATATAAGCTCAGTTTATTATTATATACCTGTTTTTGTAAGTAAGCCTTACAGTTCTTGTTCCTTCACATTTCCCAGGATGCTGTTCTTTGGAGGCCTGTTCCCATCTAGAAATAATGTCACAGATCTACAAGGAAAACCATGAGGCAGAACACATTGATTCAAAATATCCCACAAAAAAAAAAAAAGCACTCATTTTCAGAACTGATTTAATAGCAATAAATAACTGAAAGGACATGACGCTATACAAATGTACTTTTGTACAAACCTTATTCCACTCAGTGGAACTTATTAAATAGGCATAGATATGGGCTGTTAGGGTGCTGTCCAGAGGACTTGCCTGAAAGTTTACTGAAATAAGTTAGGGGATATAACATCCTAACCATGCAGCTGCCCCTGGTAAATATGCTGCGTGAAAGGTTTTCGTAGCCTATGTAATGGGGGGGCCAGGCCTTGTGGATTTGTGTTATCACATGGAAAATGTGGATCTCATCACTGTGTCTTCTGGTGGGGCATGTCACTGTGATGGAACTTTCTCACTTTCCATTTAGAAATAAATACCACTGCCATCATGTTCTGCAAAAACAGTAACAGGTAAGAGTTTGGAAGGTAAAAAAGTAACTGATTACAGCTATTGTCAAATTCTGCCAAAAATATTACACTAATCTCACTGAAAATATTCACATACATCCATTTCAAATTTTATTGTGTCTTTAATGAACTTTAAACTGCCTTATATGCCCCCAAGCCTTTCCTTGCAAAATAGAATCATAGAATCATAGAAATGTAGAGTTGGAAGAGACCACAAGGGCCATCCAGTCCAACCCCCTGCCATGCAGGAAAACCCTCAAAGCACTCCCGACAAGTGGCCATCCAGCCTCCGCTTAAAAACCTCCAATGAAGGAGACTCCACCACACTCCGTGGCAGCACATTCCACTGCCGGACAGCCCTGACCGTCAGGAAATTCTTCCTGAGGTTCAGGTGGAATCTCCCCTCCTGTAGCTTGTATCCGTTGCTCCTTGTCCTGGTCTCAAGAGCAGGAGAAAACAAGCCCACTCCCTCCGCCACATGACATTCCTTCAAATATTTAAACATGGCTATCATGTCCCCTCTCAACCTTCTCTTCTGCAGACTAAACATACCCAGCTCTCTAAGTCTGTCCTCATAGGGCATGGCTTCCAGGCCCCTCACCATTTTGGTTGCCCTCCTCTGGACCTGCTCCAGCTTATCCATATCCTTCTTGAATTGGGGTGCCCAGAATTGGACGCAGTATTCAAGATGAGGTCTAACCAAAGCAGAATAAAGTGGTACCAATACCTCCCTCGATCTAGACACCATACTCCTATTGATGCAACCAAGAATTGCATTGGCTTTCTTGGCTGCCGCATCACACTGCTGACTCATGTTCAGTTTGTAGTCTATTAAGACTCCTAGATCCCTTTCACACGTACTGCTATCCAGCCACGGGTCCCCCATCCTATATTTCTGCATACCATTTTTTCTGCCTAAGTGTAGGACCTTACATTTCTCTCTGTTGAAATTCATTTTGTTAGCCTTGGCCCAGCTCTACAATCTGTCCAAGTCCTTTTGAATTTTGATCCTGTCCTCTGGCGTATTAGCAACCCCTCCCAATTTGGTGTCATCTGCAAATTTGATGAGCATGCCCTCTATTCCTTCCTCCAAGTCATTAATGAAGATACTGAACAGCACCGGGCCCAGGACAGAACCCTGTGGCACCCCGCTAGTCACTTCTCTCCAGGATGAGAATCTGCCATTGGTGACCACCCTTTGGGTACGGTCAGTCAACCAGTTACAAATCCACCTGACAATAGCCCTGTCCAGTCCACATCTTACTAGCTTCTTTGCAAGAATGTCATGGGGAACTTTGTCAAAGGCCTTACTGAAATCAAGATATACTATGTCCACGGCATTCCCTTCATCTATCAAGCAAGTAACTCTATCATAAAAAGAGATAAGATTAGTCTGGCATGACTTATTTTTGAGAAATCCATGTTGACTTTTTGAGCAACAAAGAAAACATTTCAATGAAGAAAAAAGGTTATTCCAGAACATACATCCGTGGAAAAAAACAAGTCAATTTTTGATAGTTAGCTGATTAAAGGGGACAGTTACCTTGATATTTCCTTGAAGACAGTGTTCTATATCCTTCCCTGAGGGATCATCTGTAAACAAAGCAAAACCTGATTCTGCTGGTTTCCTCATTCCTGTATCCTGATTAAGTGTGCTCAAAAATTCTTCCACTGTGGTGGAAGCATCAAACCCAACAACCTAGAGCCAAACAAATGAAAAATGATATGAAATTCATATTCATAAAATTTGAGCATTAACTTATGTAGAAGCAACCATCATATTAAAAATACTAATGCATACACAGACCCAGATTCAAAGGAACTCTTCCACTCACGTAAAGTATCTTTCCACAAGCCAAAGACTCTTTCCAAGAAAGGAAAGATACCCTTGCAACTAAACAAGTTTATTTAATAAAAAGAATGAAAAAATATGAATCATTTATTCAAGACAATCATGTCAATTGTTTATAAATGGATATGAAAGGCTGCAAACACAAACACACAAGCAAGCAGTCACTGTACCTGAACCACTGCTCTATAGTATTCAGCTGTTTCTGTGGCTCTGCTGACAGGCTTTACTTTGAAAAGACTCTGCCCAGTACTGCTTGGCCAGTAGCTGTAGCATTATTCTGGTTTCCTTTTCCCAAAATTCCCCTGAACTTTAATTCCAAAATATTAATGTTGTGTTTTTATTGTTTAACGCATCAAATTAGCTAAGGTACTTTAAGCAGGAATCGTGACAGAGGAAAATCAAAATACTGGAATCTCTAGTGGGTATATCATGCTTTAGTAAAATTAAAAAGGAAAGAAGCTGGGCACAGGTGACTATTTTTAGCTGGGTCTGGATAACATCTCAGAAGCGTGAATGCTCCTCAATTATCCATAGAGGAAGAGAAACAAATTATTTTGTGATCACAGATTATCATATTTTGAAAAGCATCCCTATGAAGGCAATTTATTGCAACTCATTCTATACAAATTGAAATGTACATGAACACTGATTTTCAATATTTTGCCTATTTCCATTTACTAAGTTGATTAGAAGGTATGGGTTACATCAGTAAATAGATATAGATAACATCAGTGGGTTTTGCCGCTGATGGAAATGCTTTTTTTAAGTGCAAATCTAAAGGGAGGTAATTTCCCCCTCTTCCCTGTAACCACCTGGTCCCAAAAGCTGCTGGGGGGAGGGGAGGTCTGATGGATACTCCAGGGTAGATTTTTATGGGGCACGTTAGTGAGACATGAAAAAGAACAAACTGTTGTAATACTTTTTTAAAATAATAAAGGAAGGATAGAGGATGGATGAAAATAGTAATGGGCTGGAATTATACATGTTTCATAGATTGAAACATATATTAAAGTAATTTTGATAAAAATATGTATTTATTCTGAAAAGTTGACCAAATCTGATGATCTGTTTCTTGACAAAGAAGCAATTAAAGCCAGAGCAGCATTATATATTGCTAGCAATTAATCCTCTTTGTGATTTTTATCTGCCTCCACCATAACATCTTGCCATATATTGTTTTAAGCTTAATGTAATTGTTGTGTGCCTTCAAGTCATTTCTGACCTATGGTGACCCTCAGGCAAATATATCACAGAGTTTTCCTAGCAAGATTTCTTCAGATGGGGATTGCCTTTGCCCTCTTCTGAGGCTGAGACAGTACAAGTTGCTCAAGGCCACCCAGTGGGTTTCTGTGGCTAAGTGGGAATTCGAACTTTGGCCTCCAGAGTCATAGTCCAATGCTCAGACCACACTATACCACTCTGACTCTCTTTATGCTTAATACATACCTGGTACATGCCATTCATAAAATGTACTGGAATACTAAAGGGCAATGAATGATGGTAGGGATTTCTTAGAAGTGTAGAAAGAATTTCCATTCTTGATGGTCTGGCTTCTCTGTCACCATTCCGTTGTGTTCTTTCTACGCATCGTTGGCAGTAAATTGCATATTTTCCAAATTCAGTCCTGTGAGCATAAAACAAGACCCAATGCTATAAAGTTTAACAACAATAAGAATTGCTACAGGTTATTTAACATACTATAAAGTGACTTAAGATTTCACATGGAAAATGCAGACATCATCTTTCCTCACATCTGCCATGTTGGGATTCAGAGCTGAAACACAAGCTCCCAGAAGTGGCTAGAAATTAATGCTTTTTATTGGATACAATATAAATATTCTGCAGCATGGTTTTGACTTTTGCATATTGTTTGCTTGGATCCGTGACATAAAAAGGAAAATGGGAAAGCTAAAGAGAGTTTATTCTGATAAAATGAACTGGGGAGGATTTTGCTGGCAATCAGAAGAAAGCAAAGACCTGCCTTGCATGATTCCTGTCTTTCCTTGAGGAACTGATCCTTGTTGTGTGCCTCTTCTCAAACGAATATTCATGCTACCTTTCACTCCAACATATTAGTATTCAAGGAAGATCACATTACAACTTATTTTACATCTTTTCCTCATCCCCTTAAGCAATGATATAAGATTCATACTGTACAGTAGTTCATATGAAATATAGAACAACATGGATATACCTAATGAAGTTTATTCCACTATTGTAGTCTTGGTTTATACTTGAAAAACAGAATGATGGGGTCATACTGATGATCAAATTGTGGCAGGAAAAAATTCTACATTTTATTTGCTATTACTATAAGCCACTTTGAGTCCTTTCCAAGAAAAAAATCAAGATATAAATAAAAATGATAATGATTATAATAATAACAATAACATTTCAAGTTAATAAAAGTTATTTCATTCTAACTTAACTTACAGTAGAGTCTCGGTTATCCGACCTAAACACGCGGGCTGAGAGTCGGATAACCGAAATGTCGGATAAGCCGGAGCCCATGGCGGCCGCCATGTTTGGGGGCATGTCTGGGCGTGTCTGGGGGCGCAGAAATGCCTACAGCCACACCCCTAAGCAGCCGCGACGTCGGGTAATCTGGAAGGTCAGATAACCGGATGTCGGATAACTGCGCCTCTACCGTATATAAAGATGAGAAATGACAAAACAAAGGCCTTGCATTATTCAGCCAATTAACTAATATAAAATATATAAATTAATACGAATGTTGATGGCCAATTGGTAAGGACAAGCATGACTAACATCATCTGCAGGATCTGTAGTTCTGCATGACAGATGTTATCCAGAAGTTTCAGAGTTTTGTTTTAGAAACTTTCTTAAGATTATTAAACACTACTGAAATATCAAGTAATGTATTTCAGAAGACAATACAGACTTATTGACCATGAAGCTTACCTGGAATCAGCATTATTCTTCAAGTGAAGTTTAATGAGCCAAAGGAAGGGATGCTGTGGAAGAAAGAGTCCAACGCAGAGTGCTAAAAGCTGCCAGGCCTGCAGAAGAAAGAAGAGCACCATAAACTGCCTGAAGTTTCTTTCAGAAGCAAATAATCTCCAGCACAAACAGGCTTGTGATCACAGTGGGCACTAAGCAATTCAGTTCTGGTGATATGTGTAGCAACAGCCACATATACACTGTGAGGCTGTAGAGCAGTGCTAAGAAGGGCTGGATCTGTAGGATCTGTAGTAGAATGAGAGCCTTTAACCCAAAAGGAAGCAGAAGAAGAAAACAGAGTTCTCAGGTGATCAAAAAACTTAGGGACCACGGTATGTTTTTCATGTGTCTATCACTTGCATTAGAAATCCAGTACTGTTTATGTTACATATATCATTGTGATTTGGTTTAAAACATTCTAGCTGCTACACATTACAACACTGGCAGGCAACGTTCAGGGCCAAAGGACCCCTGAAGACTTCAGCAGACCATACCCACCTTTTGTTACTAACAGTTCACTTTAAAAAAACTGTGTGGGCAATCACTTCCTGTGTTGAAAAAAAAAAGCCCCCACCCACAGGCATAGACAGGCAAATTAAAATGGTCAATTGTCTTTTCTACAGCCTTCAGGACACCAGCGGCCATTTTGGTGGCCGAAAATGTCCCCCTATCCCGGGAAAAGCATTTTTGGGAGAGCTTGGGATGGAAAACTGGCTTTGGGGTGCCCCATGTGGCCTTTGGGTCACAAACTATCTGTCCTGCTTTAGTCATGTTTTGTGGGAAGCATTCACTACTTGTGTAACACCTACTGTGGGTGACGCCATGTGACTACGCAGATGGTTTTGTTTTTTGTTCTTGCACTGAAGGTCAGCCAGAATCTGTGTTCTCCACTTCTGGTTTCCTATTGTACACACTAATATTGTGGAAACATAAATAGTTATCTGTCGCACACGTACCACAATATATTTTGCTGAATTTTTTTGTGGGTTTTTGTTTTTTTTTGCTTTTCTTTCCTCCAATTTTCTTTTTCTTTCTTCCTTTTTTGATTGCATTAACTTTTTTGATATTATTTGTCACAAATAATTTTTTTAGAAGATATTTTGTTGAAAAGCGCTTAGTACCTGAATTGGTCCTATCTGATTAGGTGGCTGCCTTCTCCTTGTCTGTTTAACCAGTTGGCAACAGATTTCATTCTGGAGCTCTGGATGAGTGAGACACACTTGTAAAGCACTTTGAGCTAAGGACACATGATAGTCAATGGCAGGAGAGTCCACTGCAGCATTTATAAACAATTGGCAAGTCTGAAAATAGGGGAAAAAATGAAATTAACTCTTCCATTTTAAATTTCCATAATTTTATTTTAGGGGGAAGCATAATAACTTAAACTGCATACATTTTAAGAGTTTTACACTTGTGAGACCAAAACCTTATGATTTTGAGAAAATGAGAGGCTATTGCATGGATATGGAACACTAAAATGAGACTGGGAAATCTGTGGGCCTTTCTGTACCCCCATGACCCTAATTTATTTTTGAAAAATAATTTTTCCCCAATAATTTGTTTTGGCCCCAAATGCCTCCTAGGGGTCAGAGGAAACTGTGGCATGTCTTCCCCAGGCCATTTTGGGCCCAGAGAGGTTCATACCACTCTTTTTTCTCCATCAGAAATTATGCTACCTAATTGCCTCAGAGGGAGAGGTGTGGGACCAACTACCATTTAGATTCTGTCCTCCCATACAAATTACTAGAACATGGAAAACTGTTTTCCACCTGGTCTGTTTGCTCACAGAGACCATCACTGATTGCTCTGACCAACAGAGGCCCTCAGTGTAAGGATGGACAACTGCCACAGGCCAGGGTCAGCATTACTTTGCTGGGGCCCTCACACAGTATATCCCCTGCCCTTGGTTTTGCTCAAAATACACCCCCCAACTCCCTGGGGATTTCGAAGCAATTGCACCACGCTTTTGGTGACCCTGGGCTGTTTTAGGCCCAGGAGAGCACTTTTGATGCTTTACCCTGTTATGATTTCAAGGTAAGTTGGGCTATAAATTCTAGACAACTTCTACTAGTGTGCTATTTTTACTTCTGAAGACATCTGTTCCCATGGAAAGCACTGAAGTGGTAGATTTATACATCTATCTACTTCATAAAATATCAAAACCAATTACATTTTATTTTCTGATTGCTGCAGAACAGAGATAGAGACCCATGGATTAAGGAAAATCGTTTATTTGTCTCAGTGGGATCATTCCCAAAAGACTGAGCCCCGCCTCTTCATATTCACAGCAATTTATACTTTTCCAGTGTAATCATCACATGCTCAAGAAAGAAAACAAATCTGTTGTACATAAGTTCCCACCAGTGTCTACAATTGTTGCAAATCTTCTGTAGCGCAGCCAAGGGCTAGCGTGTCAATCCAAACCGATAACATCCCATTATACAAAGTTTCTTTGTCTTTCCTTCAAACACAGAGGGACTTCAACTGCAGAGGAAATTAACTGCTTTTCCCTCACACCCAGAGGTCATTTAGACTGACCTGAAACTGTCTCCACCACATGATGAACAAAAATATAGAACAATGCACAGACTTTACTTTCACAATTTTCACTACTGAACAAATATGCAGTAAGTAATTAAGAGCACAGTTTTATAATCACGTATCTAAGAATACTACCAACAGAACTCTAGGGACTTACTAATGAATATACACGGACAGGACTGCACTGTTATACGTACTCTACATCATTTTGAACAAAGCATATCATAAGGGGAAATGTTCCTGAATAACTCATAACCATTAGTAAAGAAAAAGGTACCAAATATTTACCTTAAATAATTTTATAGCTTCTGTTTGCAAAGCCTCAGATGGGAGAGTTGTGAGAGGAGAAGTGATCCCATCTTTGCTGTGACAGAGAGTTGGATGCCTCCAGATTTGAGAAGCTGAAAGGGAAAACAGAGTCATTCATGTAAAACAGAAGTAGTAATATGATTTAACACTAGTCTGTCACAGACTTTTAAAAAGAAACCAACTCAAAATCCTGGCTACATAACTTTCTGAGGTGCCCTACAGATCATTAAAGACAAGGCTGAATTAATTGTGGACAAAGTCTGGTCACTTCTGGTTTGAGAAAATTGCTCACATGGATCAAAAGAGATCTGGGATCCTGAATATGGGACCAATAAATCCCCAAATGTATCCTTGAAAGGATGCATTTAGTTGTTTGGGGCCCCACAAAATTTCTGACAGTGCAAGATGTTGCCCATAACTGCTTGACCTCTTTGAAGATGCCCACCCAATGTAAGATGCCTCTATGCCTATACATAACACCTATATAACCTAAGATGCCTACAGAACCCATAAATACATGGGTGCACAAATTTGCTTTCCATAGTAGAATGGCAGATGAATTACTTTGTTGTGCCAAGAGTAATGAACCTCAGGCTATTTCCTGGCTTGGGAAAATAAAGCCAAGGAAAATCACTGATAACACAATACTGAAATAAGGCGAAACCACGTCCCTATTCTGTCAAAAAGTAGAATGCAGTTTTTCAGATTGTTATCAATAATTTTACATAACACTCTACCTTAATGTCCCTGCCCCGATGCAGACTTTGAAACACATCAATACAGAAGAAAAGAGAAGACATTCTATACAACACCATAATCAAACACTGATTTATATAAGTATCATGGAAAAAATGTATTTCACAAGAAGCAAGAGATACTTTTCTTTTTTCCTTTCTTATACAATTATTTGTCCAAAGAACATACTATGCTAATACAACTATGCCATTACTAAATCAGGAAGGCTTGGTTGTACATTTTTACTGCAGCCTTTCCTAATAGTACTGTGTTACAATTTTTTAAAAAAACATAAGAGGAAGAGGAGAAAATATGCCTCTTAAATGCTATCTTCTTTATTTGTAATTTGTAATAATCAAATATGCATTTTGATTATTTTTAGTGCTAAGTAATAGTACGCTTCTACGTGTACAGTTTTGAAGCAAAACAACAAGAGGCTTGTACAAAGTTACATATTTTGTCATTTTATTTTGCATATAAGTCTATAAGTCATTTGCTGCAACTTGCCCATTCCATTTATCTGATGAAGAGCACAGCAGTCCCACAAAAGCTTATGCCACATAAAGCATTCTTTGTTGTTTTTTTGCTGCAACACACCTATATGGCTACCCGCTTTGAAATTATTGAGAAATTAATTTATCCATTTAGTAAAATCATGACACTACTGCCACTGTCAAGATTTTAAAGTTTTGATGGTTTAACTGAGCCAGCAATTTTCTATCAAGTTCAAGTATGACAGATAAGTTAAATGTCATCTCTAGTACATAAAAGTCAAAATTTATCTGTTTGTTTGTGTCAACCGAAGACCTCATATGATGGGCTGTGTCAGGCGAAGACCTCATATGATTGGCTGCCTAAGATTCTATGGAATTTTGGAATTTGCAGTTCAAGGAGGGGCCTTTAGAATACTCAGTGAGAGAGCTCTCGGGCCTCAGTCAAATGTGTCTGTCTTGAATAGGCTGGTTGCTATGGAGATGAGGCCTAGCAGCAAAGAAGGAGGGCAGTGTATTCCCTCAGCAACCCCACCTCTGTACATTAAGAACTCTGAATACAGACTGGATTGTGGAATATGGGGAAAAATTACAGGTACTGGACAAGACAGTTTGGGGAATTAGAGACACAGGATCTCAAATCTTTCTAACAAATATTACTTATGAGAAAATAAAATCCTGGGCAATGCCAGGTATATACACTAGTTTTTAAATAAAGCCAGGTAGGGGTATATGCAGCACAAACAAAGGGAAAGGGAAAAATTCCATACTAGTGCATTTCATTTTTCCTGCCCAAATGTCATATTTATCCCCATGTAAATTAATTTTGGTCTAGCTCTCCAATCTGACAGGGTCATTTTGGATTCTTGTCCTCAGGAGTATTAACTACCCCTCCTAATCTGGGTGTCATAAGCATGTCTCCTATTCATTCATCATTTTGAAAAACACCAACAGCAATTATATTGAATTTTAAATTATATTTTAAAATATCTTCATTTTTGGCAACTCTACATTGAAATATACATGCATTTGTAGCTTGCAATAAAAGATACTGACTTACTGGAGTCCCCTTCAATGTTTAACAGTTTGCAGACAAGCTGTTCAAACTCTGTCCCAACATTTATATTTGTGCTCCCAGCAGCAACTGTTAGATGATAGAGCCAAGTATCCTAGGAAATAAAACTTTACAATTTTAATTGAACTTTCATTAATTAACAGGAACAATTTGATTTAATCAAAAACTATACACACAGCTGTGGGTTAATGACTTCTAAACAGAACTAATCAAATCAAAACATGTCTTAACATCTCTCCTTTCCTCTATGTCCTGCAGAGATTTTCATTTATGATATACCATGAGGTAGCAGAGGAATTTAAAAAGCATAAAATAAAACTCCAAAATGGAGAAAAGCTAAGGTTCACCAATGATAATGTGAAGTGAAAAATCACACGTCATGTCAACCCACAAATATAGCCACTACAAATCTTTGTTGGTACCCTGGGCTTTCCATTGTTTCTCCCTCAACTCATTTTGCTCATCAAAATGTTGCATGCATATCTCTATGAACCTTTGAGGCTGCAATCCTAGGTGTTTAACTGCATTGATTCTAGTGAGACTTCCTTTTAAATAAACATGTATAAGTTACAGTGTCAGTCATCTGTTTTAAAGAGGAACGTTTATTATTTTAATCATGTAAACCCAGGCTAATTGGATGAGATAAGGAAAAAGTACAATTCAGTGATAAACAGGAAACGGGGTGGGGGGAAAAGGCACAATATAAATAAAACAATAAAAACAAAAACAACATTATGAACAACAGTTTAATTATTACAGTGCACAATGAGGCCTGTAAACCGTAAGCATGATTACATGAATAAGCCCACCTTCTCCCTGGGCTCACATGCTACTACTTTTTTCTCTTTTCTTCTTCCAATCAATTGTGAGGCATTCAGAAGCTTCTGGTTTTTGTTTTATGTTAACTTCCGTTTAGCATGTAAGCCATACCTTAAATGTGCTTTATTTCAAGTGTGCTCAGTGCAAACCTGCCATTTTCATAAACAATGGCTTTAAATTGGTATATTCCAAATTATTGTATACAAGACTATCAGTTTGTTTGAGTTCAAACAAGCCACTAATCTATGAAAGTGCATACTTCTAAACCATACCTGCACAATTTGGCAGTAGGTAAGGGCTGAAATTAAATAGGCTAAACTTTTTTGGGCCACATATAGGTTTTTAGTGCCTCACTTTCCAAGTAAAGTTATAATAATGATATAATAATTTATCTCACCAGAGTAGACTCGGTGAACTATTGCTGTTGTGTGCTTTTGAGTCGTTTCTGACTTATAGCGATCCTAAGGCAAACCTATCACTGGATTTTCTGGGGCTGAGAGCGTGTGATCCACCCAAGGTCATTTAGTGTCTTTCCATGGCTCAAAAGTTCAAATCTTGCCTCCGTTACAATTTCACCCGGTAATCTTAGGGAAGAACAAGTTGCTTACCTGTAAATGTGGTTCTTCAGGTGGTCATCTGTGCCCTCACACACTGGGAATTTCCGCGCATGTGCGGTAGCGTTCGGAAGATTCTAGAGCTAAGCAGCTTGAGGGGAACCCCTCCCCATGCCCGTACAGAGCATGCTCAGCCCGCCAAGCCAATGGTCTCTCCTCAGTTCTAGAGTCTGCTAGGGAGGACCTGAAAGAAGGGACGGCTGGGCGGGTGTGTGTCACAGATGACCACTCGAAGAACTACAGTTACATGCAAGCAACCTGTTCTTCTTCTTCGTGGTCTCTGTGCCTCACACACTGGGAGATTTTGTAGCTTACCAGTGGACGGTGGGTCAGGTCCTTGAGAATGGAAGACAACACCGCACGTCCAAAATGAGCATCTCTCTGAGACTGTCAGTCCAGTCTGTAGTGGTGTACAAAGGTTGAAGGTTGAGATCAGGTAGCCACACAGCAAAGCTCCTGCAGATCCACCCCTCGAAGAAGAGCTGCTGAAGAGGCCACAGCTCTAGTGGAGTGGACCCAGAGCAAAGCTGGCGGAGGCTGCTTGGCCAGTTTGTACGCCAGGAGGATGGTCTGGGCCACCCATCTGGAAAACCTCTGGGTGGACACCTTGTGGTCCTTTCGACGACCACCATAGCAAACAAACAGGTGGGGAGTCTGACAAAAGGACGAAGTCCTGTGAGCGTAGAAGGCAAGAGCCCGAAAAGCATCAAAGGAGTGGAGAGAGCGTTCCAGAGGCGTAGTCGAGTCCGGATAAAAAGTAGGAAGAATGACATCCTGATTTAGGTGAAAGTCGGAGACCACCTTGGGCAAGAAGGAGATGTCCGGTAGGAGGACCGCTTTCTCCCGATGGAAGATCAAAAAGGGTTCATCTGACCGTAAAGCTGTCAATTCGCTTGCTCGCCTGGCTGAGGTGACAGCCACGAGGAAGGCAGTCTTCATGGTCAGGAGCCTGTCATCAACAGTAGCCATGGGCTCGAAGGGTGGTCGCGTCAGCTGGGATAGCACCAAGGACAGCGACCAGGGTAGTAACGGTGGCGATACCGGTGGATAAAGGTGTTGCAGGCCTTTCATGAACTGCTTGAGAGTAGCGTCCCTGAAGAGCGCTGCCGAGGGGGACCCGCGTGGCTGGTAAGCAACAGTGGCTGCAAGGTAGACCTTTAAAGATGGAAAAGCCAGTCCTTGTTCGCAAAGGTGAAGGAGAAAGTGAAGCACAGCAGACAGAGTGACAGGCGATAGCGGTTCACCGTGTGCGTCTGCAAAGGCAGTGAATCTCTGCCAATTGTAGTGGTAAGAGCGATGCGTCGACTCCTTTCTGGCTGCGGTGAGGACACCCCGTATGGATGGAGCATCTAAGGGGTTATCCTCCATGCGTAGAGAGCTACGAGTAGTATGTCTGGGTGCAGGACAAGACGGTCCGAATGCGACAGGAGATTTGGTACCATCGGGAGCTGGAGGAGTCGACCACGAGCAGCCTTGAAGAGGGGTCCAAACCAGCGCTGTCTCGGCCAATATGGAGCTACGAGAATGATGTTGGCACAATTCGCAAGGATCTTGGCGACCACGCGGCCCAGGAGAGGAAACGGCAGGAACACGTAGAGGAGACCGGCAGTCCACTGGACCTGAAAAGTGTTGCTGAGAGAGCTCCGACCCAGGCCGGCTCTCGAGCAGTATCGGGGACTCTTCTTGTTCAGGCTGCTGGCAAAGAGGTTGATAGATGGTTTGCCCCACCGGGCTAGTATCACCCAAAACGCAGTGTCAGAGAGGGACCACTTGTGGTAACATGAGCTGTCTCTGCTGAGTGTATCCGCCATGGTGTTCTCGCGGCCCGTCAGGTGTACCGCGACTGGGTGAACTCGGAGTGGTACGCACCAGCCCCAGAGACGAAGAGCTATGGTGAGGAGGGTGGTCGATCGAATCCCTACTTGCCTGTTCACATAGCAGACGGCCGCTGTGTTGTCCGTTAGGATCTGCACTCTGCAGCCGAAGACCAGGTTGTGGAAGGCTCGCAGAGCTTTGAGAATGGCAAGGAGTTCCAGGGCATTGATGTGCAGGCGGGTCTCCGGACTGACCCAGCGTTCCTGCACCTGAGATCACCGCAATGCACTCCCTATCCGTAAAGGGAGGCGTCCATCATTACCGTGACCCGAGGGCATGGGTCTCGGAATGGCATTCCTGAGAGCAGGTGCTGGTAGGAAAGCCACCAGAGAAGGGAGCGGCGCACCTGTTGAGGAATCTGCAGCAAACGGCCCTGGTCGTCCAGGAGGGAATCGAAGGCCCTGATGAACTAGCACTGCAGCAGGTGGGCACGAAGTCGGGAGAGGTAGGTAACCGACGTAGTCGCCGCCATGTAACCGAGAAGCTGCTGGATCCGTCTCGCCGAGAGAACACGGGCGCCGAGGACAGTGGAAGCAGCCTGGCGAAGAGTGCATGTCCACTCTGCAGGAAGATAGGCCTTGGCAGAGACTGAGTCCAGGGTTGCTCTGATGAAGTCCAGGACCCTTGTTGGTTCGAGGTCTGACTTCTTCGGGTTCACCCTGAGGCCAAGGTGTGACAGAAGAGAGAGCGTGAGGTGAATGTCCTCGTACAGCTTCTGCTTGCAGGATGCCACCAACAGCCAGTTGTCGAGGTAGGGGTATATTATAATGCGCTTCGTGCGGAGGTGTGATACCACCGGGGCCATGCACTTAGTGAAGACCCTGGGCACGGTGGAGAGTCCGAACGGTAGCACCTTTTACTGGCAGCAGGTACTGTCGACTGCGAATCACAGGTACCTCCTGTGTTGTGGTCAAATTGCGATGTGAAAGTAGGCGTCTCGTAGGTAGATAGAGGCGAACCAGTCCTGATGTCGCAGGAAGGGCAGGATGGCAGAAAGAGTGACTATCTTCAACCTCCTGGGGAGGATGTAGGAATTTACCCCTCTGAGGTCCAGCATTGGTCGAACGGTACCGTCCGATTTTGGTACCGTGAAGTACCGGGAGAAGAAGCCAGTGGTACTGTCCGAGGACAAAAGTTGCTCTACGGCCCCTTTGTGCAGAAGGGAATGAATCTCCTCTAGCAGCGCCAAACTGGCCGGGGTGGAATAGTAGGCGCCTCAAGGTGGTATATTTTGAAATTCAACGGCGTAACCAAGACAGACAATGGAGAGAACCCAAGAATCCGTCGTGATGTGACGCCATTCGACGAGATGTCGGGCCAAGCTCGGTTGATTGAGGAAGTTGGTGGGTAGGCTGAAGAGTAGATGCAGTGGTGACCTGAGTGGTTGGTCAAAACTGGGACTTCGTCACGGACGAAGACTTCTTGAAAATGATTGGTGTCTTCGAAGAGGTCTCTGGGCAGAGGACGATGTCGAGGGCTGAGACAGAGCCCAATGTGGAGAGCGGGGCTGGTAGGTGGAGGAAGAAGAACGGTAGTGGAGTGGAACAGACCTTGCCCATCAAAGGGCAGGTCCTTGATGCGCTTCCTGCTGTCTTCCTGGAGACCCGCAGACCGCAACCAGGCGAAGCGTCGAAGAGCAACAGAGCCCACCATCGCTCGGGCCACTACCTCGACTGAGTGCCTTGAGGACAGGATCTGCTGGTTGGAGAGTGCTACTGACTCATTGTAAAACTGGATAGCACCCGTCTGATGGTCTTCTGGAAGGTGGGCCAGCAGAGGATAGAACCTGTCCAGGAGGTTCCGTTGGTACGCGGCAAGGCAGGCCTGTGTGTTGGAAACCCTTGCAATAAGGGAGGAGGTGGAATAGAAATGCCTACCAAAAGTGTCCAGACGACGGCCCTCACGGTCAGGAGGGGTGGTGTGCACTCTCTTGCCACCTTTGGTCTGGGAAGACTCAACCACAATGGAGTTGGGCACCAGGTGATTAAACAGGAAATTGACATCCTTCTTCTGAGTTCTGTATAGGTGCTCCAGGTGATGACGTATCAGCTGTGAGGATGCAGGCTGGGCCCAGGGATGTTTCAAGAGCTCTTGTAGTGCTGGTAAAATCGGTAACGGTGCTGCAGATGGAGGGTGGGTGTTCACATAGTGGAACACAGGATCCTGTACAATTGGAGTCGGGTTGGAAACATCAAGCCCTAGAGAGTTCGCCATACGAAGAAGGATGTTGGAGAACTGTTTAACATCTTCTGGTGACGAATCCGGTGCAGCGTCCCCAAAAGCCAAGAGTGGAGACTCATGAGATCCCAGGGTAGAGTCGTCGGAGTCGGTCTCGTAAGATTGGGACGAACAGTGACCTCTGTGCCAGAGGTTGTTGAGCCGGCAGTGATACAGTGACTGTAGGGGCTGTTACCATCGATGTTAATGAAGACAGTACTGGTGGAGTGGGCGCTGGCTGGGACACAGTGGTGGCAGAGATCAGCAACACAGTAGGAAGTGGATGCTGGATAGCCTGGATGGAGGTAAGGACTGGGACCGAGGTCTGTACCAGAAGGGCCTCTGAAACCGGGGCTGATACAGTTGCAGTCACTTGAGGAGGAGGTGACACAGGCTGGTAGCGCAGAGAGCAGTCCCGAGATCCTCCGCAATAGGGGGATCTTGAGTGGGAACGCAAGGGTGAGTGCCGGTACCGAGAACGCGTGATGGTGAGCGAGACCGACGCCAGTATGGAGATCAGTGACGTACATCCGCTGTGATACCTATCCCTGTACGCAGGAGAATACGAGTGATAGGATCCCAGCTGGTCTTGCCAGAGGTGCTTGTGCCCATATCTGGCTATATATGAGGCTGATGAAAAGAGCGAGTTGATTTGAGGCTGAGACGAGGCCCGTTCAGGATAGACCTCCCGCCGCCGTGGGGACTGATGACTTTCCAATCGGCTTGGAGAGCGGGTGTCACTCCTGCAAGCACGGTCATGCAAAGGAGCCTGATGATGGGACGGGGCCCGTGGAGTGAAGGAAGGCTCTGGGCGGTCCATCCTGTGCTCCGGGTGACCGAGCGGAATAACCGCCGCTGAGAGGGCAGGCAGGCCCGAAGGCACAGAACAGCCAGTGGTCGGATCCTCCTCACATACCGCCGATATATCAGACAGGCTGACTTCCTCAATGACATCCCCGGGGGCTGAGTCGGAGGAGGTGTCGGCGGGCAGGTCCTCCGTGGAGAGGGCAAACCCCGCTTATCCTTCTTCTTCTTCTCTTTTTCCTTAGAAGGTTCGAGAGAAGCAGGCCACTTGCATTGTGCAGCAGTGAGAGGCTTCGACGACTTTGCTCCCTGCGAGCCCGCAGGAGGATTTCTCGACACAGAAGCAGTCGGTGGCCGCTTTGGTATGCGAGGCAGTGTCGAGACTGGAGGCAGTGAAGAGGATGGTACCGAGCCCGGTACCATCGTCATCGGTACAGCAGCTGCCAATACTGACGAGAGTGCGGTCGATGGTCACGCCGTTGAGAAGGGGTGTGAAGACATGGACGTGTACAGGGCAGTATTCTCAGCTGCCTGCTCCTTGATCTTCAAGGACTCCTTCCAGCAATGGGACTTGAGTCTAGATGACGTGTTCCTCAACGTTTGGGCTGCAAACTCTCTACAAATAGAGCAGGCCCACACGTTGCGGGTCTCCCCAAGGCAAAAAAGGCACTCGGAGTGCCCGTCCGAGAGAGCGACCTTGCGACCACACGAAGTACAGGTCTTGAAAAGAGCAGACATAGAAGAAGGAAGCAAAAAAGATGAAAGTCCAAGAGGGTTCGAAGAAATCCAAGAGATCCACAAAAAAACGCCAGAGAAAACAGCCACAAAGCCAAGAACCTTCCGTTCACTAAGGCAGACGAAAAAGAACTGAGGTGAGACCGTTGGCTTGGTGGGCTGAGCATGCTCAGTAAGGGCATGGGAGAGGGGTTCCCATCAAGCTCTAGAACCTTCTGAATGCTATGGCGCATGCGCGGAAATTCCCAGTGTGTAAGGCACAGAGACCACGAAGAAGAAACCTTGTTCCTTAAATTTCACCCACCACCACCAATATACAACATGGGGAACGGCAACACTGGCCATTTCTGCCCTACACTGTTATAGTGCTTTTATTCTGCTTTCAGCATCCTCTGGAATTCTGGGTTTGTAGTTTACCAAGGCCAAAGAGCTCTCTGGTTGAGAATTCTAAAGGCCTCCCACTAAACTGCAAACACCAGTATTCCATAACATGCTGAAGGTGGAATAAGAGCACTGTAAACGTGTAGGGCAGAAATGGCCACTGTCTTACCCTCTTGACCTGTTGTTAGGATGACTGAGATAATGCAGATGTGGCAAAGTGTGAATACACAAAACCAGTAAATAGGATTATTGGAAGGACAAGAGTGTATGCCTTAAGAAATGTAGCAGTGTGTAATCTGCAAAAGATCAAAGGGGAGGGGAACAATTTGGAGTGGCAGAAAAAAAGTATTATTTATGAGGAAAGGAGAAGAAAATACATTTGGAGGATAAACAAGGGAATTTTAGAATTGGTGGAATTTATGAGGGTGTACGCCAGGATAGACCTGAACTGCATTTTAAAATTCAATCTTTAAATGGAATTTAATTTTTTCTAATGCAATTTAGGAGGGATGGGGGTGAATGAAGACAGTGACCTGTAATAAGCTCCCTCCCCTAGAAGGTCCCAGTTCACTGTGTAACAGTCCGTGTTGACTTGCTGAGGGAAGAGAAGACCACCTCCCTTCTCACCCCCTCCAGCCCCAGCCTCCTCCTTTTCCCAGGCACTTTCATCTTCACCACCCATCCATGGGAAACAGAAGAAGAAGCAACTGCCGCCATTTTGCGCAAGGGCAAAAATTAGCATCAGCTCAGCATTCTGCTGCCTCCTGGCAGGAAGGAGGAGGGAACAGCCCAGCCAGGCTCATTCAAAACCAACAGTAACATGATTGCTGCAACTTTTTTTGGCCCTCATGCTCATGAGCAATGCAGGTCGCACAAAATCCTTTGGCAGGCCACAAGTGCCCCGCTGGCTGTATGTTGTGCAGGCCTGTTCTAAACTCTATGCACCCTTGCCAGAGGAAGAGGAAGGGAAACTCACTGTAACTAGTTCTCCAAATAAGACCATTGCCATTTAGTTTCCCTTTCAGTTTACTGCAAACATGTTATCACATTTCTCTTGTGCTGTAAAAACATGAAGAGTTCCCTACCTTCTCACGCTTAGACCCTATAAGAAGATAGGTGGGGCCTTGTTCTTTAGGATGGATGACAATGGTGTAATGGGTTGATAATAAACTACGACCACTGGCTTCATAATCTTCATCAGAGTCACAGGACCGGTCAACTTCTTCAACTTTAGCTTCCCAAAGTTTTATCTGGCCCAAAGGAAACTGAAAGAAAAGGCATTAAATGAGACCAAAGAAGTCACAAATAAAAAAGCTGAAAAAACAAAAGTGTGGTTAAAATTTTTATACAGCAAGCTGCCTGACTTCATTCCTCAAGCCAAATCAATGAAATTCCTTTCAAGTAAGGGTGATAATCACCTTATTTTCACATGTGGAGTAGGATCAACTATGGCTGGTCTCTTTCACAAGTAGATCAGAATAAAATGTCTTCAGCCGCACACAGCTATAATCCTCACATGATATCTGAGGCACAGCTAATGAACGTAATGCAAGATTGGTCTGAAAACTGTGACTTAAATTTCTTTAAGAATGCAAAATGGTAGTTTAACTAGATAGTACAAGAGCTACATGGGCACCACCAAAAATAGCCATCTATAGGTGGTGAAAGAAAATATATAATGTGATATCACCATACTCTGCTTCTCTTCTACTGCTCAGTTTCAGTCAGTGCAATGAAATGTGAGTGGTTAAACCACACTTACTTTGGTTCACTCAACTGGTTTTATCAGCTGTTACACCTGAATGAGATCGAGATATGTGGCTGCTCTCCAACAACAGCAGCTCTACTTCTAGCGCAAAGTCTAATTCCACTCTGAGAACTCCAATCATATAAAACCAATATATTTTTAAAAGGTCATGCTAAGAGCACTGTATTATTTATAAGCTAGGTATTACTATTTGTTACTTTCATGTATTTCCTTTCCTCAAAAGAGTTCAAGGCTCTTCTCATCTACACTTGATCCTTACAACAACCCTGCGATGTAGGTTCAATGACAACAACTGGTTCAAGGAGACTCACAGTGTTTCATGTTAAACAAGAAACAAGCAAAAATCTCCCAAACCCCATTCTAGCACAATATGCACTGCACTACACTACACTTGCTATCTTCAATCTGGTGACTTCTAGATGTCTGAGACTACACTATCTATTATCTCTGACTACTGGCAATGCTAGATGGTACTGGTGAGCATTGTAAGCGACAAGACTATAGAAGGCTGATATAATTTATATTATTGCCTCAAGAGCTTGGGGACATTTATAAAGATAAATCCAAGTTATAACTCCTTGTTCCCATTGTCTGGGAAATAATTTATTTACAATTGTTGTTGTTGTTGTGTGCCTTCAAGTCATTTCTGATTCATGGTGGCCCTAAGGCAAACCTATTCTTGCCAAGATTTGTTCAGAGTGGGTTTGCTTTTGTCCTCCTCTGAGACTGAGAGAATGTGATTTTCCTAAGGTCACCTAGTGGGTTTCTGTGGCTGAGCCATATAGCCTAAATCCACCTACTAGTCTTAACCGGAGTATACTCTTAATGGATTTAAGCACATATAATGTTTCTTCCTTCAACAAAGCTGTATCCATTTTTGAATTTTCACATGGTTATCATGCTTTGGGGAGTGATGAACTTACCTGATATGTGCTGTAGTAACTCACTAAAAATGGTTAGTTACCTTGATGGAGACTTAAGCATTGCAGAATGTACTCTTAAGCAATAGCCTATTGTACTGGTCATCTGTGTCATCAACACTCTCTATGTACAAACACACCCACACACGCAAATGTCCACCTATATGTATGTGCATACTATATGTGTATGTTGGAGATTTTTTTTTTAAATGCTTCACAGAACAGAGTACATTTTTATACATTTTCAGACAGAATTCTACAGAAACCTATAGTCTTCCTGCCTCAAAGGAAACCAAATTAAGAAACATTTCTGACCATGTAATTATAAATGACCAGAAATAAATTCTAATACATTCCTCAAGAAAATAAAAAGATATACCTTATCTTCTTGGCTGCGGAAATAATACAAAGTTTTCCCAACCAGCATACACCATACTCTCTTGGAATATCCATGCTTCACCTGTGAGTAGAAAAGTTGAAGAACGCCTAGCTAGTACATAATAGGAACCCAGAAACTCCTTGATTGTTAGAAGATGCCAAAGTCAGGGATCGTTATTTAGGGTTCAATTTATTGTACTTTTGTACCAACAAAATACAATTATTAAGCCACATTTGTTGGATTTTTCTGAGTTCAGCTGAAACCGATGAGAACAATATAGTAGCAAATTGTACAAGACATTTTTACAACTAAACATATGTTCAAGTGCTAAATTCTTGAGCTACATAAGCACAGTGGATGCATTTAGAAATAACGTTAAGATACAGTTTGGAATTACAAGGACAAGATTAGCCTGGAGTCACACACCCTCTCCCCAGTCCTCCTCCTATATGAACATGAGATTAGAAGCTTCTGCTCCCATTTAGATTAATTATAATTCAGTGTGCCATCCCAACTCTAGATTATGGTTTATCTTAATGGTGGTCACTTGAAACAAGTCTACCTCATAAATTATGTCTTCAAATTGGCTTTTTTCAACAGATCTTAGTTATGATTAACCACATTTGTCTGAGTTTCAACAACATGATTAACCACAGTTTATCTCAGATAAGAGCAAACACTTCCAAACTCCCTGAAGATGCACTGGAAGAGACAGCGGGAGCATGTGAGCTTAGGATGACACTAGTATATAACTCTGTATGTCAGATTAATCAAACCAGGTATAAAATGACTGAATTGTGCATTGTAGAAAAGCATTGTACGTTATAAAATTGATGGAAATTACATACACTAAGTTTAATTAATTATTCACAATAAGATTAACAGTTATTGATACTCATTTAAACATACAGCATGACATTCAGCCCTTTTTGGATATTTAACAGGTGGGGAAATAATGTACAGTTTCAAAAGTTGAATAGTTTTTGAGATAAATTGTTTCATAGCTGCAATCATGAATGCTCCAGCACAACAAGGGAAGGCCCCAGGTACAGTGAATAGATTCCTTTCCTCACCTGAAACTCTCTCCCTTCTACAAAGCATAAACAGCTCCTGTTCTAGGCTTGCAGGCACCCTAAACAGGAGCAGTCATCTTAGGGAAGCCATTCATTCTTCATGTCACTGGACTACAAGTCCCATCATTTCTGACTACTCCTGTTGGGGGGCTTAGCTATACTTGTCTTAAGTCCATCTTAGACTGTTGATTCTAAATCACAACGTCCATTCCTCTGCCCAACAAAGCACTCACATCATAATGCCCCAAGGCCTTATTGATCTGCCATCCACAGCAGCAGCTACCACTTTGCCATTCACCTTCACCCCACCCCGCCTTCCTAAGCAACCCCCTTTAGCAGCGCAAGCCTCTATGATGACTAGGATAGGGAGATCTTCCTCTACCTGTCCTCAGTGTTCTTTTACCCCTTACATGGGATATGCAGTATAGGCAAATCTTAAGAGAAGAGTAGTCACAAATGATGGGATTTGCAGTCCAACAACTGGTAGACCAATGGTTTCCCATTCCTGCCCTAAGATGACTGTTTCTGTTTAGGATGTTAATAAACCTAGAACAAGACCTTTGTAGGAAGGAGACAGTTTTGGGTGGGGACAGGGGTAGTTACACTGTAGCTCTCAAAACGGATGGATCCATGGGTAAATATCAAAGTAATCACTGAGTTTCAAATCTAAAGTCTCTGTTGCCCCTAAAAGCCCCAGAGTCACCCTTCAAACAAACCATATTTGTTTAGGGGGGTACAAGCTGGCAGTGGTGAGTCCGCAACAAGACATGCTTTAATTGACTGGAAAGTTCATATTACAAACCTCTTCAGTGTTTTTAAACTCTGTGAACTACAGTTAGCTCTCTGCATTTGCAGGTTTTGCTTTTGCGGATTTGATTATTCACGAATTATTTGCTGTCGCTTCTGCTGCCTCCTTATGCCATTTTTAATAGAGACTGCAAGCCCCGTGAGACTAAGAAACTGCGAATGAAGCTTGTAAGTCCCTATTAAAAATGGTGCGGGGCAGCAGTGGAGGTGGCAGTAAGCCCCATCAACCACCCACTTCTGCCATGTGAAGGAATCCTGATGCCTCAAAGGAATCCACAGTGGTTTGTGTGTTTGGGAGGGCCTAGAGTTATTCACAGTTCTTCCACTTTCACGGGGGTCCTGTGCCCCTAACCCTAGTGAATGTGGAGGGATGACTGTATTTAGAAACTTAAAACATTTTAGTAATTCTGATATTCACTGCCACCCTTAATTCTATCTACTACGACAGATTGTTTGATTTATGAAAGCAAACTCAAGAGATATAAAAACTGATGAATAACAATTTTTACCTTAGTAAGCAAGCCTTTCATAGTTGGTTTGACATCTGGTTGAATAAAAAGTGGACTTGCAGTCTGAACTTTAAGAACATTCTGCAGTACTTTGATCCATTCTTCTAAAATGTTTGGGGAATCTGCAGTCAAGTAATATGTTCTTTTTTCAGTAGTCAGCTGTATAGTGTCAGAAGAAATAAAACTGAATAGTGATATTATGAACTCTCCCAGCCACATACCACTGATTAAGCAGTGAAGTACAGTATGATGGTCAGTCTCTTCTGCTGAGAAAGATGGGAAGGTTACTAAGTATTTCAACTGAACAAATAATTATTAGAGTAAATAATTCTTCATTAGGCATCTACAATTCTCAAAGTAAATTCTCAAACTAAAGTAAGTACATTTATTTTCAATTAGAAATGTATTAAAACTCTGGAAAATGCTGTAAATTAAAAATAATTTCAACATCCCTTAAAACCCTACTGAATGTTGGAACTGACAAGACTTACAACTTGAGTTATTATGGGATTAATTGGTCTATTGGTGTTATAGAGGACCTTCACCTGCTACTCTTATTGGAAGCAGTTGCAAAGGCTCTATAAGGGTAGCATTCTCTTAGTGAACACTTGCTTCCTGATTTGCTGTTGCTGCAGTTTAATCCTATCCTGCTTCACTGTGGTATTGTATTACATTTTGATATAATTTGTATTTTAACTTGCCAGACTTGCTCTTTTAACCTTTTCTATATTAAGAACCCATATGCTATTTTTATCTTTTAACTAGAACATATAAAAGACTATTTCTCTTTCCCTAATTTGTCTTCTGAATTTCCTTTTTATTTACAACACTGAACAGGAACATCTTAATGCATTCTGGAAGACAACTGAAGCCAGATTCAAGAGACTCTGCATTGCTTTGTCTCCTCTTCACTCTAAGGGAATAAGGGAGAGATTTGTGAAAGAATGCCAGTCTAGGCTCTTCTCTAGCTCCATTACTCACAATAATGGAATAGAAGAAGGTGGAAGACGAGTGGAGTCAGATCTCCCTATCAACTCCCTATCATATTCATCACAGAGGGCTGTATTGCTGTAGAGGGTAGTTTAAGAGGGCAAACGGTCTGACAGATGAGTGACAAAACAGTAGATGCTTCCGAGGATGGCAGATCAAGTAGAATCTTGGAGCATTAAAATGCGAGTCTTTTGTTGAATGTTTTGATTCAGATTTGTCAGTCTAAGATGGACTTGCAAAGCAAAGGGACTGAGATCTTCTTATGGCACTGTATTTTCACCAGGCTGTCTGGGATTTCTTGGATCTGAAAGGAATTTGGGAAGGTGTCTGCTTTTCCTGTGTTGATACAAGTTCCTCTCAAGGTACCGATGCAAAGCAGTGACTGAGCAAGCCCTAGACTGGCTAGGTTTGGTGAAGCACAATTTTGAGAAACACATTTTTTCACATCAGGACACTATCAGAGGCTGCCAGCATGGGTTTTTGTCAAACAGCTGTTCAATCTCTGGGCTGATGGAAAGCAGGTGACTGAAAAAGCAGCCATTAGGCAAACAGGTGCTTAGTTTAATAGTTCAGAAGTGTGTTAATTGTTGTTGTTGTTGGTACAGGGTTGTTCTGGACACTGGTTGTTATCTAGAGATACAGTACAGACCACTGGGCACCACAACATTGATTCATACTTGTGTCTGAGTAAGCGGGCAACCTTTCAGTGGCTAGGTCATGGAGGGCTGGGATGACATGGCCTTCTTCCCTAGCTATTCAAGGAGGATGTGGACCATCCTCTAGAGGTGCTGATCAGAACTAGGATTAGAGGGAAAGCAGTCTCAGGTTCCTGAAGGGCAAAGCCCTGATTTTGAACATGATCCATAACTTATATGCAGTATGGATTTATTGATCTGGGGTCATGCTGGATTGATCTGCTGACTTGACTTGCCAGCTATGATGAGCAGTTAGGGATCCTTGCTGGTTAGACAGAGCCAGACACAAGGTGAACATGGAATTGATGAAGGCTTAGGACACTTGAATCAGACAATTTACCTCATATCCTGTGATTTTGTTTGAAAGGCCACACCTCTAATAGGCTGACAGCATTTATTTGTTGGAAGAAGGTAATAAAGGTGGGAGTGGGAAACAGATCTACAGCAGGGCTTACAGGCTGCATTGGCCAGTTCAGTTGGGGAAAGAGACTAAGATGTTTTTCCATTCTTTGTGCCAGATAATTTGAGGGAAAAAGAAGTGTGATTCATGATTAGTATCCACAGACACCTCCTTTACCCAAAGAAAAGGAGGAAAATATCCTTGAGGTCAAGTTGGAATATGTTTTCCTTTAAGTCTGAGGATTTGTGGTCTTCTAGGAAAGCTGACTTTAAATAAGCGATGGCTGGCTGTTTATGGCTGTTGTTTACGCCTTGCACTCAGGGCTGGCTCACCCAGGGTTGCCTGAGAAGGAGTTTGGGATGCAATCCATTGCCATAGTTGCAGTCCACACCAGGATATGTTGTTCTGCTGATCTCAGTGTAAATATTTTTAATGAAGTAGCCCTAATTCGATACACACTTTGTCTTTAATCTCTTTTTAATAAGTTAATAAACAAAAAAACAGAACCAAACAAACATCATGTTCCAAATGTCCCTGGCACAGACAGAAAAGGCCACCTCAGTTCAAATACAATATTTTAAGGAAGCACCTGAACTGTTTGTTTTCCATCACCTCTCACAATACGGCTGGAGGCATTTAATTCAATTTGACCTTGGGGTTTTCGTATTACATCACTCTGTAGAGAAGAAAAGTGAAACAATGGATTGTTTATGTACAGCAGCAGAAAACATAAGCAATGTTACAGATATAGGATGTCTGACTGTCCAAGAACTGATACCTAATTTTAGGTTTTTGATCACTACATAGATTCAACATTCTAACAGGCACTTAATGAAGCACCTGGATGACTAAGCATTTACATATAACTATTGTAAATTATTTGATTGATCAAATTGTTTTTTCACAATGAAAGCTTTTATTTATTGCATTTATATAGTACTTTCTCCAATGGGTTCAGAGTGGTATACCTATGCTTCTCTTCCGATTATCAATTTTAAGGTTACATTAAGCTTGTAAAATAACATCTAAAGAGGCAGTTGTATTAGTCTGTTGCAACAAAAATGACCAAGAATCCTGTTGGGCCTTAAGGTATTTCAATTTTCTTACTCAGGGATAGTGGTGGAGTTTGGATACTCACACATTATCTTGGTAAAACCAAAATTATATATAATTGTTTTTCCACAGTCATACCTCCCACTCATCCCTCCCTTCTTGTGTGTCCAAGTGAAATCTGGAAGTCTCAGATTTTCTAGAATTTTCCATTGCATCCTATCATGGGCCCAGGCCTGGCTGAGCTCGCCGTTGCCTCGGGGGCCGCCGCCGACGCAGGGGGAGGCCCGGACGCCTCGGGGGCCGCCGCCGCCGCGGGGGGAGGCCCGGACGCCTCAGGGGCCGCCGCGGGGGGAGGCCCGGACGCCTCGGGGGCCGCCGCGGGGGAGGCCCGGCCGCCGCGGGGGCCGCCGCGGGGGGAGCCCCGGACACCTCGGGGGCCGCCACCGCCGCAGACAGCCCCGTTAGCAGCACCGGGGGCAGCCTGGGGCTCATCCCAGCAGTCAGGGTGCCTGCAGGCTCGCCAGGGGGGCAGGCCCCAGCCCCAGTCCAGGGACTCCGCCCACCCGTGGCTCCAACTCGGAGGAGACAGCCGCTCCGCCTCCCACGTTCCGGCAGCGACGGCAGGGGAAAGAGGCAGTCCGCCGGTCCTGGCGGCTGCTGGAGAAGCGGCTGCAGGCTGAGAGCTCTCAGCTGTGAGGCCAGGCAGCAAGCTGAGGGCTCTCAGCTGTGAGCCTGTGCCTGATTGGTTGCCGCTGGGCCAGGGGGCTACTTAGGACAGGCGCTGGGAGGGGAGGACCACGGAGCAACAACTGTCGGTCTTCCGCCTCCTCCTCTGGCTGTGTCCGGATCCAGTCCCTCCCTCCAGCGACCGCATCTAGTCTCCCTGGTGGCCGAGTACTTTGTCTGTGCTTGGGTGAAGTAACCTTTTCTTGCTTTAGGAAATAGCCTGCATTTACTTTGGGACCTAACCTTTGCTTTGGGTGAAGTAACCCTTTCTTGCTTTAGGAAATAGCCTGCATTTACTTTGGGACCTAACCTTTGCTTTGGGACTGATTTACGTTTGTGCTGGGGCTTGTCTGTGGGGGAGCTGTGACCCTCTGATCACTGGCTGCTAATAAACGCTGTCAACTCCAGCCGCTCGCCCCGCGTCTGCTTGGCCTCCGCCCACCGCTGACACATCCAAACTGTGAATAAGCCAAGGTCTTAAACAAATTACAAACTATGGCTTAAGAGCCTGGTTTGTTAGAAGCAAGTAACAGTTCAGATCAAATGGGAAACTATAATGAATTGGATACTTCCACATTTCACTGAAGCTTGGCAAGAAGGGAGAACGAAAGGAGCTATCTGCACAAGAAAAAGGCTTGTACATAAGGAGTTGAGAAACAATAACTGAAATAGAGCCAGTGACTATGCCCAAGATGACTGTTAAAAACTAGACATACAGGCTCAAATCAGAGCCCGGGAATATGTCCAATCTGTGAACCTGAGATTTCAGGGGAAGTGTTCAGCAAATGCTGAATCCCTATTTTCTGATCTGCCTTCTGACTGACCAGGAACACCTGTCTTGTCTTAAGTTTCAATTTGTTTGGCCTCATGCAGTCTATTGCTGACAAGAAGACGCTGGTTTAGCACCAAAATAGTTTCCTTGGAGTTAGATGGAAAGAAAAGATAGAGCTGAAATCAAATACTTCAGATGACCCTTCCAATAGTTTTAAGTTGACATTAAATAGCACAGGGTACAGAACTGAGTCCTAAGGAACCCCACAGGCCAGCAGTCTGGGGATAGAGCAGAAATCTCCCAGTACCACATTCTGAGTTCTCCCTAACAAGAAGGACTGGAATAACTGTAGAATAGCTCCACCAACTCCCGTCTCGGATTGGTGGCCCAGAAGGATACCATGGTCAATTGTATTGAAAGCTGCTGAGAGGTTCAGCAGAACCAACAGGGGGACAGTCCTCCTGTCCAGTTTCCTGTGTAGATCATTCATCAAAGAGACCAAAGCTGTCTCTTTCCCATAGTCAGGTCTGAAGCCAGATTCCAAACCAAATTAGCATAATGAATTTTATGTTCTTAAAGTAAATTTCCATTTTTTAAAATAACAAGACCCATTTGTGCCCTAAAACAGCCAAAAGTGTCCTAAACTTTTGGATGTTACTGGCTATTTTGCCACAATTTCATGCTTTTGGCCCCCATTTTTAAATACTTGTACAGACCTGATTTTAAGACTAGAAACTGAGCAGATCTTTTGCTCCAATTACTTTCTGTTCTGAGAAAAGGCCTTCACAAGCCAAAAGAAAGTCACTACAGGTCTAAAAAATGCTAAGTATAGGCACAAAATTGCTCACAATGTGACAAAATGGCCAATGCTCTACCCAGGTTTGGATGGTGCTAATGGCTACTTCGAAGCAAAAAGATTTTTGAACCCCCCTGCAAATCTAAGGGGTTACAGGGATGGAAACTCCTGAGAGGGCCACAGAAATGCTCTTAGATGTGGACTGTACAATAACATATAGAAACTGTACTTGCTCACCGGAGATTTGTAGTAAAGCAATTCACCTCCTTTGAGAACAAACCATCGTCGCTTCCATGTCTTTACTTTACCACCCATTTTTAACAAATATCCAGATTTTTCCAGTGGTTCCTAGAATGTAAAAAGATTTTTTAAGCATTAAAAGATAAATATGGCTTTTTTCCCCCTTCCACTTGGCTATGGAGCACTACAATACAACAAATAGACCTAGGCTCATCAGCAAGCCATTTTGATAAGTTAATGTGAGTTCACAGAGCAATCTATGGAAAAAATTCACTGTCCAGGGAAAAGAGCCCATAAATCACCATGCTATGATACCTGCCTAGCACAACCATAGCACAACTATAACTGCAGTTCTTTCTCATTCCTTCTTCCTTTCCTTTCTTTCTTTCTTTCTTTCTTTCTTTCTTTCTCTTTTCATCTTGCTGAATCCTGCATGCATTTACAAATGAATCTTCAGGTGGGCTTTTTCCCCTTTTGGGGAGGTGGGATATTGAATTAAACATATATAGCCCACATTTACTGAAACAACTCCTGTGTGCTAGTTCCACTTGTACACATATCTAAATGTTCTGTTCTTACTTTTGTTTCTATTTTTCCACCAGGACAATATGAGTACATAAGAGCAGTCCTAGTGGCTCAAATCAAATATTTATTCTTCCCTTTTCTTTATATCCCATCTATCTCCTAGCACAGGAGTCAAGGTGGCTTACAACATGTTAAAACAAAATACAGCTAAAAAAACTATTAGTACAGAAGTTTTTTTAAAAAAATTAAACCACAGTTCTATTAATACACAAAGTTAACACATTTAGAACATAATTAAAGGGAGACAAGCACAACACACTTCATTACAAGCTCCTTCAGCTCCAATCAGGTAAGAGTGAAACTCCTGCCCAAATAAAAAAAGCGGTCTTTGCTTGCTGGCAGGAAAAAAAACACAGGCAACCAGCTGCACCTCCCATAGGAAGAAATTCCAGAAACTGGGAGCAGTCACTCAGAGGGTTGTCTTCCACATTCTCATTAAGCACATCTGAGGGTCTGAGAGAAAGCCCTCCCCCATATATCTTAAAACGTGGGCAGGCACGTTTCAAACAATCTGGACCCAAGCGAACAGGCCAAAAGTCTCTCTCATTCAGCATTTTGTTTTAACAGATGCCTGTGCTTTTGGGAGGATACATGGGATATAAGCCTGTATTGCTAATTTCCCATATTTAGAGGAACTCTCTTGATCCTGGTAGCAGCATATTAACACTGACTAGTAGCCACAGATTGCCTTATTCTCAACAATGTGCCTTGCTCTGTTTTAAGACTAAATAAGTGGACACCACCACACTGTGTAACACCAAATTTTCCAAACTGTCTATGTACTATATGAAGTAGTACTTGCTTTTGTTCATCCTAAATCTACCACCATGCAATTTCATTGCAGAACGCCAGGTACTAATACTCATTCAGTTTCTTCATACAAGGCAAAAATTTATTCAACTCGTCATGTTTTTAGAAGTTAGAGATTTTCTACACTTTGGCTCAATCAGAAAGTGTAATCAAGAAATCAGCTGAAGGTTAAGACTTGGAAAGACAGCTCTGAAGGGGCTAGATAAGATCCTTAAGTGTAAAAATATATTGTTAACTATTAAAGTCAGAATCACCCATGCCATAGTATTTCAATTAGACATAGAAGCTGGAAAGTGTCAGAAGCTTACAAGAAGAAAATCAACTCATTTAAAATGCACAACAAAATCCAAAATCTACAAAAGAGCAATACCTTTATTGGCCAACCAAAATGCAGAAAATACATCATGCAAGCTTTCAAAGTTTCACTGGCTTCTTCATCAGACAAAGATGTTAAAAATCATACAGGAGAAGAAAAGTGACAATGTTAGAATCACAGGCCGACATTCTGTTTCAGATGTTATTCCTGTTGTTAGTTAAGATGGTTTAGAGCAGTGGTTCTCAACCTGTGGGTCCCCAGATGTTTTTGGACTTCAGCTCCCAGAAGCCCTGAGCATTGACCATAGTGGCTGGGGCTTCTGGGAGCTGAAGTCCACGAACATCTGGGGACCCACAGGTTGAGAACCACTGGTTTAGAGGGATATCAATGCAGGCAGAGGCCACTCCCCTTTTTGGCCAAATGGGGACCATGAACAAAGGGCAATAAAAGATACTTAATAAGAGTTCAACTCCATTAGCAAATGAAAAGTTACTTCCCTTCTGATCCAGGCTGCCCCTGTGCTGGGTGAAGCTAACTTAGCCTTTTTCAGGTAGAGAACACTGAACTTCTCAAGAAGTCCCAGTACTGTTACATCTGGGAAAACTTTAAGGTGCTATATAGGTAAAACTTGCCAACTGTAGTCCAAATGAAAGAGTTTAACCTTTGCTGGAGGTAAAAACCTCAAAAAATTAAGTCCTAGTCCGTTAGTTCCCTCTTGTTTGGAAAGTGCTGTTGGAAGCGAGTTTTACAGATGTAAATAAATATGTCTTAGAGCTAATCAAGCCTGAACTCTCCCCAGAAGCTGAAATCACTAAATTAAGGCTAATATAACTTTGGACTCATCATCAGATGAGATATTAAGATATTATGATACTGATGGTTTTATTATTGATTCCTTTTCTAATGATTTGTAGTATGGAAGTTAGCTTATTCACAGTGAATAAACACGGTGTTGTTGCTTTCCTTATACACTCCATCACAATCCAGGATCTTTGTCCTAGTCAGTAAGTGAAGACGAGACCCCAATAGTGCATATGGGAAGCTTTTTATTTCAATGTTTATCATTTTGCACATTACCCTAAGCTACAGTTGCTATTTTAATGCCTGTTTACCTAGTCTGACTCTGTAAAATATCTACCGTAGCTGTTTTATAATCCTACAGTTGCTCTCTATCTCACAAACACCACTGAAAAAAATCTGGGTAGCTCAGCAAATTTAACATGGGGTTAAGTTGTAAACACAAGCAGTTCATTTTATTTGGGTCTTGTTCTATATCTACATTTCAAAAATACCCACAATCTGCAAGCAACCTAGTACATGTATGACAAGGAAACACGTAGGGAAAAATAATAATGGACACCTCATGGGTACAAAAACTGATGGTGGAAACAGTATTAAAAAGTGACATGGACAGCACTGATATATTTATAGCTTAAGAAACCAAAGGCTTTTATGCTGTAACCTCTGCTAATAGCGGAAAGGAAATATTCACTATCTGCTGACAGCAGGAGTGAGATAGTTATTACCTGTTGACAGACCCAATCCTGAGGAAGAGAATTATTTATTTATTATCTACATATTTATTGAGCCAGAGGTTCACCGGACGGAAACGTAGACATCTGGGTCTAAAGGCTGAAACCACCCCTGGCAAAGGTCAGACCAAATATCCCCCAGTCATGTATCCAGAGAAAAACCTTGGAAGGCACGTATGCACACATCAAATGGGCTGGCCACAACTTTGACACCGTGAGAGACTAAGTGTCTCCTGGATAAGGTTAGCAATTGCAATCACAGCAACTACAAAGATGAGGTCCATCTGCATAATTCAGCTATTGTCCTTTTCCAGAAAGTCCCACCCCTAGGCACACTTTGTACTATAACTGAGTCCCCTTTTGGGGCTCTCTCTGGAGAACTCCCACCTTTGACTAGTGTCTGGCATTCTGCTAACTGAGAGCTCCCCTCAGCATTCTTTCTCCACTGAGTCCTGTTTGTTTGTTCTTTCTTCCCAAGCCGCAGTCCTCAGGAACAGATGTAGTATAACCGCTTTCTTCCCCTTAGCTTTTCCCGCTCTTAAATCATTCAAACTCAGTACTCCCTGTGCATTTGTGTGAGTGACTTCTTTGTGTGTGTGTGTGTGTGTGTGTGTGTGGAGATTTTGCCAATCCTGCTAAATAAACTACTGATAATTGGATATATGATCTGGTTCTCATGTGGTCTGACTCCATAAACATAGATTAAAGATCTCACTGTGTTGCCCTGCCCTCTGCTTTGCTAAGCAGTGCTCTGCTAATTCCCCCAATCTTTGTGTTTTTGTAGCAAAATCCAGGTGTCCCCAGGGACCCCCAAAAGCCAGGGTAATGATGCTACTAAGAACCCTCACATAAATGAGACTGTACTGCACTTACATTTTTCCCATTATCACTAGATGACGAGCAGGTCTTTGGCAATTTTTGTTCTGGTTCTGAGTAGTCGGTGTCAGTTGAGTAAGCATCAGGAGGAATGGCATAATCACCTTCTGAAGTCACTGAAGACAGAGAAACACCTGAAAGAAAAGCAAATACACACACTAAGGTATTTTTCCCCTGTCAAAGGTAGAACAACAATAAATAACATGGTTAGTATAGAGGGACTACCTATATCATAAAATATGAGAGATATTAGTTCAATAAATAGTAGATGAACATCTGCAGATGAGTATTGTACTCATATTCCAGAAGGTTTCTCTTTCCATTAGATATGGTGCTCCACAAATGAGACAGGAGGAGAAACTTCAATTTCTGAAGAATCTTCTTTTTGTTTCCCAGCTCTCTAAGAAAGTGACAATGCAGTTATCACATACTAGAATGCTTCTTTCATTTGTTGCACCAAACTTTTTGTCCTTTTGCCTTTCCATGAATGTACTGTATTTCTGTTCTGATCTATCTATGTAAATAAGCAGTGATACAACTTTTGCCAGCTGTCCTGGAATGGCCCCAAAACATTTCCTGATGGTCATTCATTGGATAGGTTTAATTCATGCTGGACATTGTTGCCTAAAGTGAGGCTGAATAATGAAGATGATCATGTATACACCTTCAATGGTGTGATTCAGTCTTACTTAACATGATCCTTCAAAAAACCATTTTTTAAGTGCAAGCTTGAACACAATGCTGAAACTTTTTTCAAAATTCAGACACAATGGGAAATTGTGACTGAACAAATCAGGAAGCCTCTTCTGTAGCTTGCTGTGCAAAGGAAGAAAGAAACAAGGTGAGCAGAACGTCAGCTGTCTCAAACTTCAATCTACTGAGCCATCCAGGTTATATTTGAAGGGGACACAGCTTGGTTTGCTTTGCCTTTTTCACTTAATAAAACTTATTTATTTTCTGTCTGTCACCTGCTGTCTGCTCACAACAGATAGGTTTATTTATGGGTGACTGGGTGATGGGGGGCTCCTGTTGTCCCAAAAGCTTAAAGCCTTTATGTTCCTCCTAATTCAGTAAGTTGACATCAAACATAGTCATATTTACAGGAGACCCTCTAAACGATCTCTGGATTTTTGTGTATTTACTTTTTGTGTTCAGTATGCCACACCTACTTCAGTAGACCACATCTACTTCTACTTTTATTATTAATTCAATTGTGTTAATTCTCAAACTGTCCTAGGTACAGAAACTCAATTTGCACACTGTATGCCACCAAAATTTTACATTCTAGGAGGGTATCACTGACTTTCTGAGGGAACTATATTCACTGAAACATGCCGAGAAGCAGTCCATGACACTGAAAAGTAACCTAGAAGCAAGAGTCACGTGATCTTTCCGGAACATTGCTGTGGAATTCATCACCCTCTTACTTTTTCCCTCTCATGCCTTTGCTATGATCCAAGGTCATTTCATTCCCCCCTCTTTTCTCTATAGGTTTTACTTATTAGTCTTTGATTCTAACATTACCATAATTTCAGCTTCAGGAAGGGTCGGTGGCACTGCCCTGGGTGCTCACGTAACTCCACTGTATGCCAATATACTCATGCCAAGACAGGGATAAATGCTTCTCAGCTCCTGCTGAACAAAGCCTCTTCCTGTTACTTGAGATGTACTAGTAACATTCTTATGAACAGGACAGGAATTCATGGACAGGAATCACTTGAGAAGTTCCACTTGAACTTCCAACTGTCATGAACCTGAGGTCAGATCAATCTATAAACCAAGATCCCCAGCACAGTGACATAACAGACATACAAGCATTATACTATAGCAAGAGATTAGTGATCAGTTACTTCTGGCTTCTATCCGGAAGACACCAAAGTCCACCCAGAAGACATCACAAAATCCATTATCCGCAGCCAAGCTGTACAATTCAATCAAATCTGTTCAACTCATTGAACAGTGACTCACAACTTAAGGATTTATTTCAGCCATTTCTCAAACTACAGTACCCACCCAACTAAGTGAAAAAACAGATTTACATGGGCAGAGTATTTTCTAGGAGTAATTTTGGCACAAAAGAAAAAGGAAACAGAACACTACTTGTTAGTCACAAGATAAAGCAACTCAAAAGAATCAACAGAAAGCTTTAACCCGTTCTGGACAAGAACACATTCTTCCAATGAGCATTGGGTGATAGGCTTGCGCTTGCTTACAGATGATTCCTAAACCTTAAGTAGCCAATTATTAGTAACAGCATGCCACACATCCAAGATACAAACACAGGGACAGTCCCTGATGGTATCTCTGTCCTCATCTCTATTCTGGCAATGCTATTACAGGGCCTAGTAATGTCACACACAACATAACCGGTTTATTTATTTGCACATTTTTCAATGTGAAATATACTATCTTTTGCTAGCAGTGTCTCGCATTTTACAGAAGGCAAATGGGTTAGTCTTTGTGCAAATTCATAAATCTGGGGAAGAACACTTCAACCACTTCACCTTAGCCAACAGCACATTCCTGTCACTGATCTTAAAGACATGGAGCAGAGAAACTTCAAAGGGAGATTACAGTGAAACAGTACTGAGCTACAATTCATTAGCAAGTTCCAGTGTATCACCAGATGTCAGCCCCAGGATAACAGACTCTGAATACAGTGTACGTATCAACTAGCCTTCCTCGTCTACAATGTCTCTGTTATAAGCAACAGTTCAGTAAATGATCAATATTAACAAGGTAACTATCAATATCAATACCCTATGCATTTAACTTCCCTCTAATCTTACTGTCAACTATTTCACCATCACCCCTGGCTAAACATTTTGGAATCATACTCTGAGGAAATGATACACAGTCAATGAAAGCTTATCCTCTAATGTTTTAACTGTGTACTTCTGAAAGAATTGTTTGCTTTTTTCAACTTTAGTAAAATAAAATTTTAGCTGGACTGCATTTTAAGTTTTTGTAACCTGCTTGAAGAAATACGGGGTATGTATGTATAAATACATACATACATACATACATACATACTTTTTATGTGCCACAGAACTCTTATTCTTGCTGCAACAGACTTAATCCAGGAACCACAATGGGAATTAAGTCTGAGCTGAGGGCTTTTCATCTTAAAAAACACTAGTACAAATTATGGCCTTGAAGCAGACCTCCCTTCTAAAATTTCTTCAATAAGAAATGCAGTGTTTCACAATCAGTTCTAATGCCTCCCCATCCATATGATGGCCTCATTTAAATCAGTTCTGTAAAGATGTTACATCATCAGGCTTGGTAATAAAGAGACCAATATTTTTTTGCTCCATAGTGAGTACTACAAGTGCATCATGGAAACTTAGATGATTTAGTCACTGAATCTTGTGCATTTTGTCTGCCTAGATTTTCAATGTTCCTGGAACTCTGAAGATCCTATTTATTCTTTCAAAGTAACCCTATCAGCCAGTTCTTTGTCACTGTGAAGGAAGGCTACTTAACATGAAATGACAGTCCAATTAATAAGAAAATGGATCTTTGCCTAAACTTTTGTTAGAAATTTATATTGTAAAATATTACTTTAAAGAAAGATTTTTTGTCAGCTTGCATTCTTATGTGAAAAATAATCTAGTTATGTATTCAATTTACTTATTGTATTAAGTTATGAAAAATTATCTAACTTTCCCCTCAATTCTTTAGAGGACCTGGAAACATTCAAAACTATTTTAGCATCCTGCCCACCTCGCTTCATAGCCCGTGGACTACCTGGGCCACTTCTGCTTCGAGAATCTGATTCAGATGTCCGTGAACTAGATCTGGAACTATCTTCTTCTTCAGACCCAGATGAATCATCAAAAAATGGACTGTTGCTGATTTGTGTTGCTTTCTAAAGAAAGTAAACCAATTAAAAAACTTGCTTAAAACTTGCATTCTGAAAGTTATACTTATTAGTTTAAAATATTATTCTACAATGATAGCTAGAAAAATTATATGCAACTATATGAAATTGCTAACATGTTTAACTGTTGCGGATTAGAAATGCTGCCCCATTAAAATGCTGTACATTCTAAAGTTCAATTTGCAGCATACAAGCAGATAAAATATGCACAGGTGGCTAAACAAAAGTCAATACAAGGGAAGACATGACCCAGTCTTGCTCCCATTTCATGTTATTCAGACATATCATGGATGCTGCTATATATTTTTGTGGTATGGGAATGTTTGGCTGCTGGTTTCTCATGGTCTCTGGCCAACCAGCCAACCATTATTCTGCTCAGACTGAATACAAATCAGCCTTCCTTCAGGATCCTGTGTTCATGTACCAGAAAATAAAGTTTCACAAAATTTGGTCATCAATAGTTGGTTCTTTACATTCACATTCTTTCCATCGACATTTAGGACTCTAATACACTTTGACTGTTACTGGTATGTTCAGGTTTCACGTCTGGCACACAAAGTAATAATATACCATTGAAAAGCCCATCTTGTAAGTATTTTACCATTTATATTTCAAAACTAAAGCATCTTCATATTTCAAAAAAATACCGGAAAGACCAACACTGTAATTAAACAGAGCATGTTATTGGAAAATAGAAGAACAATGCTTTCAAATTAATAAAGTTTAAGCATAGAAACAACTATGACGAGGCAGCCTGAGGTTATGCACAATTGTCATGTCTTGTGATTAATATAATATATTTACAACTGAACTTGTGATTAACATCATATCATCATATATTTACAACCAATCCTATGCTTAAACATTTGCTTTTCCAGAACATTTACTTTTTACTTTTGATTCAGTTACATGGCATATATGAAACATCTCATTTTTACAGGATGACTCCTGAGAGTCTTCCCCTCCAGCAAAAATTTAAACAAAATTGTTACCCCTTTAAGAGTAGTATAGACTGGTGTAGTCACATTCTTGTATATTAATGATGTGTAGAGTCCTGATGATGAATAAGAAGTAGAAGAAGCACAACCTGAAACAAATAATTTTTTTTTCAAAATACTTTCTGAAAAAACTGAGTCTATTCCTAATTACAAATAAGTTGTTCGGTGAGTTAAGTCTCTGCAAAATAGTCTGGTGATTTTACATTTATAAAACCTACAGGAAGTAAAGGTAGGGTGTGTGTGTGTGTGTGTGTGTGTGTGGTATGTGTTGTATGCTATAAATCTATTTTCTACATGCTCAAATTTTCAGACAGAACTCAGGAAACTATATCATTACAGCAAATAAATAAGGTAAACTAGCAAAAATTATCCTGAATAAAAGAAACATTGTACTGTCTCAAATTGTTACAGTAAGAACTCTGTTCTCCATCAGTGATGTTCTCTTTGTTTCTCTCTCTCTCTCTCTCAGCATGAAAACACAAGAGTTTAGTTTTGGCAACTTACTTTTACTGAAGGCGTCCACACTAAAGGCCTCAGAAAAGTGTAAACCGGACTTGGCTACAGCATAAATTCTGCTTTCCTGACATACAAAAAGAAATTTATATAATATAATTTATTATGTTTTCTCTCCATAAGTTTAAGGATGTATTCAGATTTCAACCGTGGATGATTCCTACAAAAACTCAACTGGGAGAATTAACATACTCCTCAAATTTGAAAAGAGGCATAACAGCTAAAACCTAAAATGGATATTGTGTTATTCTCATGCTTGGAATGTCCTGCCCTTTTTTAAAAAATCTATAGTTGGCCCTCCATATTTACAGATTTCACTTTCACGGATTTGATTATTTGTGAGTTTCTCCAACCCCTGCCAGCTCACCTCAAGTGCTTTTTTGCTAGGGGAATCTTCCCTCTCAGCGACTCTGATCAGGCCACGCAGCCCCTTAAAAACCTGCCTCTCATCCTCTTCCTCCTCGACTAACCGCTGCTTGGCCAGCTGAGGATGGATCACAGCCCGATTTCTCAGCATCACAAACCCACTCCCACTGCCCCACGCACACTCAAGGAAGGCAACAGGTAGGCAAAAGAGAGGAACTATAGTACCACCTTGCTGACCTACCACCTTTCCTTCTCCTTTTCCCGACCTGGTCTGGACCCTGCATGCCCGCTCTCCCCACTATGTCTCAGCCCATTCACCACAGGCACACACAGAAACACACACATACACATTTTGATATTTATTGTTTTTCCGCTTTTGCAGGGATCCTGTGCCTGTAATGTGGAGCAAATGTGGAGGGCCAACTTTATTCCTGATCAAGTTATCAAAGCATTGCTGTATTTTTTTTTTAGCAACATAGTTTGATTTGTTCCTTTCTGAAGTATTTCTGTCATTAGACATCATTTGTTCATACTGTAGTATTTTAATTGCATTGAAACTGCACTGTTAAACTACACAAATTGGGTTACTGAAAAAGGACACCCTCTGCTAGTTCTCCTGCCTGCAGACCCCCCGACCCCCACAAACTCATCTCACAAATCTTGTCTAGACAATCTTCCAACCTCCAGAGCAGATTGGGATGACCTGTGAGGGCTGAAGAGGGCAGAGGACATCTCTTTCACCATTTTTTCTGTTTATTGCTGGATGACACTGGCTGAATATAACCTATCATCTTTCTTTTGGCCTTTCTGCAATACACTCCTATCAAAATTCAATTAACCTTATACTTCATAAACATTTATACCTCTTGAATTCAATAGGATGCTCTTTCAATAGCATAAAAGTTTACATAAGATTTTTTTTCAGACAAATTAAAGCATATTTGTAGCAAATTTCAGTAGCTAACCCATCATCATCACATACATTATTTAAAAATCCTACACTAATTTTTGGGTTACTTTCATTAAGTCACAGAAATGAACATTCAATATAGTAAAAAAAAATAATATAAAGGAAATCATGAGAAAATGTAAAGTGGGAGTGCTAGTGACCATTTCTTTCTCACAGTATCTTCCAAGTCCAACCCACAAATTGCTTTGTAAACATAACTAAGGGAAGTAACAGAGACTGAGACAAGGGAAATTATAGGAAATGCATAACTTGGAGAGTGCTTCTCTCTCAATTCTAGCTATTATGCAAAATCAGATGGAATTTGAGCAATGCATAATTATATCAGTATGTTGCCAAATAAGATACTGCAAGATATTAAAAGATTTTGTCTTAATGGTTCAAATGTGGTAGAATCCCTGAAGTACTACCTTTTAGCTTTTCCTCTAGGCAAGAGACCATAGTGAAGAGACCATCTGACCTGAACACTAGAAGTGAATTTTGGTCATTTACAAAAGAAAGTTGCATAGTTCATCATGGGACCAATTGCTTTTTTATCTATAAAGCTATGTATTTGCTCCTCTGGCTAGTAACATTAGAAAAAATGTCTTAATCATAGACTCTTAAGAATCTCTCACGACCTTATCTAGTAGGTCGCATACTCGACTCAAACTTTCCTGGTCTCCACTGCTTGCTCTTTCTGCCTTGATTATTCTCTATAACTTCCTATAAAAAAGGACAATTTATGTACTGAAGACAATGACATATTTTATAGATCTACATTTTATCTACTGATTTGAACCATAACTGAACTTTTAATTTATTTACATATATTTTGAAGTATAAACCAGAAACATACACTAAATTACACACCTGTAATTACTTCCACATATGGGTCAATTCTGACAATGGAGGAATAAGATGGCGATAATGTTTCTCCAAGAGGCCCTACCTTTAAAATATTATTGTCCCAAATGGTACATTTAACATTTATGTCAACATTTAAAATGGGCAGAGACAGTTTGTGGACAAATTTCAAAAAAACAGTGAAAAGGCGAACCATCTCTGGTTAAATTTTGAAACTGGAATATTACTATAAATAATTTCATTTACCCAAGAAGGGAATCGATGCAGTGGAGGAGTAGGGGGCTTGCTGTTTGTAGTTCTCCTTCCATCACCAGAGTCCATGGTTTCTGCACGCTGCGTTTCACAGGGATCGTAAGTAAAGAGGTCATTGTTACAGTCAATTTCCATCTTCTCTAAAACATCTGCACCTTCTCCATCCACCTGATCAATATCTGTTTCCTGAGGCTTAAAAGGACGTATCATGCTTATTGCATTTCTGTTTCTGCCAAACATTTTGTCTGAACAAAGAGAAGGCTGGCTAAAATGTTTTTTTGCCAGTGCTGCATTTAGAGTAAAGACACTAGGAGTCCTCAGCTTTGGAGGTGGCAAATTAGGTGAAGAATCAAGCTGTCTGTCAGAGCCTGCTGCCAGCATCAGTGCTGGATGCTTAGGAGCTAGAGCTGGAGTTAAAATTGGGCTTGGAGTATTTGCTTCACTAGATGAAGATGAATAATCTAGCCTGTGGGACTGAAATCTCTTATTTAATTCATCAGAAAAACTGTCATGATTCTTCATGTCACTGAAGGATTCCAAGTTGCTTTTTCCAGCTGCATGGTTCTGGTTTTTCCATGGTGACCCTTGTTGCCAGGAATATAATTTTTTGTGTATATTTCCCTGAGCTTGGAAACTCTCTTCTTCCATAAAAGAACTGCTGTCATCTGATGCCGTCAAATACATTTCACTCCCAACTCTGCTGTAGCCTGTACCTTCTTCAGATGTGTGACTTGAAAGAGTAGATACACACCTGGATTTTGATCCTCCTTTGCTTTCTTCCTCTTCATCAGAGCTCCAGTCACTTACTGTAATGCAGGAATTCTTTGACACGTTACTATCTAGATCTTTTGACTTTCCTCCTTGCCTTTGTTCTGGCATACAAGCATTTTGTTGTAAGGGCTTCAGACCTCTATTACTCCCATACATTGTTGAGCCAACAGAAGATACTTCCTGGCTTTCTTTCTCTAAAAAAGCAGCAGATAATACATTCAGCAAAATTGATTACAATGGACTCAGCAGCAGTTTTTAATAAATATGTATTTTTGTAATAAACATCACTGTAGAGACATCAATGTTTTCAGTAAGGAAATTGAGATACACAGTTTATGTAAGTGGTGCACAGCATTACATATGATGTTGGCAGCTTCCTTCTTTGAAAATACGTCTTTATCTACATATGCAACAGACTGAGGTAATAAGAGTTTACTACACCACTTAAAACTGCAGATGAGAATACTACTTTTTTTTCTCCTATTAAAACGGAAAAGAAGAACGTTCATGTGAGTAAGAAGCTCATACAACAGGTTGTGGACAAGACTAAAGATGGCCTAGGCTTTTTTAAAATTAGTTTTCCGCTTGGGAAAGATTCAAAAATGATTCTGTCTGGTGCAGACTGAGGTGTTCTAGTTTGTTCTACCATCATTTTCCGCTGCATGTAGAGACCAAGACAGCTTTTGTGACAACAAGTAAGAGTGACCTATTGCATCCAATTAAAACAATTTGTTGCTACTGTGTGCCTTCAAGTCATTTCTGAGTTATGATGATCCTAAAACAAACCTATCTCAGCATTTCCTTGGTAGAATTTCTGGGGGGTGTGCACCCTTGCCTTCCTCTGAGGCTGAGAGTGTGTGACTTGCCCAAGGTCACCCAGTAAATTTCCATAGCTAACCAGGGATTCAATCCCTGGTCTCCCAGTGTCCTAGTCCAAAACTCTAACCTCTATACTGTGCTGGCTCTCAATTAAAGCAATTGCACTTGGAAAATAAGGCAGATAATTTACCTTTGCCACAAGGGTAACAGAAAAGGAAACCTTCCTAGAAAGAGCATTTCAGATTTGAAAAGGAACTCTCTCATGATCGCCTTGTGTCACCTCAGAGAGCTTTTGATTCTTACTGTAGAGATAGGGCCAGCTTATTTGGGAGAGACAGATCCCAGATACTATGTGGTCTGAGGTGATCTGAAGACAATAACTTTAGAAAGAATTTCTGTGAAAATAGGTTTCACTGAAATAAGTTACAATTGATTTCTTATCAATCTGTTTAGGGCCGAATTAATAGTCATTTTAAAATTTATATCCATAGTACCTAGACTGTTGTTGCCTTCACTCAGTTCAGCTTGCTTTGCTACAGAGCTGCTTGTATCTTCTGGTTTAGGAACTTGTTGTGGACTTCTTGCTCTGTTCAAGAAGCATCCAAAAGTCAAACTGCTCAGTCGTTGGCCTTCTGAAGGTTTATGTACCGAAGAAACAGATTTCTTTCCCTGAAGTTCTGTGGAACAATAAAGCAAATATCAAGATTTAATGCATTCTGCTATTAGATGCCATCATAAAAGTAAAGACAATCATATTAATCCATGAAGGGAAAAATCCAAAACTCACTGGTGGGCAAACCCTTATTATTTTGACAAATGAAAGTATCACAAATGCTGTGAAACTGTCCACATACTGGCAAATTTCTTATTTACTATACTGCTAAGACCAAAGTAGTTTGGTATTAGACACCTTTATAATTATGTTACTACTGTTTACTGATCATACTTCTTCATTTCAGTATCATTTTTAATATAATGTTAATATATTAAGTGAAGACAGACTGCATTTGTCACCCATTTAGTGTGCTATGTTGCCACAGGTATTTGTGACTCATCTATTGGGTTGCATTCATTGCTAGAACAAATGGGCAATGCCTCTATACTCCACCTGATCTTCACCTACTCCTTACAGCAACACTAAACCCATATTCCAAACAAATCTCAGCAGAAGCTTTTTAGGAGTAGCAGAAAACTATTCTGGTGGCAGGTGAGATGAGTCTTCTCATGCATAAACATCCCTTCCACTTGTACTAGCATTGGACACAATGTGCTAGAAATACATATATACGTACTTAGCATGGAAGCATTTGGACTAATTCAATTATAGTCACTATTTTTCCTCTTTAAAAAAATACAAAAAGTTGTCTTCAGAAAATGGGTATTGCTTGTGCTCTTTACCTTGCAGTTTGTTCTGCAACAGTCTCATCTCTTCAGTTTGATTTTGGTTGATCATGCGAAGGTTCTGATTCTCTACTTCTAGCTGAAAACATAAATACACAATCTCTCACTCACATATAAAATGCTAAAAATTTACATTCAGCCCTCTCATATTTGATGGAAGCTGCATCTTTTTCTCACTTATCTTAGAAAAACCATCACAGAGTGTTCACATACAAAGGTCTGCACTGCTAAGTACATGGGGGCATATTTCCAACTACATGTATGTATCTTAGCTACACCTGAGTGCAATACGATTTAAATGGTTTTCAGAATCCCTGTTGCTGAACTCAGTTTCAAGGGACATTTCAGTTCAAAAATTCCCACTGGCTTACTTTTTTTAAAAAAAGGATATATGCAGACTATGGTTATCAGAAAACCTTAAGCAGTGTAAGTCTCCAGAAAACATTTTTCCTTAAAAATCAAAAGAAAATATATTTTAATGCACTCAAACAGGAAATTTTGCTTATTTATAGATTTCCATTCTTTGAGTTGTCAGGAAGAAGTAATTTTAATGCTTGTGATAACATCTTTTTAGGCTACAAAATGCTCTTTTTTCTGTTTCAAGTTGTTATTTCCCACAAATAACTAACATCTTTAAGAAGACAACTGCATTAGTACCTATTTGTGTGGGGTCAATAAAACTGGTGGACTCATTTGAAAGGTTAACACTGCCTGTTGCATTTCTAGCTTTTGGCAGAAATGAGCTTTACTATCATGGAGGAATTTAACATGCGGCACTTACAAGTAAGTCTGCAAAAGTTGGTAAATCAACTTTTAAAAGTGAAATGATAACATGAGAAATGTTTGTGCCACTGTAACATTAATTATTTGATCAAAGTTTGCACTAGCATAGTTTTTGAGTTGCCACTTCATTTGAAGAAGATGCATATGCTTTATGCTGAAGAAATTCTTTCCCACTTACATGGAAACAGCTCCACTGCCTCCAAAGTGCTGTGACTCATCTTCTGCACACGCTGCAGCTAACATAAGACTCACCTCATTGAGTTTGACAGTCACCCACTCTTTTATCTTTGCTGCTTTTTCTTCTATGATTTTTGCCTCTTGTATTCTTATTTGCTTCTGAAACAACAAGCCAGATCAGTCTTTTTGTCACTTTTTGTCTTTGATTCTAGAAATATCTTACGGATTGGTAATTAAAGTAGTACATGGTGCTTACCAAGCACTATAACATCCAACTCTGACACCTTTACAAAAAGTAAAGTCTTATAGAAAAAAGGAAAACACCTTTACTGAAGCACCTTCCTTTTGAAACACTGAAAGGACTCCCAGCTGTTGAGAATGTGTCTGTTAGCCTTGTGTAGGACAATTGTACAGAGCAGTGAAAACAATGGTACACTAGCACAATTGTTGCTGTTGTGTCTGTACTAGGTTGGATCACAGGAAAATGATGATACACATAATTGGGAGGCTTCAACTTAATCAGAAGCTGTCTTTTTCATTAAGTTTATGAGAACTTTTTTCCCCTGAACAGGGACCACCGTTTACAGGAATCAATGAAACGTAGTTTTCAAAAGAAAACTGAAAGATTGCTCACTGCTACAATTACACACCCTCTCTTTCTGTTTCTTTCTCCTTCTCCTCCCGGCTATAAAATATCTTATCCAAAACTTTAGTGATAACAAGTTAAATATGAATTATCAACAGATGTCTTTAAAGAATCTGAAAATGCCTCAACAACATATTAACTTGGAGCAACTTAGTAAAGTACAAATATTTTCTTTTCAATTTTTCTTCTGGCCATTATATTTTCTATTTTATAAATAAAGATGAGCAGCAGCACTCTTATTTCCAACCTGCTCTAGAAGCTGTTGCTCCAAATTCTGTATAATATCATCCTTCTCCTGCATCAGTATCTCCAAATCTTGACACTTCTTATACAACCTTGTCTCTGACTCACTGGTTTGGATATTAGCAGCTTTTAGTTTCTCCTCCATAATCTGGACCTGCAAGTTAAAATAAAACACTGCATATAAAATAAGAACAATTTACAATACATTTCTCAGTATAAAATAATCAACATGATAAAATCTGTATACAAGGAAGCATGTTGTTATCTTAGCACTGATAAACAATCTTTCAGGATAGATAAAAGGTACAAATTATTATAATTTGTGGTTATTATTAATTCATTTATGTATAATTGAAAATTAGGGCTCAAAGCAGCTTACAGTTAAAAACATTTACAAAGAGAGAGGTAAAAGAATATTTAAATGTATTATTAATACACAGATAATACACAGAACTGAAACTCTTTTGAACAAATCTACTAGACAGCAGAAATTACCTCAAACACATCAAACACCACAAAGTTCTATATTTCAATTTCCACAGCTGGTCCTAAATCTGGCATAGTTAAGTATCAAGCTATCTGCACTGCTACTTGCTGTACCCTTCATATGCTTTTCCACAGTGTCCCTTGACCTGCAGGAATGGCTGCTGGAGGCTGCACAACAGCTGGCATGAGGCAGCAAGCCAGAAAAATCCTGCTGCAGAAGCTGAGTTCCAAACATCGATAGTATAAAACAATTCCATTGAATTGTTTAACACTATAGATAGAAGTGAGCCTACACTCCTCAGCTGTTGTCCATTACTACTACTACTACTACTAAGACTCTTAGATCTACTGTTATTAGGCCAGGTATCACCCATCTTATATTTGTGCATCTGATATTTCTTACCTAAATGTAGAGCCTATCCCTGTGGAAATTCATTCTATTAGTTCTGGCCCATTTCTCTAATCCACTGAGGTAAACCTGAACCTTGATTCTGTCTTCTGAAGTATTAGCCATTTCTCCCAATTTGATGCCATCAGAAAATCAGATGAACACCCCCTCTTTTCCTTCACTCAATTCCTTTACAAAAAGGTTGAAGAATACTGGGCTTGTGACAGAGTGCTTTATAACCCCACTAGTAAGTACTCTTTAGATTTGATTCATCAATCAGCTACAAATCAACTTCATAATATTATCATCTAGCCCCCTACTTCTCAAGTCATGAGATGTGGGACAAGGCAACATGTTTTTCCCAACGTACCATCAACTGGCACTGTATTTGTGCTCATTAACTAGAACTATTTCGGTTTCTTCCCTGGAAACTTGCTGCAGACCAGCAGTGAATAGATCATGGACCAGCATTGGTACACGGACCACCACTCTGAATAGCACTGATCTAGCGCACATTTTACCAGTTTATTTCAGAGACTATCATGTGTGAAACCCCTTACTAAACTCAAGACACACTACTTCCACAGCAATTTCCTGACTCAATTGTATAGCTCCAAAGACATAGTATAGTTCCTGATAGTCTTACTTTTGTGTGTCACATTCTTCCAAGTGTTTGCCTTCTACTTTTGTGACCCTCTTTTTCCCTCTGCCACTCTTTTAAGCTTGCCCCATCTGTCATTCTTCTATAATCTGCCCTATCCAAAAACTCTTCATCTTTCCTGATGGCTCAAAGTGTGGATAGTGTCCTATTCTCCAGTTAGCAAGTGACCCAGGAGTCAGGTAGTTGGACTGCAGGAGCTGTTCTGTAGCTAATCCAGTCCTCATTACAGTAAGTCAGTAGTGCAGATAAATGAAGCCAGCAAGGAGTAAAACAGTTGTACCCAGTTCAAGGTCAAGAAAACACTAATGCAGAAGAGTTCTGCCAGTCACCAAGACAGAATGGATGCAAACAACAAAGATGCCAGTGAGGAACTAGGGCAATTCTAGGCACCTGTCTCAAGACACCAGGTGCTTAGTCAGTTAACATCTTCTTTTTAAAAGGTGCTAGGATCATTGTAGTGTCTCCTTATCTTTTCACCAATCTTCAAAGGATGGTTTCATGTCCTCAAAATTTGCCACCTCCTGCTGGGGAGCAGCTCTCCTCAACTGCCTCAGCCCCCAGCTCCTCGGACTCAGAGAGGCCACTGTAACCAGAGCAGTACATTTCTGGGAACGTGACTCCTCTGTGTCTGAATATTCCAACTCCAGACGCTGAGTTATGACGGATAGGTGGGCTCCAAGCTGGTTTATGTTTTCCTTCAGCAAGACAACCAGCTGAAAGCTGTCTGTATCCTTAGGCAGCAAAACAAACATAGTACAGATGTTACTGGTCATGGCAGCAGCTCCCTTACTCTCTCATGTCTGTTTTTCCTATATGATGACACAATACTTAAGGCCTCCCCTTCAAACTCCCTATGCAAAGCACCCATCCACTGTGCTAGAAGACATGCTCTTCCACATCAGTTCACAGGGACTGTGAAGGCAGCTATACAGCACTAGTAGTAATGAATTCTGCTAACAACCCACTTCTCTTCAGCACTCAGTTCCTCTCAGGAGTAACCCAGTCCCTTAGGCTATGTGCTGTACCGGAGCACATGGCCCAAAATACACAAAAACATAAAAGCAAGTATTTGAACAGCTCAGAGAAACAACCAGACTAAACTCAAAAGAACGAAACTCAACTTCTCTTATTTCTTCCATCAATGTCATGCAAAATGCCTGTTTACTCTCTTCTGCTCACAGTCTTGCAGAGACTGTGAAGGCAGCTACAGAATGTCTCTCAAAGCCTATTTAGTAGCAGTGGACAGACCTATTCTCTCTAAAATTGTCTAACCCCCCTTTAAGGCCATCTAATCCATTGGTCACCAGTGCATCCTGTTGAATAACATTACATAAATTATTGACACATTTTGTGGGGAAGTATTTTGTTGTGTCTGTCCTTAATCTACTTCTAATCCTTTCACTGAACTATTACAAGAAAGTAAAATTTTTCATTTTCAATCCACTTACTCCAAAAACAGAGAAAGTGAAATTCAGTTTTATAAATTTCTATTATATGCCTCAAAGAAGCTAAAAATGATCCCAATGCATATTTTCCTTGTAGAGAACGCACTACAACTCTTCAAAAAGCACTAAATTTCTTCTGTGAGAACTTTTACTTAGAATTATATGCCATCATAATAGATTAAAGCATTTTCACACTCATTGTTGAGCCTTGTTTGAATTGCTGCTGGGCCGAATTTTTGTGATGTTTAGTTTTTACTGTTGCCACCTTGGAGAGCTATAAAATGTTTGTAAGCACACTCCCCAATCTTTCTCACTGCTTCACCTTTTGGAGAAGAGTAATTATTTTCACCTGTTGTTAACGTAGTATGGGGCAGGTAGAAGAGGGAATGTTTCCCAACCCCTGGGCAACTGAAACAATCTCTGCCTTGCCATGCATTGGCAGTTTTGTTACCACTAGTACTCCACAACATATCTAGATCTAGCTGTGTAGGACTTGTTTGAAAAAATTCAATGCAGATGGATGTCATCTGTGTTTGGAAACATGTTCACCCGTTGTTCATCTGCTTCACATTGTACTTGCAGTGGACTGTGTATCTCCATCCACATTTGACACCAACTAATCTTGACTAGATAAAAATGAAGAAGAATCAACCCAGTTGTCTTGGCATATATAATACAATCCCCCCCCTTTTCACTGTTCAGCTCTCTGTGAACAGCTTTCACAAATGGATATATTTTATTGGGCAAAAATATTTGAAAAATACCCTGCATATAAAGATAGATAAACTCTCCTATTCTGAATCCCTCCCTTTCTTTAAATTACATGTAGTTTTTGGTTAACATGAGACAGCATGCAAAAATTTATGTTTCACTTTAGTGAAACCATTCTACTAAGAATTGCAGTAAAAACTCTAAAATGATTTGTGGAAAAACCAAACCCTGCTCCAAGCACCAGTTACAGGCCCATAGCTTGTTCAGTTCTAATAAGAGAAGAAGACCCTAACTTCATCTTAAAACACATTCTTCTTCTTTTGCATAAACATAACTCATATTACAGCATGTAGCGAAATGATGGATGATCTGAACACGCTTAACTAAACTAATGAGGACAAAAGTCAAGGCTGAGCCATCTACAAATTGCTAGCATATTTGTACAGGCATTCTCGCCAACGCCATGAAATATTTACACGCCAGGCATACCAAAAAAACTGGTTCATGTATCTTACAGTTAATGTTATCTTGCTTCTTTCAAAATTCAGCTTCACTGGTGAAGTAAATCTGGAAGAATCCTGGTGGTTACTATTCCATTAATTATATCTGAGGACTAAAACTACTGTCCACAGCAAATGTGGTATTTCACAAGACTATGAAATTGTCTCATCTCCTATATAGCTTTTTTTCACATGATATACTTTCCACAGTGATATCCTATTTGTGTGGGAAATACCAAATAACACTGCAAAAGTATGACAGGATTAGCTGGCTACTTTCCACTTCTACTTGCATCAGAAACACATTTCCAATTGGGACTTTCCAATCTGCTCATGTGGTAAGACGTAAACACATGTTCAGTGCAACAGTATAAGGAAAAAGGTCTGGAATTGCATGGCAAGAAATGTCACACAAATGTCTTGCACATGGTGAACTCTCTGCTTTGTTCTTTCGATTCTAAAGATGTACAAGTTCTTTAGCACCAGCAGAACCAATCAGACTCTATTCTGGGAAATCTCTGGCATACCTTTTTAAACCACTTAGTTTGTTCAACATTAATTTTCTATTTTGCTGTGCCCAAAAGCACAAATATAAATATCTGTTCACAACACACTATTTCATCCTGGCATTATCAAACTGGCTGTCTTCCTTCAACCTTCCCCTCTATTTCCCTCTATTTCCTCTTCCTTTTGTATTTTATCTTTTTGGTTCACAGACCTTAAAGTGTGGTTTATGGCTCATTTTTGGACTGCTGCAAATATCTTTCAAAGAAAATTGATTTCAGTAAGGCCTTTGACAAAGTTCCCCATGACATTCTTGTAAAGAAGCTAGTAAAGTGTGGGCTGGGCAGGGCTGCTGTTTGGTGGATTTGCAATTGTTTGACCAACTGAACCCAAAGGGCGTTCACCAATGGCTGCTTTTCATCCTAGAGAGAAGTGACTAGTGGGGTGCCACAGGATTTTGTCCTGGGCCCAGTATACTCAATATCTTCATCAATGACTTGGATGAAGGAGCAGAGGGCACGCTGATCAAATTTGCAGATGACATCAAATTGGGAGGAGTTGTTAATACTCCAGAGGACAGGATCAAATTTCAAAATGACCTTGACAGATTGGAGAGCTGGGCCAAAGCTAACAAAATGAATTTCAACAGAGACAAATGTAAGGTCCTACACTTGGGCAGAAAAAATGGAATGCGCAAATATAGGATGGGGGACACATGGCTAGATAACAGTACATGTGAAAGGAATCTAGGAGTCTTGGTAGATCATAAGCTGGACATGAGTCAGCAGTGTAAAACAGCAGCCAAGAAAGCCAACGCGATTCATGGCTGCATCAAGAGGAGTACGGTGTCTAGATCAAAGGAGGTAATGGTACCACTCTATTCTGCATTGGTTAGACCTCATCTGGAATACTGTGTCCAGTTCTGGGCACCTCAATTCAAGAAGGGTATCGACAAGCTGGAACGTGTCCAGAGGAGGGCAACCAAAATGGTGAAGGGTTTGGAAGCCATGCCCTTTGAGGATCGGCTTAGGGAGCTGGGTGTGTTTAGTCTGCAGAAGAGAAGGTTAAGAGGGGACATGACAGCCATGTTTAAATATTTGAAGGGATGTCATGTCGAGGAGGGAGTGGGCTTGTTTTCTGCTGCTCCAGAGAGTAGGACAAGGAGCAATGGATTCAAGCTGCAGGAAAGGAGATTCCACCTGAACCTCAGGAAGAACTTCCTGACAGTCAGAACTGTCTGGCAGTGGAATATGCTGCCTCGAAGTGTGGTGGAGTCTCCTTCTTTGGAGGTTTTTAAGCAGAGGCTGGATCGCGATCTGTTGGGAATGCTTTGAGGTGTGTTCCTGCATGGCAGGGGGTTGGACTGGATGGCCCTTGGAGTCTCTTCTAGCTCTATGATTCTATGAAAATACTTGTTTGGAAAGTAAGTAAATAGAAATAAAATAATAAATATCTAGTTATTTTCAGAACAATGCTTTACATTTCATTCTGCATTATGTACATACCTGCTGAAAAGCCTTCTCTGCTTGACGGTCAGCATCAACAACTTGTTTTTCAAGTTGCTGCATCTATAAAGAGATATAAAACTTCAGGTGCAATCTTCCTTGAGAGCTGTTTAAAAAATTACTTATCACTAGAAACATGTAGCATCTTTCTTAAGGGACCAAAGACAGCCATTAACATTATTTCAATAATTCTTACAATAGTCATTTACAACTAGGCTAGCATTAACTGGAATTAACTGACTTCTATTCAGAGTTTATGGCTGAAGACCAAACTACACATCACACTACTAGGATACATTCTAGGTTAAAAAGTAGTAATTATAAAGACAGAGTGATCCTCATCAAGAATACAGTACATGGGAAGTCAATGTTGAACCCTTTTTCTCCTAGTCCAAATCTCAATCAAAACCACTTGCCTTTGTTGGTTTCATTGTCCCCCAAATAAGCATCTCCCATACTGCTTACAGCTGCAGGAAAGGGGAGACAATTTTCACCAGGACTGCATTTGGCTTGAATTTTTCACTCTGCACGAGCCACATTCCTTATGAAATTGTCACTCAGTGCTCCTTCTATTTATTTTTAAACAAAACCTGAAGTGCTTCAAGTGATACATTTAATGTCATGTGTATTTTGGCCCTGAGTCAAAATCTGAGCTTCCCATTTATTGGTTCATTGATTGTATTTCATGATCTGCTATAAATGAGACTGAAGATTTTTTTTAAAGAACTAAATAATGAAACAAATGTTGTTGCTCATCAGCTTTCTGCAACCCTAGGGGCTCCCGTCAGCTCCAACCACCATACCCAATCATCAAAGACATTGGGCTGTATAGTAAGATCCAGAGGAAACAGAGTGGTTGTATATCAGTACAGCAGGGTAGCCTTCCACAAGTGTAACGTAAACTTAGGCTGCAATCTGAAACATACTTTCCTGGAATTAAGCCCCATTGAATTCACAGAACTTCCTTTAGAAAAGACATATATACAACTGAATCATGAGACCAGAAATCAGATTCAAGTGGCCCCTAGAGATTGTCAAATGGTAACTCCCAGCATTCTGCACTCCTGGTCAAGCTGAACTGCTGGAAGTTACAGTTTAATGGTTACAGTTCAACAACAAGTGGAAGGCTGCTTCGTTCGCAACCTCGTCCAGCTAGCATGTATCTGATACGGGACAGGCATGTACGAAACCCAGTTGTGGTTCCATACATTGAAAAGAAGCACTTTCACGGAGAAGTACTATGACAAGAACAATTCCATTTTATCCTATAACATCCAGACATTGTGGTCCCCAGTCATTTGTTATAGTTCGGCAATCTCGAGCAGGCTACAGGATCTTATGTTTCCCTCTCCTCTGGCACTAGAATTCCTACTAGTAATTTTTACCATGGTCCAACATTATTTCTGGTATCTCCTGAATGTGATTATATGTGAACCTAAATCTCACTTCAAAACCTTGCAATTTTTTTAGTCATATAGTTCACCATATGTGTGACTATGAACAACAAAAACAGCCAACTAAATACATGTTCAGGCTTAAGATGCTGAAAAACATAACATACAAAGCAGTCCCAAATTAAAAACCTTATGTGAATGTGAACTTAGAAAATAGTTCTCAACTAGTTAATAAGAAGTAAGCCAAGGTTAAATCATAGCTCCTTGTAAAGCTGACTGTGTCAAGAAAATATGTTAAGTAGTTTTGCATGAGCCTGCAGTATGCTTATATTAGTCAGCTTTCCAGCAACATCTAAACTTTGATCTTGTAAACTGGAAATATACTTGAACACTCTCATGCTGGCCTGCTGCTGTGAAAATAACAGAATGTACAAGGTGCTTAAAGTGTGGGCCCCACAGCACATGTATGAATGTCTTTACATAGGAACTGACTCATTAATTATTCAAGTTGGTTAAATTTTTGCTGATATTTTATCAAAGAATGGATGAAGGCTCCAAGAAGGATATTTGGGGACGGTAACATAAATTGTCCTTCATCACCATCACCAAACAGAACAGGGTGAATTAGGTATTTTATACTCTGCCTTACCCCCAATAACAGGATTGAAGATAGGTTATATGATTTTAAAAAAAAAGAACAGGTAAAAATAAGTTATGTTACTAAAATGCACTGTAAAAGCATAATGGGGAATGGGGCCCCCTCTCAATCAGACGCCCCTTCCTCAGCAGACAGTCAGTTGCCAAAAGTTTAGCATAAGGACAACAGGGGGAGAGTCAGGCTATTTTCCTCCAGAAGAGAGTTCCACAACTTGGGAGGTGACACCAAGAAGACTCACTCCAGTGTCTCACGAAAACTGCCTATGAGGATGGTAGCACAGAGAGAAGAGCATCACCTGAAAATCCAAACAGATTTAAAGATTAAGCCCAACAAAATTTCTCTGCTGTGTCCTGATTAGGTGGCCAGAAAAAAACCCACTTCTAGGCAGCGGATTTACCATGAAGAGCTCCCACTAGACAACCATAAATATGGAAGAGTTGGATACTGGTATTATTTACAAGCATTATACACATTTCGTCAAAGCCTGTGAGAGATCTAGGTGGAGTTGGTAAATCTAGGGAGGGGTAAAGATGTGAAGGCCCAGAAAAAAACTGGAAAAATTCAGAATAAAATGGGGGGGTCATTTTTTTCCTGAAGCCCTTTTTGTTTTTTCCAAAAAATTTGAAAAACTGAAAAAAGGAATCTGCAGCATGTGAAAGAATCTGGTCTATGTTTGGAAACACTCACTAAATTGAGAAATAAACTGAGATGTGAAAGGGCAGAGAAGCTTGTTTCAATCTGAGTAAATCTTTGTTTTTAGAAGTCCACAATAAATATGATGATATGACAAATATAATGAAGCAGAAGCAGAAACTGAAACCAATACTGATAACTATAGCTCAGAAAATGAGTCTGATTAAATTTCATGCCTATTCATTGAATCTTAGTCCCTCCCTCCTCCCTTCCGCTCACTTTCCCCCTCTCAATTCTTTTTATGTGAATGGGTGCTTTATGTCTATTTGATACTGCGGGGAGGAAATATAAATAATTTTCTTTGTTACTAATGTTGATGGTTTCTTATGGTTTTTTAAAAACTATTTTTTTTATTTTTTTTGCCTGCTGCACATAAACTAGCAAAACCAAAGAGTTTCCGTACAGTTCAGGAGACTGTTGCTCCATTTGTTACAAACAAACATTTTTTAAAAATAAAAGTAAAATCCATTTGTAACAATTGTTTGAATAACCTGTATTTTTGATATACCAACTGTGATAATTTTATGCCAAATCAAAATGTACATAGTCATATTTCATATTCCTAAAGTAACAGAGTGACTTTCAACCTGTAAAAAGTGGTAATGTTGCACCAGGACTTCAAAATTTCTGGAAATTTTACATCTTTAGGGAGGGGGCAGGATGAGAGAGAGATGGTAAATTGTAGCCAGCAAGTCTGTCCTACAGTTGATCATTACTTAGAGATCTAGCCAGTATGAAAACGTCCTGAATTTGATACAGCCCTCTTTAAACTGGTTTTATTTATCTAAATGAAAATGACACAGAAACAATAGTGGTAGCGCCTGCACTAGGATAAAATTCATTGCCCATAGATGTTGGATTCAAAGAACAGGTTTATTGACAAGAGCTTCCCATCTCTTGGAAGAGGGCAGAAAAAATGATAGGACATGAGATATTGACCACCTGTCTCCACACCCAAAAGATTATTTTCAAGTGGTACTTGTAGTCTGAATTGAAAGGACAGATTAATTGTTTCAGCTCTGGAAATGAATGTCATAGGTCTTCCCAAGACTTTGCTTGGTGTTGACTTCTAACATGAATTACTGCTATTAAATAAGCTTTACTGGCTGCAAACAATGCAGCAGATGGTATATAGCTGACAATGGTAGAAATTGTCCCCTAAATAACTAATGCTACTCAGCCTATCTCTGGCTAGAGTCCAATTCCCCATTGTTAGCTATGAAGCTCCTGGGCTAGTCTGCACCCCCACCTCAGGAAGGCCAATGGAAGATGGATTCCCAGGTGTTGTACAGGGCAGAAGTAAATAGAGAAAATCAAAATGTGACTATCTCCCCCTCCCGCTGCAATAGCTATATAAACAGGTTATTAACAGAGGAAAATTCACTCCCCCAGTCCAGTCTTAGCCTTCCTATTTTTCTCCAGCTTCAAAATGCCAAGCTAATGCAAAAAATATCAATTTACCATTACTATATCACTGGACAGCTGTTAATGTTCACCCATGAAGAACTCCAAAGACTCCAACGCCCATCTGCCTGGTGGCAGAAGCCCAATTCATTACAATAGTATATACAGTCAGCCCTCCACATTTGCCAATTTCACTTTTGCAGATTTGATTATTCATGGATTATTTGCTGTCCCTTCTGCTGCCTCCCTAAGCCATTTTTAATAGAGACTGCAAGCTTGAGAACCTGCGAACAAGGCTTGTAAGTCTCTCTTAAAAATGGTGTGGGGTAGCAGTGGAGGTGGCAGTAAGCCCCACTAGCTGCTCACTTCTGCCTTGTGAAGGAACCCTGATGCCTCAAAGGAATCCACAACGGGTTGAATAATGGTGATCATACTTTTTGTGTGTTAAATATGTTTTTTGGGGGGGTCTAGAGTTATTCGTGATTTTTTCACTTTCACGGGGGTCCTGTGCCCCTAACCCTAGCGAATGTGGAGGGATGACCGTAGTATACAACTCAGGGTTCAGAACAGTGAGTCCTCCACGATCACCAGGTATATACAAGGTGGTCTTGACAAACAATGTAACTCTCTTACTATCTAGAATACATTCATTTATGAGTTTCTTAAAAGAACGCATCATCTAGAATACATTCATTCATTTATTTTTCTGTAATTTCTTGGAATAGGGATAGACTGAAAAAGAAATTTGGCTAAAAGAGACATATTAATGGTTGCCAATCTGCCTAGAATTTAAAAAAAAATTATTTCATTCAGATGATGACTTCCTGGACTACTTAATCAGAGGTCTATGATTTCTAAATAGATAGATGGGTAGACAGACAGACAGATAGATTTTGTGTGCCTTCAAGTCATCTCTAACTTATGGCAATCCTAAGACAAACCTATAATGGAGATTTTCTTGGCAGAATTTCTTCAGACTTCACTCTCAGGTCCAACTGGAATAGGATTTTGTGGCTTAGAGTCTTCTTGTAAGATTCTGCAATAGAATTTCTGCTTGTAGGCTTTGCCATGTCTTTTTCTTTACTTTTTTGAGGCCAGCACTCTCTTTCATGAGCACACATCATTAGACTGCTTTGAAAGCATCCCCCAAAGTTGCTGGGGAAATGCCTGGGGAATTGTTTTCTCTGAAGTAGTTACTTATGGCCTCTTTGAACTTGTCTAATACTTCTCATCATGCTAGGAAAGAAGGTTTCAAATCTCTTAAGGTCTTGTGTGGCCTCTAGAAAAGGGATGGTCCCATACTAGCAGGAGTAAAACATGGCCTGCTGGTCCCATTTGCCCAATATATACCTTTGGACCTATGAGGTGCTGTTTTTGAAGGCTAAAAGATGGCCAATTCATGAGTAGGATGGATTTAAGGAAGAATAGTGGGTACAGTGCATATATCTCCAGGCATCTGTCAGGTACATTTCTGGAATAGCCAATGCAGTATGGCTGGTGCTGTTTGGGCCATACTTATTTGGTAATTTAATTTTGAAAGATCTGTCTAAAACTGCGTTTGTGTTGCCCCTTAGTATTACTGCATCTTTTGCAAACTGTGATAGGTGTACAGATTTTTTTAATCTCCATTCGTTGCACAATAAATTCCCAAAGTGATAGATGAGACAGCTAGTGTGCCTTTAATAAGTAAAATTCAGCCTTATGAGTCTTCAAATGTGTGACACGATTTTTTGGCAAAAATAATGGTGGTGCCTTTACTCCTTGCGGTCTCATCAACACATTATTGATCTGAGAATGATGGATGGCTCAGTCTCTTGGTTACTTTCTTATGCTGGTGAGTCTTGTGAATCATAATTGCATCAGGGTTGTACGGCTTACTATTTTCTAAAACTCTTGCTGCTTTAAGAGTGAGGCTAAACCATGAAAATGAGTGATAGTATACAAAGGCTATCCAGAGGTAGTTTAGTGGAGAGTGCCTGGTAACCAGTCAAGTATTATTAGGTGGAGACACAGGACTTTACAAACTGACAACATTGCCCCTGAGGTTCATAAAAAAATAATGACCTCACTGAAGTAGCTAGATCCAGCAAACAGCAAAACAGTTTTGAATATTTAACAAAATTCAAACCCCATTCACGGTATAACTGGTCATCTAAATGGCCGTTCTGCTTGGTCAGAAGACACCAGCATCCTTGAGGAGAGTTTAGGGAGACCAAAGATGGACCAATATTTATTAACAGTAAGCTCTGTTACCATACACATTGATGTTATAAGCAAGAGTGGATTAAAATCCTGAAGCAAAAAGGCAGATGTTGCATATTGACTGAAAAATGTAAGAAAGTGGGTTAGAGTAGGGCAAATGGGTATAAAGGGCACATGAGGGGGGGAGAAAAGAAAAAAGGAAGATGAAATAGGAAGGAAGGGAATGTGGCAAAAGCGATGGAGAAGGAAGAGGACGAAAAGGTGAAGGGAGAGGAGAAGAGGGGGAGGAGTCTCCCCATTCTTTCTAATCTCCTTGCCCCAGCAGGGAAGTTCCAAAGATCTGCTGCCACAGTGGGAAGAATGGAAGAGATAGGGCTTCTTCAAGAGTCTCCCTACTTTTTCTAATCTCTCCACCCCAGTAGAGAAGCTCCAAAAAGGCACCACAGTGGGCAGAACAGAAGGGATTGGGATCTTCTGATGCTTCTTAATCTTCCGACCCTGGCAGGGAAGTCCCAAACAGCCACCACTGCAGTAGGAAGAATGGAGGACATCAAGCTTCTTTCTCCCAGGATGGTTTAAGAGCTCAGTCCACCTCGGGAGAGCCTAAAAGAAGTATCAACCATAAGAGCCTCTGATTCCCTTCATTCTCTCTATTGCAGTGGCAAGGTGGAGAGATTAGGAGGCATTGGGAGTCCCTGAAAGGAGCACCATCCTTTCCATTCTCTCCACTATGGCATGAGCTTCCCTTCCAGAGTGAGAGAATTAAAAGAGTGGGGAGACTCTGAAAGAAGCCCCATCCCTTCCATCCCCCCCCCACAGCGGCAGTTCTTAGGTGCTTTCTTGCTGGGATGGGGAGATTAAAAGGGGCTGTAAGACCCGGAACGAAAGCCTATCCCTTTCACCCTCCCCACTGCAGTGGTGGCTCTTTGGAACTTCCCTGCAGAGGTGGGGGGAGTGGAGGAGGTTGGGAGAAGCTGAAAAAAAGCCTGATTCCATTCTGCTCACTCTGCAGCAGCAGCAGCAGCTCTTTGGCACTTCCCTGCTGGGGTGAGGAGAGTGGAGGATATTGGGAGAAGTGCCCTGATCCCCTCTGCTCTCTCTGCCATGCCGGGAGCTCTTTAGAGCTTCCTCGCCAGGATGGGAAGAGTAGAGGGGAGTCAGTGGTTCTTTCAGGTTCCCCACAGGCAGACTAAGCTCTCACCTTGAAAGCTTTGTTTGTCCGTGGAGAACATATAGTACCACTGATCACCTCTACTCTTTCCAGCAGCCTTTTGCAATGCCTGGGCAAGAAAACGATGGTAGTGGTGGTGGCTAGGGGCCCCCTGAAGCAGCACTGGTGCTTTTGCCTCTCTACAGAATGTATTTGAGGAGCCCCATGCTGAGCCCTGAAGTTTTACCCTCAACTTATTCATGGGTCATATAACTGGCCCCCAAACCTACCCTTGACTTATACACAAGGTCGACTTATACATGAGTATATACTGTATCTTTTTCTCAGCTTTCTTTTTTATAGTACATGCCAGCATTTGGGGATTATTATTGCAGAATTCTCCTCAAAAAATTTAAGCAGTTGGAATTTTATTTGAATCAAGTATACCAACCTAAGTCTTTGTGAATGCTATCTTTCTAGATCCTGTTCTCTTACAAACCTTTGAGAGGTGTTTTATTTTCATTCCTAACTCATTCCTAACTGCTTCCTTTTCTCTTTCTACATGTAACCATTCTTATACAAAGAGGTCATTCTATTATTTTCTCATTACTATGTTGTCTGTGTTTTAGTACACAAATGTTCCTATTCCTAGTTTCATTTCATCTGAGTTTTACTTTTCTAATTTTTTTAATATACTGTAGTTCTTTCACTTTCTGTTAAGAAATTATTTTAAGGAATTTCTTAAAGAGATATGTTGAGCTCTTTTATTTCCTTTCTCTTGACCCATTATTTTGTGAAATACTGTATATAGTACTCTTACAATGAGAGTGCAAATGATACCAAACATGGACGAAGATGTCACATCATAGAGCCTAATTTAGATGCAGCTACAAAACATGTTTTTCTACTAAACAAATGAGCCTGTACAAGTTTTCCATTCCTCTCCTCTGCTTATGCACACTGGAGAAAGACATTGAAACTTCTTTAACCACAGTTCTCAATGAACTCCCATGAATTTCATTTTAAAACAGCAAGGGACAAACAAAAAAGAGTGAGACTTGGCAAATTACAGCACTTCAACTTAGAGGCAACTGCTTTTCTACATTTGACCCTATCAAATTGCTCTCTTTAAGCTATTTTCATTCTAACAATGAATAGGGGGGAAAACACATGTGAATAAATATCCGGTGCCTTAAGGAAAAATAGTTGAACTATAAAAAGCAATGATAATCTGCTTTCCCGAAAAATGGACACTATAAGATCTTCACAGAAAAATTTTCATGATCAAAGCTTTTTTGTAACATTCAACTCAACTCTTTTGACTATATTCAGATCATTTTTGCATTTAATCCGTAAACCACAACATTTTAAAATTCTTTGCTTAGAGTCTTAAATATATTCTCCACATTCCTACTACTAAAGTTTCCCAACTAAAAAACAATGTTCATTAAATAAAAATAAAGAAAAAAATGTGGATAAACCTGTAGGATCAGATAAATATTGCTGAGAACTAGGGTAATTGAACACGTTTGCTAGTATTTCAATTCAAGGGGTGGCCAATCAACCGTCTTGAGAAACTCCTCCATCTTATTATTTAGACAATATAGAAATCTTGTCAAATAATTATGCATGCCAATTCATTATATGCTGAGAACAGCAGAAAACAATCTTTGTCTGAGTGTAATTACATACATTCTTACCACATGGGATACCTTCATAAGACTACTGGCATAAAACTTAAGGCATTAGTAAGTCACAAATGTGGGAGATTCTGGGCAGGAGATACACAGACCACAGAAAGCTGCTTCCCAAATCAAACTATGCCATACTAAGAAAACCACAATGTCACATCTTATTTACTGAAACCTCACTTATTCTTACTTCCCTCTTATGGAGAAAAAATGGAAAGAAAAAGGAGAATCAGCATTTGACTTGGGTCTAATGCTGGGTCCCTACTTCATACAGCAGGAGCCTCTCACAATTACTTAGGACATTATGATGCCTCTTTACAATACTGGGAGAAAAGTCACTTTGTGGAATCTCTCAAACTCCAAAAATAAAAGCATGGATTAATATTTAAAAGATTCTAGGGGAATGACAGAAAACCAATGTGAGGTGTCACAGGGTTCTCTCCTGGGCCTAGTGCTATTCAACATCTTTATCAGTGACTTGGAGGACGGAATAAAGGGCATGCTCATCAAGTTTGCAGATGACACCAAATTAGGAGGATGAATCATAGAATCATAGAAATGTAGAGTTGGAAGAGACCACACAGGCCATCCAGTCCAACCCTCTGCTATGCAGGAACACCCTCAAAGCATTCCCGACAGATGGCCATCTAGCCTCTGCTTAAAAACCTCCAAGGAAGGAGATTCCACTACACTCTGAGGCAGCATATTCCACTGCCGGACAGCCCTGACTGTCAGGAAGTTCTTCCTGAGGTTCAGGTGGAATCTCCCCTCCTGCAGCTTGAATCCACTGCTCCTTGTCCTGGTCTCTGGAGCAGCAGAAAACAAGCCCTCTCCTTCCTCTACATGGCATCCCTTCAAATATTTAAACATAGCTATCATGTCCCCTCTTAACCTTCTCTTCTGCAGACTAAACATACCCAGCTCTCTAAGTCTATCCTCATAGGGCATGTCTTCCAGGCCTCTCACCATTTTGGTCACCCTTCTCTGGACTTGCTCCAGCTTGACCATGTCCTTCTTGAATTGGGGTGCCCAGAACTGGACACAGTACTCAAGATGAGGTCTAACCAAAGCAGAGTAGAGTGGTACCAGTACCTCCCTCAATCTAGACACCATACTCCTATTGATACAGCCAAGAATAGCATTGGCTTTCTTGGCTGCCGCATCACACTGCTGACTCATGTTCAGCTTGTGGTCTATGAAGACTCCTAGATCCCTTTCACATGTACTGCTATCCAGCCACGTTTCCCCCATCCTATATTTCTGTATTCCATTTTTTCTACCTAAGTGTAGGACCTTACACTTCTCTCTGTTGAATTTCATTTTGTTAGCCTTGGACCAGCTCTCTAATCTATCCAGGTCATTTTGAATTTTGATCCTGTCCTCTGGCGTATTAGCAACCCCTCCCAATTTGGTGTCATCTGCAAATTTGATGAGCATGCCCTCTATTCCTTTATCCAAGTCATTGATAAAAATATTGAACAGCACTGGACCCAGGACAGAACCCTGTGGCACCCCGCTAGTCACTTCTCTCCAGGATGAGAAGCAGCCATTCGTGATCACTCTTTGGGTTCGGTCGGTCAACCAATTACAAATCCAACTAGCAGTAGCCCTGTCCAGCCCGCATTTTACCAGCTTCACTGCAAGAATGTCATGAGGAACTTTGTCAAAGGCCTTACTGAAATCGAGGTATGCTACATCCACAGTATTCCCTTCATCTATCAAGCTAGTAACTCTATCATAAAAAGAGATAAGATTAGTCTGGCATGACTTATTTTTGAGAAATCCATGTTGATTTCTCGTGATTATCGCCTTGCTTTCTAAGTGATTAGAAACTGACTGCTTAATGATCTGCTCCAGGATCTTTCCGGGTACTGATGTCAGGCTGACTGGGCGACAATTATTTGGGTCCTCTTTTTTCCCTTCTTGAAGATGGGGACATTTGTTCTCTTCCAGTCTGCTGGAACTTCTCCTGTCCTCCAAGATTTCTCAAAGATTATAGCAAGCGGTTCCGAAATGACTTCTGCCAGCTCTTTTAATATCCTAGGATGTAATTCATCTGCCCCTGGAGACTTGAATTCATCCAGTGTGGCCAGGTATTCCTGTACCACCTCTCTACCTATTATGTGCCTCATTTCCCCTGCTTCCTCACCTGCTCCCCAACCGCCAGGTTGAGTGCTTGTATCCTTCTGGGAAAAAACTGAGACAAAGAAGGTGTTAAGTAATTCTGCCTTTTCCCTTCCCCCTGTGAGTAATTCTCCATCTTCTCTGCACAGCGACCCTATCGTCTCCTTCTTTTTCCTTTTGCTGTGGACGTATTTAAAAAAGCCCTTTTTATTGTTTTTAATGTCTCTGGCCAGCCCAAGTTCATTCTGTGCTTTAGCCTTTCTGACCTCCTCCCTACATCTCCGGGCCACTTGCTTAAATTCTTCTTTGGTGGTTTCCCTCTTCTTCCATTTCCTATACATGTTTCTTTTAACACTGAGCTCAGCTGAGAGTTCTTTAGTCAACCATTCTGGTTTCTTCAGATGCCTTCCATTTTTCCTCCTTACTGGCACAGTTTTAGACTGTGCCTTCAGTATCTCCCTTTTAAGGAACTCCCATGCCTCCTGAATTCCTTTCCCTTTAACTATTCTTGACCACGGAATTCCAGCCAGCAGCTCCCTAAGTTTACAGAAGTCCGCTTTTTTAAAATCTAAGATGAGTGTTTGGCTACCCTTATCTTCTCCTTCCCACTGAATGCCAAATTCCAATAGGGCATGGCCACTCCTCCCTAAAGATCCAACCACTTCTACCTCATTAACAAGGTCATCCCTGTTGGTCAGGATCAGATCTAGAATATTTGATCCCCTTGTGGCCTCTTACACCTTCTGGACCATGAAGTTGTCTGCAAGACAAGCAAGAAACTTGCTGGACCTTGCTGTCTTGGCAGAGTTCGACTGCCAGCATATATCTGAGTAATTGAAATCTCCCATTATTACTGTATCTCTCCTCCTTGAATGTGCAGTCATTTGGTTGAGGAAGGCATCATCAAAGTCCTCAGCCTGGGTTGGAGGTCTGTAGTAAACCCCCACCAGAATATCCCTACTGTTTCTCGCTCCCTTACTTCTTACCCAAATGCTCTCGACTTGGCTTACTGGGTTTAAGTCAAGGACCTCTTCACAGGTGAAAACATCCTTGACATACATGGCTACTTCTCCTCCTTTCTTGTTTGGTCTATTTTTATAAAATAGGCTATACCCCTCTATTCCTATATTCCAATCATGAGACTTATCCCACCAGGTCTCAGTGATGCCTATCAAATCGTATTTATTTTGTTGTACTAGGAGTTCAAGTTCCTCCTGCTTGTTTCCCATACTCTGTGCGTCAGTGTATAGACACTTAAGTCCCCGGGCCCTTCCTGCAAGTCCTGTACTATTGTTTCTACTCCTCCCGCCATTGGCCTCTTGTACTACTTGTGCAGTATCAATTGGGCCTTTTCCCCCTGCGCTCGACAAATCCCTGCCCTGAATAATACTGTCTCCCTCCCCAGCGGAACTTAGTTTAAAGACCTCTTAATCCTCCTTGCGAGACTGTTTGCAAAAACAGTCCTGCCAAGTTTTGTGAGGTGCAGCCCATCCGTTGCCAGAAGCCCACGTTCATGGAAATTCAGGCCATGTTCCAAAAACCCAAACCGTTGCCGGCGGCACCACGTGCAGAGCCAGTTGTGACCTCTGCTATTGTCCTTTCCCGACATGCGCCATATCCTTGAACAGGGAGGAGAGACGAAATGACCACCTGCGCACCAAGGTCCTTAAGCTTCGTCCCCATAAGCTCATAGTCCTTTGCGATGTGGTAGAAGCTGCTCCTCGCAGTGTCATTGGTTCCGAAATGAACCAAAATGAGGGGCTTATGGTCAGTGGGTTTGACCAGCCTGGTTAGCCTCTCCGTTACATGGTTGATCCTGGCCCCAGGCAGACAGCAGACCTCGCGACTGAATGAATGCATGAATTCATCCATCCAGGAGGGATAGTTACTACCACAGTTTAACCAAATTTTTTGCTTGTAGGAATACAATGAGAAACTATGTCCTTGTGATTACAACGATGGGGGAGAGAACGGGCACATGTCAATTCTGAAGTTGTCTACTGCTGCTACACATTGTTCTAAACCAATAGTTTTTAGTCTTTGGTTTCCAGAAGTTTTGGACTTCAGTTCCCAGAACTCCCAGCCACTATGGCCAATGCTCAGGAACTCTCGTAATTAAAGTCCAAGAGATCTGGAGGACCAAGGGTTAAAGACCACTGATCTAAGCAACAATTTAGCATCATGTCCAAAACAGAGTTCAGAAAGTTTGGAAGTCATTGTTTCCCAATAAGCATGAATTGGATACTTGAATAACCATTGAATAAGCAATAAACATGAATAGAAAGTACAGAAAGTAAAAATGATTAGACTGAAACTGTTGTACTGTGGAAATATCATGAGACAACAGGAGTCACTGGAAAAGAAAATCAGGCTTGATAAAGTGGAAGCCAGCAGGAAAAGAGGGAAAACATACTACTGGTAGATTGATTCAATCAAGGAACCTATAGCCTTGGTTTTAGAAGATCTGAGCCAGGGCAGTTGATAACTGAAGCTCCTGGATGTTTCTCATTCATAAAATCGCTGTACATCAAAGTGAATTTGCTGACAAATAACAACAGCAAATAGGATTACAGTTTATTAAGTTATAATACATGAGAATTTAAAACCTGTTCTTAGGAATTGCTTAGTACCTTGAAAGATTTCTCAAGAGCATGAATTTATTATAACAAAACTGTTGGTGACTCTGGACACAAAGACTTTACAAATTACCTGACTTTGAAAAATTCTTCATGATATTACTGAAATAATAAATATTCACCTAGGTGTTACTATGTAAAAATACCAGTGCAGTTTTCAATGACAGCCTGCATAAGGTTTTCATAATTCTATCATAATGCTGACATAGGGGTCTCTCAGGTTTGTTGACCCTGGTAGCAATGACTCTCTTTAGCCCTAAATTTTCTTTTAAATGTTATGTTAAAGCAAACTATCACATTTTCTATTCAGTGCAAGGATGAGCAGCATTTCTTCTCCAGAAGCTGCATTCCCTTGAATAAATTATGAGGGAGGGGCTGCATGCCTGGGGTGGGCTGTTCTGAACTAGAACTGGCTGTAATTCCAGACCTTCTCAAGACTTTACTTGGCACTGAAAACTGACACATACCACTGCTATAAGATAACATTTTGTTGGTGGTAAATAACACAGCAGGTGGATTATAGAAGAGAAAGCACTCCAGTTGCTGCACACCGTCCCTTGCATGCAACCAATTCTATCTGTGGCTGAAACTCTACATCTCAATGGCTGACTAAAAGGGACCTGGATCCCAGTAGAAGACAGACTCACAAGGCCTTCACAGTTTGGAAGTAAACAAACGGAACTGAAGTATATAGGTGTAATACATTTCCCATCCTAATAATTATGAGAACTTTATAAGCTCAAAGGAAAATTTATTTGCACATCTATTCCCAGCTGTACACTCTTCCCAGCCTTCAACTTCTATGGCAAACCAAAACTATCTAGTAGGATCTACAATATGAAAATTAACCCTTTTTATGCCACTGAATAGCTGTTAATGATTGCCCATGAAGGACTCTAAAATGTATCTATTTCTGGGCAAGACCATGCTCACTACATGGGTTTTGCCAAAATCAAAAGTGGGCTGGGTTACTTCTTTTCTCTCTCTGCCACCATCTGTAACCAACAGGAAAGGGACAGGCTCCTTTTACTACAAGTCTAAACTGAGTGCTATCAGAAACCTTTCGAAGTTATGTCAAACGTCACAGATTGCTTATCCCTGATTTCAACACATATTAATACATGAAAAATACTATCTGACATGGCTTCTGCTGAACTATTAATATCTGAAGAGTAAAGCAAGGTGAGGGCTGATTTAAAAACGGTAATACTAGGAAGAATGAGAAGGGATCATACAATTATAGCAGGCCCCTATAAGCACGTCTACTCATCAACAGCATAAATCACTTACTTATCATGATCGCAACACTGAGTGGCAGTTAAGAATGTTTATAAAGAAGGATTTTACAGGAAAACACAACACTTCCTATAAAATGCATGTACGGTTGGAGACCACTGTAGCTGCAGCCACAGCTAAAGTGTAAGGGAACCAATAAGTAATGCTGTATGAACCTCACACAAAGATGAATGCAGATTCTAATGATCACCTGTGTAAGATTTATATAGCTTCTTTATTGTACTGACATAGTGGTTCCTCAGGTTTATTGATACCACTAGCGACGGCTTTCTTCACTCCTTCCTGACCACACAAACACCTAAATAAGAGTCCTGGTTAGTTCACCCACATTCTTTTAGAAGAGAATGAAGATGTGGTTAGCACAAATTATCACAACAACTTAGTCAACTACAAGAAAAATCTCACTTCAATGGATAATAAATTTTTAAAAATAAAAACAAAACATAAAGATGCTCTCTTATTGCACTAACTTCTGATCTGCATCCCACTGTGCAATAAGTAGGCTGCCATTTTCCATTGGGCATTATTCTCCCTTCCCTCCATCCAAAGACAGACATCTTCTTTCATCCACTTTGGTTCAAACAGAAGGATTAACTGAGTTGTTCTCCAGAAGATCTGTTGTGAATTCAGCTGATCAATATAATATTTATTTTTTATTAGGAGTGAAATTGGCACATAATTCCTACAACAGTCATAATCGTTTCTGAATATCAATCTAAATATGCATCATATGTATGCCTTGTTGCCTTTTTTGCCAATCATGTACCAAAGGCACTAAAATAACTTGGAACAATTTTGTTTGCTAGGTTGAACTGTACTAGTTTCTACTGTAAAATGCAAGCTATTTAGATCCAGCAAAAAAAAAGACATTGTATTGACTGCCGTAAGACTGTGGTTCTTTTCTTTGTCAGTGTCCTTTAATAAATACATTTCATTCCAAATCTGAATATACAAAGATGACGCTATAGGATTACTATTTTTCAAAAAAAAAAAAGCTTCAGATTAAGTTTATTTTAAAATAATGTGTCATGAAGTGCTGTATCTAACTTATCTGCATCAACAAATATTCTAAAGGCTATCTGGTTCCAAAAGTAATTATGTCCCACCCCACTCTTTGTTTGAATTCCTCATTTTCTACAACAATCATCTTCCTTTTGCATGAAAACTAATGAAATCAGGCACAACAAGCTACCAATAAAATAAAAGATAGGAAACCCAACACTTTCAAAAGTATATCAAATATGCTCCTGCTGCCTGAAAAGTGAGAAGTTTTGGAACAACATAGTTGTTGTGGGTTTTCCAGGCTTTGAGGCCGTGTTCTATTAGTATTTTCTCCTGACGTTTCGCCTGCATCTGTGGCTAACATCATCAGAGGATCCTCCTGACATCTTCAGAGATTGTTGTGGGAAAACCTACAACAACCAATGGATGCCAGTCGTGAAAGCCTTCGACTTTTGGAACAACGTTTCCCTTGGGTGAGAGACAGCACTGAAGTTTTACAATGACTGATAATCAATTTGCCAAATGATAAGATTTTCTAGCACCATTTTATTTTATTGTCTGCTGTTCATTGTAATATTTAATAAAGGCTGGGGCTTTATCAAAATTTTCTACATCTAGCAGTTGACTACTGGGCTGGCTCTCTTGCAAGGCTGGGTGAATTGTCTGTCTCAGGTGGTAGAGCATACCAGAGATCCTTACTGGGCTTGATTTCTGTTATGGCAAATGTCCTAGCAGGAGGGTAACTGGCAAGGCTTCTCAGAGCAGCCATTCTTGATTTTGCCCAGAGTAATAAAGAGAACAGGTGGTTCTGTGGAAAGGTGCACAAACTTCAGAACGTGGCTGGCACGTCTCTACACAAAGCTGGCCAGATCCCAATTTCTAGCTCTGAATGGTTCCTCTCCTGGAGCCAACCCCTGTTGAAGATGTAGAATATGCATCGGGAAACAACAGCTAAAGCAGCAGAAGCCATTTAAATTTTTTAATAATGTGTATTAAAGACACAAAGCAGTTTGCCAAAAAAGTAAAGACAAGTATGCCAAAGTTCAGCTGCTCCAGAACACCAGTTAATTATTAAGCAAACATTTTTCTCCAAATTTAGTCATAAGACTTTCCTAAAGTTAGGCTATAGTATAAATGTGTCCATTCACATACTCTTTCTCTCTTTTTGCTGCTCACACTCACAAGACACTTTCCCTTCATCAGTACAGTTCCTTTTGTTTATTACAGATAGAAATGTCTAATTAAGTTCCCATCATTTCCTGTTTTTCAGTACCTCCTTAAGTAAATAACTTACTGATCAAACTGTAAAATCTCAATTGGAGTGAAATATGTCCTTTTGAAAATGCAAAAATGGTGATTTTATCATATTTCACAGCAAGTTTATTTGCTTTGCTGAGGACATAGCAAACACAGACCATAGAAGATCTCTGGGTTTTGTCACCACTATTTTACAAGGCTCTAAAATATGATTTCACAAATTTTCAAAAAAAAAGGCTATTAATCATAGGCCCTTTCCGCATGTGGAGGGGGAAATGGGGGAAACGCACTAAAACAGAGCTTACCGGCAGCCGGGTAAGCCTGTCACCATGCGGAGCAGTATGAGCTCGCTGCTCCGCAGTCCTCTGGTGTCCAAAATGGTGGCTTCGGTGTCCAAAATGGCGATTTCCGGTTGGTGGAGGCTTTCCACCAACCGGAGAAACTCACCAGTCTAAAGCCCGCCCCCGGCAGATCTGCAGGCGCACACTAGTGCGCACCTGCAAATCTGCACTGGAGCGCGGCGACAGAACTGCACGGGACTGCATGCTCCATGCTTTTTAAAAACCTCTGAAAAGAGGTTTTAAAAAACACGCTGCACCACCAGTTCCAGTCGCTTCAAAGCAGATTGAGGTGCGGAACTACAAAAAGTAGTCCGCCCCAGTCCACTCTACGGTGCAGAAGACCCCCGTTGGAGGTCGCTCTGCACCGTTTTAATACCCCAGTGCAGAAAGCGCCAATAGTGATGAACATGAAATTAAACCACCATGTTCAGAGGTAGTATACATCTGAATGACAGTTGTAGGAAGACTGTTGCTTCCACAATTTTCCCGGGTTATATTAAGGTACTTCCAGTAAACTACTGCTGGCAACAGGATATTTGATTGAATGGACAATTGCTTGGATTCAGCAGGTATTTTATGTTTTCTCTGTACCACCAGCTCTTTCCTGAATCCCTCCAGACTCTCTGAACTGCAAACATTTACTGTGTTGCCTATGCCAGCCTAGATTTACATGTAGTACCTCCTATATTTGTGCACGTTCTGTCATGGGCTGTTTCTCTGCATTTGAACTCAAAGGAATTTGGTGTTTTGCCTGTTTTACTGGGTCATAACCTAGCTTAATCCTGAATTATTATTTAACATTGTCATTCCACCAAGGTCACATATGACCCAGTTCCTGGCAGAAATAAGTAACAATACTGTCATTTGGGCACTTTGTGTATTAGGTGATCACTACAACAAAAAAAATAGGTAATGTATTTTTCATTGTTAAGTGCCAGCTGCACAAATGTACGCATAACATTTCCTTGAGACTTCTGTAGTTTCTTTCTTTCTTTCTTTCTTTCTTTCTATACTTTGCAGACTCAAAACTCAACAGTAAGAAAATAAAGTCTATTTGAGCACCACAGACAGCCCGAGTGTGTTGTGGTAGAGACACTTTTTATACCATTCCTTGAATTCCTATTATGACCTTTCCTACTTGCAGGAGCAGAAACTTCTGCTTACGTCTTCAACAAACCCTATTTCTCTGCATAGAACGTTTTATACTCTGAATACAGCATAATGGAACAAAATAGATCCAGTTTCCACTACTAAATGTCTGTACTCCTTTGTCTGCTTGTTGCTCCCACTTTCTGCATTCTCTCTCTCATAAATACTGCAGTGGCATGCTACTGAACACCCCACATGTGTCAGGTCTGAAAAGAGACATAAATCTGAATCTGGCAAGCGGGAGTGCTCATTAGAATTCCTAATGACAAGCAATGCTGGGACATCCATTTCAACTTTGGATCCCACCTTCTGTCCATCTCCAGGCAGAACCATTCCTGATAATTCACTTTGCTTTTACTAACTTAAAGATACTTTGTTACTGAAAAGCATGATACACATAAATAATCATTAACAGCATGACAAAGATCTCTCTCTTTCAAAGAGATAACATTTTAAAAAATCCATAAACAGCAAGTAACTTCTGGTACATTTTGTAGACATTTAATATATAATTGGCCATTCACATTCACTAGAGTTAGGGGCACAGGACCCCACAAAAGTGGGGAAAACACACAAATATCAAAATGTGTGTGTGTCCCTGGGAAGGGGGCCAAGGCAAGGTGGGGACAGCGGGCACCCAGGGTCCAAACCAAGTCAGGGAAAGGAGAAGAAAAAGGGGTGGGTTAAAATGGTGGCCCTACACTTCCTCTCTCTTGCCTATCTCCTTCCCTGGTGCTGTGGGGGGGCCATAAGGAGAGGTTTTGAGGTGCTGCGAAATCAGTCCGCAATCCATCCTTAGCCAGCCAGGCAGTGGCTGGCAGAGAAGGAGGAGGACAAGAGGCAGGTTTTTAAAGAGTTGCATGGCCTGATCAGAGCCACCAAGAGGGAAGGTTCCCCTGGAAAAGAAGCACCTGAGGTGTGGAGAGAGGGGTTGAAGAAACTTGCAAATAATCAAATCCATGAAAATGAAATCTGCAAATGTGGAAGGCCAAATATAGTTTTAAAAGGGAACATACAGAAATCATATCTACTATATAAAAGTCAACGTTTGTCTGTTTGTGAGTTTGTCTGAATCGGGCAGGCGAAGACCTCTTACGATTGGCTGAGTGAGGCAAGAAGACCTCATATGACTGGCTGGCTGGCTATGAAGATTCTATGGAATCTTGGGGTTGGCACTTTAGGGAGGGGCCTTTAGAATTCTCAGCAAAGAGCTCTTGGGCTCTTGGCTGGTTGCTTATGGAGATGAGGCCTACCATCAATAAGGATGCCAGGAAACATTTGGGAAGCATATGTGAGAAAAATTAAAGTGACATACACAACATTTCCACGCTACACTGTCATAGTCCTATTATTCCACTTTCAACATCCTTTCAACATCTTATGGAATCCTAGGATTTATAGTTTAAGGAGAGGCATTTAAGAATTCTCAGCCAGAAAGGCTTTGGCCTCAGTAAACTACAAACTCCAGAATTCCATAGGATGTTGAAAGTGGAATAATAGCACTATAACAGTGTAGTGCAGAAATGGCCATAGTTACAAGCTCTTCTCACCTCATACAGTAGATTATATGGATTCCATATGTGAGGATTCTTAAAGCTGAAATTCAAAACAAAAAATGTTTCCAAAAAAACATAAAGCCATTGTACAAATTCAACAGAAAGCCAAAAGGAAAAAAAAAGCCAGTACATCAACATCACCAGACAACACAGATAGAATTGGGGACTATGGGGAAAAGTTACAGGTACTGGAATAGGTCGGGTGTTATGGAGACAATGCCTAGCAGCAAAGAGGAGGACAGTGTATTCCTGCAAGAACCCAACCTCTATATGTTAACAACTATGAATATAGATTGGATTGGGGAATATGGGGATAAATTATAGGTACTGGAATAGGTCGGCTGCTATGGAGACGAGGGCTAGGAGCAAGGAGGAGGACAGTGTACTCCCTCAGGAACCCAAATTGTGTATGTAAATAACTCTGAATATAGATTGCATTGGGAAATATGGAGCAAAGTTACCGGAAATGGAGAAGACAGTTTGGTGAGATCTTAAGAGGAAAATAAAAACCCTGGGCAATGCCAGGAAAATACACTAGTTTATCATATACATATCAGCTATGGTTGTTTACAAGGAAATTATAATCAGTGGGCTCTCAAGTGTGCTTGTCCTGAATTAAAAATATTGTAATTATTAAACATTAAACACTCACAGGTGACTTTGCCTTCAATTAATAATTTAAAATCAATTGCTGATTTTGTTTAATTAAGAAGTAAGGGGAGTAGATGCATTCAGACATATCTTCTACATCTTAGGGATAAATGCCTTTGTCAGCTTCTTTCATGTAATAGTCTGCCAGAAAAAAAAGAGGGGAAGTAGCCTCCCAATACTTTTCTTAAATATGTTTAGCTTGTACAAAAAATAGAAAAGGGCAACGCTTTAACATGCATACTTGTAAGCTTTCTCTGCCCATATTATAAAGAAATGTTTGTTGTAAAAAACAATTAAATCTGCTATCCTGTTGAAACAATACTAATGTAAAACCATTTGAAATAATTTAAAACATAACAATAAGAATAAAAGTACAGCACGCCCAGCATTGAAAGACCATTCTGCTACAACCAGTTAATACCCAAAAGCTAGTACTGTCTATTGGATATTACCATCTAAATAAAAAGGCCTTGGCCTGCCAGCAGAAGGAGAGCGAATAAATAAATGCCTCCCATTTTCTCCATTTTTCCACTTTTGAAACAACAAGTTAGACCATTCTAAGCTGCACTTCTCTTGCAGCCCCACTATTTCTTCTAAGCACTCATGGTAAAATGTTTTACAAAAAACAACTCTAGGTTACAAAAACATGCTCTAGATCAGTGATTTTTAACCCGGGGTCTGTGGACCCACAGAAGTCCTTGATGCCCTCACATGAGGCCTGCAAAAAGGCTAGAAGGCTGTTCAGCCCATCTCCCGTTGCACAACAGAGTAGTCATGTGACTAGAAGGCAAAAGGAGGAAAGCAAGCAGACTGATTGGCTGGGCCTGCGCGTTGCCTGTCACATGGCTGCTCTGCTGCAGGAAGGAAGTAGGCTCAGCAGTTGAGTGACAGTGGAGCTGACAGCCAGTCAGCCAGCATTTTCCCTTCTCTCTCTCTCTCCTCCCCCATCTCCAACACATAGCAGTGCAGTGTACTATCAGAAACGCACAAACACTCCTCTTTTTTTTTTTGGCCTTCTTCTCCTCCTCCCTGCTATCCTTTTTCAGAGTTGGCCATTATGTTGCCTTGGGGGTCCCATACAGAGTGGGGCCAAATGAGAAGGGGGACATTGCTGCAGCACTGCCACCCAATGGAAAGACACTGCAAATTGGAACAGATGACTGTTGGCACAATAAGCTGTCACTCAATTCAGATTAAAGTGCACACGCTTACAAATGGAAATGAAGAGGCACACTTCGGTCTTTTACAGAGGGATTGCTTCAACCCCTTTTTTGCCATCATCCCCCCTTCCCTTCTTCCATCCCTCCCTACTTTGTCCATCTCAGCCTCCTCTCCTCCAGGTGCAAAAGGCACAAAACAGTGAATGCTTGAGCGTTTCTGACAGACTGGATGGCTGGAAAAGAGGGGAGAGAGAGAAGAGAGAAGGACAAATGCTGGTTGGTTGGCTGGGTTTGTCCACTGCTGTTCAATCCAGTCCAGCTTTAAACTGGTGGGAAGAAGCAGAAGAAAAGTCTTCCCTCCCCTCCAGCACTTCTTAAGAAAGTGTACATTCACTTATTTCTCCCTTACCTCTCTCTACCCTTGATGAGCAATTTTAATTGATGCACTTTAAGGTTTTAAATCTTGGAGGTCCACAGCAACAAAATATATTTAGTGAAGATTCCTAGTAAAGAAAAGGTTAAGACCACTGTTGTAGATTACAAGTTACAAATAATGTACCCTAGGCTACAATCTTGCTCTTTAGGAACAAAAGTATAACTTCTTTCAAAATATGTGTGTTTTCCCTACAAAACAAACAAATAAAAAGATAATCCCAAACTTAAGCTTAACATTCATTATGGACATATCAAACCAATTACAAAATTTGGCATCTATTAAGCAAGTTAGAGGAGACGAAGCTGGTGGAATCACTGAAATGATGGGGGCAGTGAATCCACTCTCAGTTTTATTGTCACCCCCCTGGAGCTGTTTTGGATTATACAGGAACGCTCCCAGTGCCTAACCTCTGTCTGGAACAGGGTCCTGCACCTGAATGGCTCCCATACAACCCAGAGCAGCTGTGGTAAGGCTAGTCATAAAACCACGAGTGGCCCTACTGGCCCCACTGCAACAAAACTACCAGCTACTCATGAGTTGGATATGTAGGTAATTACAGAAACCCTAACAAAACAGTAAATATTATCTTTGACTGTTTAAAGCTCACCTTCTCTGCAAGCAACTCCCTTATTTTACTTGCTTGGAGGCGAAACTTCATCAGCTGAGACTCCAAAGCAATGCATCTTTCTTTCCAGTTTATTGTCCATTCTAGTTCTAGGAACTCAGCCATATCTGTACCATGGAGGGGAGAAAACCCAGAAAATACTCAGTATAACTGTTGCATTTTAACATATACACAATTCATTCCTATACATTGTGCAGTACAATAAGCCAAGCAATATTACTCAGAAATAAGCTCTACTTCTATTTAATGACATTTACTCTGCAGTAATCTAATGGCATGCCTAAATACCCTAAAGGTACCAGATCCTGTCTGATTTTGGAAGCTAAGTAGAGTTGGGTAAGGAAGGAAACCCTATGAAATTCATGAGGTTGCCATAAGCCAATAGGCAACTGAAGGCACACACAGATCATCTAATGGCAAAGTGTACTGTCATTGATGAAGTAGTGTTCTATGTCCTGGTACCAACAGCCATGGTTTTTACACATGAGCCACATGCCAATTGCCCACTGCTTTCCTCTTTGTTTTGGTCTTGTCACATATTGAGCTGGTGCACTTAGCATGCTGGTTACTTCTCCAGCAAGTGTGCTTAGGATTACAACCTTTAACATTTAATGCATTTATGTAGAAATATAAAAGGATAAACCATGTCTCAGTCTATCATTTTTTATGTATCTCACACAATACACACAGAATGTTTTAGTGTCTGTTCCCAAGTTATAATCTAAGGTTGTCATGGTTATTGAAAAACACCAATAAATCCAAAACTAAATATTTAATTTTAATCTGTTTACAGATCATGTATATGTTTCATGTCAAGTAAAACTTCATGATGTTTCCCATGGAACTAAAATCTTTCCAATAAAACCCATAATGGGATTAGCTCTTGCAAAATGGTAGTAACAGCCATTTTTTTTGGAGTGCCATCTATTTATTATTCCTATTCCTAATGGCCTAGCCCCAACTTCACTTTTAAAAAATCCAGTTACATTCCAAACAAAGTTAATAAAACTAAAGTCAAGATAAATAACACTTAATTAAAATTTATTTCACTATCCACCAGAGCGTTTACATGCATATCACTGTTTCCATTTTTCAAAGGTATTATAGGAACAGCTCAAAGAATCTGTCAATAAGTTACAAGAACATTGTGAGTTCCAACGATATAAATACAAAAGATAGGAAAACATAGGGAATGAAGGCCTCACCTTATACACTCTTACAGAAGTAAATAGGTATTACATCTGAGTAGATATGCATATAATTTTATTACAAAGCAACTAAGCAAAGGTATGATTTTTGCTACATTATGAAAATATGCATATAATATAAATGTAAAACATTATAAATTTTCCATTAGTGAACCATGTCTTTTACACACAATGAAACATACTACAATAGCCCCTCCACATTTGCGAAGGTTAGTGGCACAGAACCCTCACAAAAGTGGAAAAATCATGAATAACTATTTCCCCAACCAATTCCTCTTGAGAGCTCCCCCCTCCCATTCCTTTGCCCCCCAGTGCAGGGTTGGGGAGAAAAAAAAGACACAGTAAAAGGCTTAATGGCTCTCCCCTCAGACAGAGAAGAGAGGAGTTCTTAGGCTCTAGTTACTTCCAACCACCATCTTGAAAAGGAAGGGGTAGGAACAAAGACAGCACCTGACCAATCAGCAACCATTACACAGCAGAAAGTGCAGCCCCATGGCAGAGAGGACACAGAGACGAAGGGGTGCTTTGTTCACCCAAAAAGAAAAAAACAGCGATTTTAAACACAAACCTCCTAAGCCTGGAGTGAGAAATGCAAGGGAATGGGTAGAAGAAAATAGGGGGGGAGTAAGTACATGCCTCATGAATAATCAAGTTCACGAAGGTCAACCCCACGAATGTAGAGGAAGGACCGTATATCTCCTCATATTATGTGGCTCTAACACTTGCTGGCACTATAACTTATAAGGCATAGAATCTTAGAGTTTGAAGGGATCCCAAGAGTCATTTAGTCCAACCCCCTGCCATTCAGAAACATATAACCAAAACACTCCTGAAAGATGCCAACCAAACCTCTCTTTAATGACACCCAAAGATGTAAAGTCAAATACTCTCTAAGAAAGCCCCGTCCACTATTGAACAGCTCTTACAATAAAGAAGTTAAAGATCCATGTCTGCCCTTCGTTATTTTACTTTTTTGTTTCTATTTGAATGACAGTATCTGTACAGATAAAAAGAAATTACAATTTTAAAATGGTAAAAATTATTATTTCCCAAAACTGCTACTGCTTACTAGCAAAACAGGGTCACAAGTGTTTTTGTTTTGGGAGACTTCTATGTAGGTCAAAGCTAAATCAGCATCATAAATTGGACAGATTTTTTTCAGTGTTCCAGCAAATTAACACTTAAACACAAATACAATTTCACTCATATAAAGCTTGATACTGACCTCTATTATTGTGCAGGTCTTGTTTGTTATAATTCTAGCAAAATTATTTGCTTTGCATTTTCCAGAAAGCAAAGGACTATGGAAATATTTGCTGGCACAACATAAGCTGTTTACAATTGCACAGTGAATGATCTTACTTATGAGTCAATGACTTCCCGTCTCTTGTTCGAATCCTCAAGGGAAAAATAAATGAGTTCATCACTCTGGCTTGCCTAAGTGTTCTGATTCAGCATTGTGAACCTACGCACATTTTCCCTCCCTGTGTTGCTTTTTCTTTTTTAAAGTAAAGAGTTTTTATTAACCATCAGTGCATCCTATGCATGCTTATCTGAAGTATGATTTACTCCCTACATGACTGTGCACTGAGGCTTGTTAGATTTTTAGGTTATAATTATGAATCGATATGCTAATTCTGATAATTCCAATATGCTTTTTAAAAAAACATACAAGTGGATACACACACACACACGTGTGTGTGTGTGTGTGTGTGTGTGTGTATGTATAAAATGAGCAAATATTTAGTTCCTCTTGAATAGATTGGGATGGCATCAGTGCCTCGCATTTATTTAAATAAAGGTCTTCATTTTCATATTTTACTTTCAAGACATAACACTATATAGTTCACAAATATTTTGCATAACTGTGTTAACTGACTAGATAGGGCACATGCTACCATGGTACAAAATGGAAAGGAAGCAGATTTGGATATGAAGATACAACCAAGCTGGAAACAGAAATGGAGCCCTCAGTGATGCTATAATAAAAGTTTGCACTCAGAAGGGAGTGAAAATTTATTCCTACTTAAATTGCAGGAAAAACACACAATGACTTCAGTGAGGTCAGGGTTTTGCCCAAAATACTTTCCCATCATACAATGTAAACAAACATAAAACAGAAGAAACTTTGTTACTTTTCTTTATAGTAGTTTACTTTTCCCCATTTAGAAACAAACTGTATCCTTTAAATTGAGAGAATATAACATTCTGTTTTTAAACTAACACATTTCTTTAAAATCAAGTCTTAGTTATATTTTTTAGTTTTGAGGAGGAAAAAAACCTGGAAAAAGCTTTCCATTTTCTGCAAGCTGCTGAAGACATAAGGGGACAGCAAGATATAAATCTAATAAACAGACATTTTAGGTACGAACACCATTGATGTTCCCTGTCACTATCTTCTGACCAATGAGACACATATGTGGAAAATACAGAAGCCAAGATAGAGAGATTGTCATTACCTACTTCCACAACAAGTAAATACACGACTGAGTTTGTTTTGGGTTTGTTGTACAGCTCCACAATACAAGAGTCATTTGCAGATATACTAGACTTTGACATTAAATTTTCCATCTAGATACAGGCACAGCTCAGTTAAAAAAGACGCTAACAAAGAGGCTCCTTTTTACAAAGTCTTTTTATGCCTATTATACATTTTCATCCTCATCCTCTGCTTAGTTGGAAGGTTTTTTAGCAGCACTGATATTGGGAAGATGGTGAAGGATCACTAGAGGAACACAGACTTTCAGTGTTGAGTTGCAGTAGGATGTTTGTAATAAACAGTGCAACAAAGTTTGAGCTGGGAATGGATAGGATTCTACTCTAGCTGATTCCACCGTATCTACATGTGCCCGCCTACAATAGGAAAGGTAAGCAGTAGCTGCATCCAGAATCCCTAACTTGAGCATGTGTGAACAACAAAATAAAGAGAAAAGGGAAGAACAGATAAGCTTGCCTTACCAGCTGCCCCAGCAGACTGAAAAAGCGGGGACAGATCCATAAGTTTGACTTATTGTGTGCCTTCAAGTTGTTTCCAACTTTGGGCGACCCTATGGCAACCCTATCATTGGGATTTCTTAGCAAGATTTGTTCAGAGTGGGTTTGCCTTTGCCTTCCTTTGTGGATAAAAGAGTGAGACTTACCTAAAGTCACCCACTGATTTTCCATGGTAGAGAAGAGATTCAAACCACGTTCCTCAGTCTTAGTCCAGTGTTCAAACCACTATACCACACTGGCTCTACCAAAATGGAAATCATACGAAAAGTGGAGGCTGGTGAGAAAAAAAAGTCATCCCTGGATGCATGTGGAGTACCTCTGAGACTAACTGAGAGAAAGAAGACATAGATTTAAGTCTACTTCATCAGACGCATGGAGTGAAATGACTCCATGCATCTAATGAAGTAGACTTATATGAAAGCTTATGCTACCGACTTCTTTCTCTCAGTCTCTAAGGTGCTACAAGATCCCTTTGCATACTGATCCCGACTAAAATGGCTATGTTTGAATTCTAACACAGTTTAATGAAGATGATGCTATGGGCTTCTTGTATACTTATGACTGATTTCCAAAAAGTGGGTTGGAGGTCAGAGGTATGAAGCCTTAGAATTGCAGAATTTGAAACAGAGTGCAGCCTTGCCACCCCTTTTGTATAGTAGGAGTATAGCATAAATGAATAATTAAAAAGGAGAAAACTGAGCACGTACAGAGCATCTTCCCTTCAATATAACTAGTTCTTACACTTTTATAACAACTAGTCCTTATACTAGACATTTCCAAATGGTGCACCGCCACATGTTAGTGTGTTGCCTGAAGTGTGTGTGTCGCCTAAAATCTTGGAAATGTATGTTATATATATTTTCAAAAATATACAAAAAGTTTTCATGAGATATGTTGTCCCCATACATTTTATTTGTTATTATAATTTCTGTATGTGTCTGTATCTCTTCTAAGGGGTTAGTTTTACCTCTGGTTTGCTAGCAAAACTGAATTATTGTGTCGCAAAATTATGCATGTCTAAAAAAGTGTATCACCAACATGAAAAGTTTGGAAAGCTCTGCCTTACACTGTTACGCACTTTTACTAGAGAGAACATTTCCATGATACATTGTACGGCTTCCAGGTAGATCTGAACCCTGGCTCTTCTTATTCTCCAAATTTACATCTAGGTTTCTTTTAATTCCGCTCTGGATGCCTGGCAGAAATGACAGTCATGCTGTTAAGTAAATTGGTACACAGATAACCCATCTTATCTCGCCCTTCTGTAGACACCCTGTAAGATTCAGAGAAAGAGAAGAGCAAAGGAGAAATGTCTTAATGCCCCTTCTCCCAAATCGCAGATATCTCAGTAAATTGTGTTAAAGGGAATATATGGGAAAGGGCAGCTTCAGACTCTGCCACAGTGGAGCCCTGGTACGGAAAACGTGTCTGTTGTTCACCCTCAGCTGAAAGTCAAGGCATTTGTATTAGCAAGGCGATAGTAACTTTTGGGCACTGCAGTGACACACACCTGCCATTTCTGCACTAGACTGTTACAGCGCTATTATTCCACTTTCAACATCCTATGGAATCCTGGGGTTTGCAGTTTAGGGAGGGGCCAGACCAGGCAAACCCCAGTATTCCATAGGATGTTGAAAGTGGAATAATAGCGCTATAACAGTCTAGTAAGGAAATGGCCACCCACGTCCCACGACAGGCGAAGAGGGAGAAAAAGCCCCCTTTAATCCCAGCATTTCTGTAACTTTTTTAAAAAACTGTGTCCTTGCCCTCCCCCCGCAATCTCCCACCCCGCTCCCAACGCTGCTGCTGGGCCAACGAGAGAAAAAGAAGGAGAATATGGGAGAGAGGGAAAGAAGCATGACTCGCGAGGCAACGGCAACTCCTTTCTCGGCTCCCAGCAGCCTCCTGCCCGTTCAGTCTAGAAACTTTCCGCGCCCCTGGCTCTGAGGAGAAAAGTTTTAAAAAAAGGGAACGAAGGACAAAAAGTTGAAGGCAAACCTGACGCGGCGGCGAAAGGGGCGTCCTCGCTGGCTCTTCCCTGGCCCCCACTGACGGCGCGGAGTTCTCCCCGGAGTCTCTCAGGTTCCCTCAGGCGGCCACCGCCTCCACACTCCCCGAAGCTTTCCGTACCGCCATCCCCGCGCGGTCCCCAGGGCAACTGGCGCGGGGCCTGAGCTGAGCGGCAGCCGCGCCGGCCACTCAGCAGCCGCTTAGGCGGGACTTGGCCGGCTTTCCAGCCTCTCCGCAAGAGGGGTGGTTTCCCCGGGCCGTGGGCTCCAAGGGGTAGGAGAGGAGATTGCCGCGTTTACGTATCTGTGAGGAATCCGTACCCCAGAAACTGGCTTGCTTTCCGCACTAGACTAGTATAGTGGCATTATCCCACTTTCAACATCCTATGGAATCCGGGGGTTTGCAGTTTACGGAGGGGCCTTTGAGGCCCCTCCGTAAACTGCAAAACCCAGGATTCCATAGGATGTTGAAAGTGGGATAATGCCACTATACTAGTCTAGTTCCGAATGGCCTTGGCTAAGAACAGCATGGGCACCCTTCTCTGTGTGATTCACAGAAGGAATGGCACCCTTTACCTTGGGTGGGCTTTGCCACCCTTGCTGTTTCAAGGGCAGCGGAGCTTTCTTGGCAAGATATGTTCAGAGGGATTTGCCCTTGCCTTCCTCTGAGGCTGAGAGTGTGTGACTTGCCCAAGGCCACCGAGTGGGTTTCCATGGCAGAGCAGGGACTCAAACCCTGGTTTTCAGAGTTGCAGTGCAATGGTCAGACCATTGCACTACATTGGCTCTTCCCGACGGGGCCTAGGCACAATCAGGCCTGCCTAATAAACATAATAACCGCATGACTTTAAAGTAGGCGATTAGGACAGCTGAGACAATGATACCTTGGCTCGGTCGTTGGTCAAGAAATCAGAAAACTACGGGTCTTTCTGCACTATGCTGTTATAGTGCTATTATTCCACTTTCAACATCCTGTGGAATTCTGGGGTTTGTAGTTTACTGAGGCCAAAGAGCTCTCTGGCTGATAATTCTGAAGGGCCCTCCCGAAACTCCAAACCCCAGGATTCCATAGGATGTTGAAAGTGGAATAATCACGCTATAGGAGTATAGTGCGGGAATGGCCAAGGAGTTGACATATTCAAAGAGATATCAACCACGATCCTCAACATCCTTTAGTGAGTTCCTGCCAGCTGACATCTCATCAGTGCATATTAAATTAGGGCGGTTGCCTTCCTTTGCATAACTTTACACTTGTATTTTCATTTACCATTTTAAACTGTATTCTTTTCGTTCAGAGAATATTTTATGGAACTTTGCCATATCTTTTAGTTCTTACTACTCTATTTTTTATTGTCATCAGCAAGCATAGCCACCTCAATATACACCCTTAACTCCAGGCTTGGCATGAAGAAACTCTCCACCCCTCAAGTTTGGTATTTTGAGAGTAATTTGTCCCCTGTAATCAGCCCTCTTTAAAAATAGTTCTAGGGTCCCTGCTCACCTGGGATTTTATCATAGTGGCTTCAGATTGTTGTTTTATAGTTCTGCTGGCTATTATTGATTGAAGTAGCTTGTTCTCTGTAGTTTCATTGCGGCATATTATCATATTGGTTCATACCTTTAATTCAAAGCATACAAAAGGTTTTTTGGGGGGGGTTGGCAAGGGTAGCTATATTGGCTGAGGGATTCTGAGAACTGTAATCCAAAATATAACTTTCCCAATCTCTTCTTCCCTGTTCCTGTTCCTGTTCAAGGTTGGCTAACAAATATGCTCAACAACCCACCCACATGTTTGCCTCTTATGCCTCAGCTTTAGTCCTACAGGGAGGCTTTAGTCCTACAATTTCACTTCTTTCATTTTCTCTCTCTTAGAAACATGCAATGAAGCCAGATCTCCAGATGTCCAAAGTATGACAGTCTGTTTAGTCATCTTTGTTTCTAGGGAGAGTTCAGGCTTAATTTGCTCCTGTTGTTGTGTGCCTTGAAGTCATTTCCAGTTTAGGGCAGCCCTAAAGTGAGCAACCACACCATGCTGGCTTCCACCACTATACCACGCCGATTTGCTTTACGGCCCATTTATTTGTGTTTTTGGCAGTCCAGAGTATCCACATAACTCTCTTCCAGCATCACATTTCAAATGAGTAGATTCTCTTCCTAGCAGCTTTCTTCATTGTCCAGCTTTCACAACCATACATAGAAATTGGAAATACAATGGTATGGATAATCCTGTGTTTGTTGTTCAGTGATCTATCTTTACAGTTATGGATCTTGTCTACTTCCTTCATACCTGCCCTTCCAAGTCCTACAGCCTTTCCACACTACACTGTTATAGTGCTATTATTTCACTTTCAACATCCTATAGAATCCTGAGGTTTGCAGTTTAGGCAGGGCCCTTCAAAATTATCAGCCAGCGAGCTCTTTGGCCTCAGTAAACTACAAACCCCAGAATTCCATAGGATGTTGAAAGTGGAATAATCGCACTATAATAGTGTAGTGCAGAAATGGCCCTTGTGTGGCTGTTGTGTGTGTGTTGTAAACAAATTTCAAATTGGAAATAAGTAGAAAATCAGAAATAAAACTGCCAGTGTCATACTGTCTTTATACAAATCCACGGTGCAATCACATCTGGAATACTGTGTACAGCTGTGGTAGCTACGCTTAACAAGGGCATTATAGAGATGGAAAAGATTGAGAAAATAGCTACCAAAATGTCCAAAGGACTGGAATAACTCAGCTGTGAGGACAGATTGCAGTGTCTGGGGCCAGTTAGCTTAACGAAAAAGAAAGTAAGATGAAACACGATAACAGCAATATAAAATTTCTCATAATCCTAGAATCAGTGTCATTCATGGAAAATGAACAGTGCGACATTCAGGAGGGATAAAAGTAATTGCACAGAGCATAGGTAAAGTATAAACTTCACTGCCATAATATATAGTGGTGGTTGTCGACTTTGATTGCTTTAAGAGGGGACTGGATAGATTTCATGGAGGATAAGCCCATCGTTCACTACTACTCAGGATGGCTATCTCTCATCTTCAATATCAGTCAGAAGCCTCTATGTATTAGTTGCTGGAGACCAAGAGACAGAGCATGCAGTTACACACATATCCTCTTAGTGGATTTACCATAGAGAACTGGTTGACCACTATGTGAACAGAATGTTGAACTAGATAGTTCCTCAGTCTAATCCAGCATGGCTGGTCTTGTATTCTCAAGTAAACCAACAGGCTGAAGAATCAATAAAATTCCTGCGAGGTTCTACAAGGACTCTTAAAATGGAAGAGTACAGACAAATACAGCTTATGCAGAAGCTCAAGTAAAGGTTTCTTCCTGTTCTAGGCAAACAGCAAGAAAATACTAACTTTCATTTCTGGAAGAAGTCACACAGATTATAACTAACAACCCAAAACAATCAATAAACAGGCAAAAATGAATAAATAAAATGTTAGAAAAATGTTAGAAAAAATGCAGTAGGGTTTCTTCTCAATAGAAAATCTCAATGTCTTTCAAACTTTTCATCCTCTGGTAGCACTGTAACAATGTAGTGTGGAAATGCCCTAGAACTCATATCTGGACCATCAGTGTCCTAAAGCCTATAAGTACTGAGAGACATTAGCTCTAGAGCATATGCAAAGTGCAAACAACAATTACAGAAAAAAACAAACTACTTTGTGGGTTCTGTTCATTCAAGGATGACTCTGAATCACTAGCCATGTCCATGCTACACTATTAAAGTGAAATTACTCTGCTTTCAACATCCTGTGGAATTCTGGGGTTTGTATTTTCCTGAGGCCCAAGAGCTCTCTGGCTGAGAATTCTAAAGGCCTCTCCCTAAACAGCAAATTCCAAGATTCCATAGGATGTTGAAAGTGAAATAATAGCACTATAATGGTGTGGTGCAGAAATGGCCACAGTATTTCAGATTTGTCTCTAGCATACTGTGTAAAAAAATGGCTGCTGTCCCACTCTCCTACTCTAAGAGGCAAGAGGCATTGATCTACTCTTAGATCAATGAAACAACTAAAGACTTCAGGTGCTTCTTAAGGCCACTGAGAGCAGGACCGTTTATCTCTTGCAGTGATTTAGAATCTCCAGGCCGTTTAGAATCTCCTGCTATCATAGTGCCTGAGGGCACAGTGTTACCCTGAGAATTGGGGGTCCCGGGAGGGCGCCCACACAACAAACCAAAACAAGCAAAGATGGGGAAATTAGCTGGAGCACTCTCTTGACTAACAAGAGGCAGGGTAACTTAGCGGGGATCTTTTACCCTATGTCTACAGCGTCAGGTCAGTGAGTAGGCAAACAGTTCAAAATAGCAATTGAGATTTATTAAACAGTTATTAAAGAAAAGCACAAACACACTCCTAACTAGAAAAAGAAAATAGAGTTCAAGGGGAATGGGTGATACGCGACCTTTCCTGTAGTCCTGGGGAAGCTGATTGTAAAAGAGGAAACCCAGCGTGGCGGCCGAGGGGAATCTGCTGAACCAAGCGGCAGCAAGGCAGAGTAGACGTCCAGAGAGTTCCAAGGAGCTCTCAGAACTGGGGGGTTTTATCAGGGAAAGAACGACCGTAGGCTAGTCTGGTCTTGGACGAAAACAATAAGTTTTGGGTTGGAGACAATGCCTCCGAAAGATCAGAATTTACATGATTGAGTTATGTTCCGAATTGACAATAGTATGGCTGTTATATAAATGCTGCTAGCTCGGCAGTTAAGCACTTAGCTCGCCAGGGTGCCCTCTCACGGCAGAGGGTCTCTTTGTTTATCGCATATTGTTAATGAGGGTGTTTATTTCGGGAGGTCCCCTAAAGCAGATCTGGCAATCTCTGGCTTGGTTTGGTGGGAGTAGCCACGCCTAGCTTTGCGCTTGTTCGGTGGCCTCACAAACACTTGGCTGGTGGCAGAGTAGGGCTGAATTGTGATATCAAAATGATATCTTTGGCTCACCAAAGGCCAGGCCAGTACACGGTGGTAACAACAGAGAAGAGCAAATGACTATCATACAGTCATCTTTAACAAAGAACACAAGCATAGTGGGATCTTAAAAGCAGAATACGTACTTAGAGGTCCCCTTATATGTTCTATGTAGCTTATACCCAAATAAATACATAGGATGGATTACCGGTAGCTGTTATTATTTCCAGGAGGAATAACTCAGCTATAATAGCTTTCTTAAGTATATGTGTGTGCACACACATACATGCACATATGAACCTGATGCACATATTACACTTCTGAATGATAGTTCCTGAGGGGTGTCAACTATATAGGATTCTTGCAGGTTCACTATTGTTGTATTTGTACTACAGGAAAGGACAGAGCTGATTTTTTTGTTTTTGCTTCTGTGACCCCAAAACATGGGTGACTCAAGGGTCCACCTGTGATGCCAGCACCTCCACATGACAGAGGGGAATTAATTAGCTCAAAATTAGGAGGCCTGCGAGAAGGGGGTAACTTAATGTGATTGTTCCACCAATCCTTATGCAGTCACACAGGAAAGAACAAGTCAGAGATTCCAAAATGTCAACTAAGGCCATTTCTGCACTAGCCTGTTATAGTGTGATGATTCCACTTTCAACATCCTCAACATCCTCTGGAATTCTGGGGTTTGCAGTTTCGGGAGGGGCCAGCTGGATGTTGAAAGTGGAATCATCGCGCTATAACAGGCTAGTGCGGAAATGGGCTAAAATTTATTTTATTTTATTGAAAGATTCACACATGTGCACAAAAGATCCAAGCACTCACACATTCACACAAGAGCTAACCAAAGGATAAAGGGAGGAAAGTTGTGGATAGAGAAATTTTAGGGAAAGCAGGAATGTGGCTTGGGTCTGTTCCTAAGGACAGTTCTTGTTCAGGAATGAAGGCAACTGCGTGGCATTCAGCAAGGTGAGAGACTGCACTGCATTTCTCAAAACTAAGGGGTTTTATACCCAAAAACCACCCTGCGGGTATGGGTGTGAATGACTCTTCCAGCCGAGTGGACGATAGGAGTTGCAGCATAAACAATAAGGTCTGGTCAGAGTCAATGGTCTTAGTGTTTAGGACAGAGGTAATGGCTATTGTAATAGCTCTGTATTGTGGAGAGGTTTGGGGAACAATGCAGAAAAACATCCCAGTGTGAGGGAACAGGGTTAAAACAATCATTGTTTGGTGAGAACTTCCCTGTTATGCACAGAGATGTTCCAGCTTCAGCTTAAGCCTGTTATCTCCAGGGCTGCTTGCTAATCTGCCTGACAATGACTTTGGCTATGCCTAGAGGGGGTATTGGCTGACCTGCTTTGGAATCACACATTTTCAGTCAGTAATTTTCTTCTGTCCAGCTTGACCTTCCAATCACTTCAGGTTCCATTTTATATCAATGCTAATTAATTAAATTGTCAACTAAATAATATTTGCCAATAAAACCATCTTAATCTTGGGGGGTGCACAGGGTTGTAACACTTCTGGCATCAAAATAAATAAAAAAAATTATGCACTTGGTTGGGGTGAGGGAGGTAAGTGCCATTTGCTATTCCACCTCAGCCAACAAAATGTCTTAGGCTGGTCCCATAACAGCAAACACTTTACATGCAGGTTGCTGACTTGGACGTCATTTTAAAAAAGCTGTTTCTCATTATGCTTGGTTTTTAAAAAAGCTCCTGGTTTTAATTAAAAATAAAAAGGCCCTTATAGAAGCAGAAATATGAGGCAAAATCTGCAACTGTATTTGTCCTATGGTCTGGATACCAGGTCTTGTTATTGTAGTGTGCCTTCAAGTTGTTTTCAACTTATGATAACCCCAAGGCAAACCTATTACAGGGTTTTCTTGGCAAGATTTCTTCAGAGGGAGTTTCCCTTTGCCATCCTCTGAGGATGAGAGAGTGTGACTTGCCCAACATCACTCAGTGAATTTCCATGGCCAAGTGTGGATTTGAACCCTGGTCTTCAGAGTTGCAGTCCAGTGCTCACACCACTACATCACAATGGCTCTGATACCAGGTCTACCCACTGAGAAACGACAGGGGAATAAACCTAGTAGATTTCTTCAAGGCTTAGGTTACCAGATCTACCAAAAATGATACATCTATTTTCTGCTATCATCAGGGTGTTTTCAGAAACAAAATGGACAATTCCTAAAGAGCATTCGTGAAGTCCAAAATCAAAACCCATATTAGCAGATGGATGGGTGCTAAGGGGTAAGTAAAGTGGGTAAAAGTAATGTGATTTTTTTAAAAAAACTCTACTATTTTCTGCACAGTATTTACAACTATTTTGAAGGTAAAGAAAATAATTTCAGAACATGGAAGCCCTTTTACTGACATGTCATGAGGAGTTGTCAGAGTTGTGATAGGGATGTTCTTGCCTGAAAATGCCCAATATTTTCTTAAGATTGCTGTACTATGTTTGTACATCTGGTGACCCCTCTTTTTAATGATTTTTTTTTTTAAATTCCACTCCCCATATAATGTTTCACTGGAGTTTCCCATATTTCTTGTGTGAAGCTAAGAGATAATACTATTCTACATTAGTACAGCCAGCCCTCCTCATTTGTGAGTTTCACTTTTGGGGATTTGATTATTCATGGATTATTTGCTGTCACCTCTGCTGCCTCCCTATGCCATTTTCAATAGGGATTGCAAGCCTTGTGAGACTGTGAGACTGTGAATGAGGCTTGTAAGTCCCTCTTAAAATGGTGTGGGGCAGCAATGGAGGTGGCAGTAAGCCTAACCAGCCCCCCACTTCTGCCTTGTGAAGGAACCCTGACGCCTCTAAGGAATCCACGGTGGGTTGAATGTGGTGATCATACTTTTTTGTGTGTTAAAGATGGTTTGGGAAGGCCTAGAGTTATTCACGGTTTTTCCACATTCACAGGGGTCCTGTGCCCCTAACCCTAGCGGGTGAAGGGATGACTATACTGTCAACACAGTATAGACTAATATATTGTACCAGCTTTTAGAAATAATGGAATATGATGCTAAGGAATAAAGCATGCTTGTGGAAGAAAACACCTGAAATGCACAGTGTGTTTTAGCAATGTTCTCTTCACAGAAATTATAATCACAGAACACCATGCAGGCTTTCCTGACACCATCATAAATATCTCTGGAAGGTGCCCATGACTGTATCTGCCTCAGAACTGATAGCCATTTATTTTATCATCCTTGAATCTGTCACAGCCTAATCCTCCTTCTAAACTAGTGACAGCACTACTTACCCCACCAGTGAATCTTGTAAATCAATTATGCATTGCATGGAAAAGTGCTTCCTTTTATCTGTCGTGAATCTACTGCCAATCAATTTTATTGGATGACCCCAAGTTCTCTTATTAACTTGGATGACATTAAATCCTTTGATCCACTCTAGCAGTGTTCCTTTCCTCTGCCGTCTCTGTGTTTGAAATGTATAAAGGCATTCTGAAAGAAAATCTAATATGCATTTTTATTATGGGATAGATAGCATAAATGATAAAAAAGAGTCTAAAAATAATAAATAATAAGAGGCTAAATCATTTTTGGATTGTCACCTTCTATACTCCAATTGTAAAATCTACACTGATTGCAATGAACAAATTATCTTCCACCTCTCCTCCCAGATTAGTAGCATTTACATACCTCGTATTTGTGGGTGTATAAGATGCATTGGCATATAAGACACGCCCCATTTATACATCAGCAAATACTATTTGCTGGTGTATAAGACACACTGACAGATAAGACACACCCCATTTTCAAACATTTTTTGGGGGGGAAAAGTGAGTCTTATATGCCAGCAAATAGGGTATGTAATAAACAGTCTGAAAGAAATGAACTGTAAAAGTGCCTTTTAAGAATGAGCGTGCATCTAACTAAACTGAGGGCATTTCTGCATGAGGGAAAACGGCACAGTGCGTCCTCTCACGGAGGTTGTCTGCACCTTGGAGTGGACTAGGTCCAAACTATTTACCTGAGATCTGCACCTCAGTCTGCTCCAAAACGCCCCCAACTGGTCCTCCAGCGCGCTTTTTAAAGAATGGTAGAAAACCGTTCTTCAATTTTTCAGAGTGCGCCATTGTGTTCCTGCTCACTTGTGCAGATTCGCAGGCTTGCACCAATGTGAGCCTGCGATCTGCGGAGGGCGGGCTTTAGGTGTGGCGAGCTTCAGTGGTTGGTCAGGACCCATGAACAACTGGAAGCCGCCATTTTGGAAGCTGGAGCAGTGCGGATCTAAGAACTCGCACTGCTCCGATTCACCCTGGATGAGACGAAGGAGCCCTGTGGAAGGGCTTAAGGGACAGTCCGCGTTGGTCTGTGCCCAGAAGGTCCAGTAAGTAATGGCACGGAGTGATTCCCTCGCCTCATGCGGAAATTGCCTAAGTTTTATATTTGTATTACAGACCTAGGGAATACAAAGGAATTTTTTTGATACTTTTTCACAAATTAAATTTAATTATGCATGGCTGCCTCCTACTATTTAGGACACATTTGACTATTACTAGTCAAATACAAAATGCAAAAGCATGCAAAAGAAGAACTGGATGTACTATATTGTCTGTACTGCTCAAAATATACAACGGCCCCTTGACTTTCACAAGGGTTTGAGGTACAGAACCTTTGTGAAAGTAAAAAAATAACTGCAAATAACTCCCCCCTATCCAAGTGAGCACTCTCCCTCCCATTCCTTACCAGGGCTCCCTCCCAATTTGCTTGACTTTTGCCGTGGTGTTCTACCTTCCTTCCAGGTGCCCAGTCAATAGACAAATGAATGGGAGGGGGCAACCATACTGCTTGAGAAGGTGTGAGCATGTGCCTTCCTCTCCTCATTCACTGGGATTTTGCCCAGGTGCACTGCCTTCCAGGTGCCCAGGAAATAGGCAAGCAAGTGAGAGGGGGCAGCAACACAACCAATGAAGGCATGCACATGGTGCTGCCCCGTGCAATTCGTTTGCCTTTTGCCTTGAAAGAAGACACACGTGCTGAGGAGAAGGCAGGGGAATGGGAAGGAGAGAATGTGGGGGAGGCAAATGAGCACCTTGCAAATAATCAAGTCCGCAAAGGTCAAACCCGCAAATGTGGAGGGAGGATTGTAGATGAAACCACTCAGAGAAGTTATCTGGAGTTTTGAGATTTTGCGTTACCAATATGCTGATGAGACTTAACTCTGTCTCACTTTTATGATTAACTCCAGGTAAGCTGTTTCAGTGCTAAATCAGCGTCCACTGTCAGTAAAGGACTGGATGAACAAATAGAAACAAACCAAAACTTAATCCAGATGAAATAGAAATGCTCCTGATCAGTTGCAAGGCACATCTGTGCTAGGTTGAGTTACAGAACCAGTCAGCTTGGTGCAATGATTTGAGTATTGAATTAGGAGACGAGTTTTCAAATCCCTGTTCAGCCATGGAAACCCATTGAGTGACCCTGGGCAAATCACACACTCTCAGCCTCAGATGAAAGCTGTGGCGAACCTCCTCTGAACAAATCTTGCCATGAAAAACCCCATGATAGGTTTGCCTTAGGGTTGCCACAAGTTTGAAATGACTTGAAGGCAGACATCAACAACATCAGATGGGGTCATACTCCCCCTGAAATCTCAAATTCATAGTTTGGCTGTACTTCAGGACTTAGCCCAGAGCATGGATGCCCAGATTTTACTGGTGGATGTGCGTGCATTTGCACGGTTAAACTAGTGCACCAATTATGCCTGTTCCTTAAGATGTCAGATTTGGCTATGGTGACACATGCCTTAAGTACATGTTATTTGGATTACTGTAAAGCACTCTATGGACGGCTGACTTTGGATATTTCAGAGGATTGAAAATGCTGTGGGCAGAGTGCTGACAGGGCCTGGTTACAATGGACATATGCAAACATCTTCACTGGCTACTGGTTCATTTTGGGGTACAATTCAAAATGCAGGTCATAACCTGTAAAGCCCTATATCACTTAGGTGTAGACAGTCTGAAAGACTGTATCTTCCTATGTGAGACTGCCTAAGTTTTAAGATCCCTGAGGGAGGATTTTTTTCTCTGTCCTTCCACTTTCACAGGCACAGTTAACAAGGATACAGGAAACATTGTTCTTGGTGGCTGCTCCCAGGCTATAGAATTCTCTTTCATGGGAGACCAGGCTAGCCTCCTCTCTGTTCTCCTTCTGCTGGCAACTAAAGACCTTTTAAATTGAACAGGCATTTAGTGACTAAGTGGCTATGTGGAAAGATCTTTAGTGGGGTCTCATGCAATTTTTTATTGTTCTTGTCATGATTTTAAATTATTTTATGGTGTTTTAAGGTATTGATCTTGAGGACCATATCTCACTACCTGAGCCCATTAGAGCCCTAAAATCATCTGGAGAGTCTTTCTCTCTGTCCCATCACCCTCTCAGGTACATTTGATGGGAACAAAGGAGGGGGCTTTGCTTGTGGCTGCTCTCAGACTTTGGAACTCCCTTCCTAGGTTGTTCAGGGTGGTCACATCACTTCTTTCCTTCTGGTAGCAGGTTAAAACATTTTTGTGTCATCAAACTTTAATAAATTGACTAGGTTTAGGCTAATACTTGCTGCTCCCACCAAACCAACCCAGATATTGCCAGATCTGCTTTAGGGGACCTCCTGAAACAAACACCTTCATTACAAATGCACGCTACCACAAAGAGATCCTCTGCCCTGAGAGGACACCCTGGCGAGCTAGGTACCGAACTAGCCGCATTTACATACCGGCCATACCATTGTCAATTCAGAACATAATTCAACCATGCAAATTCTGACCTTTCGGAGGCATTGTCTCCAACCCAAAACTTATTGTTTTCACCCGAGACCAGACTAGCCTGCGGTTGTTCTTTCCCCTGTAAAAATCCCCCGCTCTGAGAGCTCTTCGGAACTCTTGCCGGATCGCTCTGGACTTCTACTCTGCCTTGCTGCCACTTGGTTCAGCAGATTCCCCTCAGCCGCCACGCCAGGTCTCCTCTTCTACAATTGGCTTCCCCAGGACTGCAGGACAGGTGGCATATCACCCATTCCCCTTGAAACTCTATTTTCCTTTTCTAGTTAGGAGTGTTTTTGTGCTTTACTTTAATAACTGTTTAATAAATCTTAATTGCTGTTTGAACCATTTGCCTCCTCACTGACCTGACGCTGTAGACATAGGGCAGAAGATCCTGCTGCGTTACCCTGCCTCTCGTTAGCCAAGAGGTTTGTTTGATTATTTGGGCGCCCCTCCCGGGACCCCCAATTCACAGGGTAACAGAGGCTTGTAAGTCACTCTTAAAAATGGTGTGGGGCAGCAGTGGAGGTGGCAGTAAGCTCCACCAGCCACTCACTTCTGCCTTGTGAAGGAACCTTGATGCCTCAAAGGAATCCATAGTAGGTTGATTATGGTGATCATATTTTTTTTTGTGTTAAAGATGGTTTGGGAGGGCCTAGAGTTATTCACGGTTTTTCCACTTTTACGGGGGTCCTGTGCCCCTCACCCTAATGTAGAGGGATGACTGTTTACTACTTTTGACATGTATTTATTTTATTTATATTTTTATCCTGTTCAATAATTGCTAACTCCAGTTAACCTTATTAGCTTAATGTTAACAAATTTAAACCAAAACGTACAAATAATAGTGTAAAAACTCTTTAAAAGTCATAATATCAACAAACACCATAAAACAACCACTGCTAAAGAAATAACAGATTATAAAACTGAGCAATTTTCTGGTTCCTGTTATGCACTTTCAGGTCAGCTCTGACTTATAGCAACCATATGCTAGAATTTTCTTGGCAGGATGTATTCAGAAATTTGTCATTGCCTTCACCTAGGGCTGAGAAAACATGACTTGTCCCAGGTCATCCAGTGGGTTTCCATTGGCAAAATGGGGGTTTGATGTCTGGGCTTTTGATATTCTAATCCAACATGTGAACCATCATACCATGCTAGGTTTCAATCCTCTGATCTTGAACAGATTTTTAACCAAACCATAGTAATTAATACAAATGGGAGATAAGTTTTACATCACCACAAAGCAGGCGTACACAGATTTGGAAGGTTTTCTGGTTTTACCGATTTCCCAGAAAGTGAGGGGTAGGGAGGGAGAACCCAGCAAAGAAACCAAAACCTGTGATTCAGAGCAATACTGAAAAGGAATATGTAAATACTGACTATATGAAATTGAAATAATTATCCTTAAATATGTATGTATGGACACACACAGTTTAAATTATATAAAGGAAGCACAGACTTAATTTAGAGTTTAAACTGTAGTTTAGTACTGTAGTTCTCAAACTTCCATATCCTTCTTGTTTTTGTGATGGTCGTGGTGTTCCTTCAAGTCATTTTCAACTTATGTTGACCCTAAGGTGAAGATATTACAGAGTTTTCTGGGACTGAGTGTGTGTGACATGGCCAAGGTCACCCAGTGGGTTTCCATGTCCAAGTGAGAAATCGAGTCCTGGCCTCCTGGGTTGTAGTCCAATGTTCAAAGCTCTACACCATACTAGCTCCCAATAGAAATGAAATCATTGTCATAAACATGATCTTTATGTCCCACCAATCATACCAGTTAGAAGATGTGTCCCACCATAACTGAAAGAATAAAACCACTTTTCCCCAAAGGGCATTTATATGGTTACAGACATTCTCTGGTTAGATTTACCACTTATGGTAAGTTTTAAAGACAAATAAAAATTGCAGTAGTATTGTGGGGAGCAAAGAAGCAAAAATAATTCTATTAGTCTGTAATAGAATATTATGTAATAGTAATTCTATTACTATGAAAAACTGTAAAAATACCATGGAGCATGAATTTATCACTATGGTAACTGTAAAACTTAAAGAATTTAAATTTAAAATTTTTTAGAAGTATTACTGGGAACAATCATTACTGATATTATTAAACATTTGTATCCTCGCTAGAAATGTCTGTGTCCCACAGTGGTAGATACGGAGAAATACAGGTTTAGTAAATACATACAGTTCTCTGTAAGAATACAGCCTCAAGAACTATACATGATGTTACCTGCTTTGATTTTGAGGCACACTGCCATATACAATAATTCCTTTGCGCAGCTATAAAGACTTTATTGTATGAACTGTTGCTCCCCCAGTTGGCATCCGGTCAACCAAAATGTATATTTATTGTCAGAGAAAACCCACTGATATTTCAGATTTTCCAATTATGCTCTGAGACATGATCAGTGTTCCCCTCCATGTAGCACATGAAGTATCCAAGTGACTTACAGCTAAACAGAAGTATGTAACACATTTGCCCTGACTTTTTTTCCCTTTTATAGCTGATAGAATTTTTGATAACAAGAAGTGACAGGAGATGGGATAGCAGGAAATGTGATTGATTATTCCTCTTAAAATTTCCAAACAAAATATTCTCCCTTAGGATATCAAATTTATTAATCATATTCCTATACAAACAGTAATAGATACATATGTTATAATATAAAATTTCAAAAATATAGTTGAGATTAAGCCCCCAGATTTCTTGCACATGTATATAAGAAAGATTTATTCCTAATTATTATACAAAATTCAGAGAGGTTTCGTCCTATAATTAGGACGCAGATGCAGAACGCTAGTTCAGGCAGCAATATCTAATGGGTAGCACTGACAGCCCCTTTCTGATAGAAGACAGTGACCATTTCTGCATTACACTGTTATAGTGCTATTATTCCACTTTAAATGTCCTATGGAATCCTGGGGTTTGCAGTTTAGGAAAGAGCACTTAAAATTCTCAGCCAGAGAGCTCTTTGGCCTCAGTAAACTACAGACCCCAGAATTCCACAGGAGGTTGAAAGTGGAATAATAGAACTATAACAGTGTAGTGTGGAAATGGCCAGATAGACTGTTTGGGCTCCTCTAAACCAGCCTTGTGATTTCAGGTGTGGTGAGGGGTACTTTAACCCACATGTGTCAAACCCAAGGCCCACGGGCTGAATCCGGCCTCCAGGCCATTTCATGTGGCCCTCACACCTCTCCTGCAGCTGCGGCAGTCCCCCTGCCTGGTGAGCCCGATCCCCACATTGCAGGCCCCTTGCTGCTGGTATGCTGAAGAGGGGCCCAGCAGCCAGCACTTGGCAATCTACTTCTGTTTCTGACTGCTCCTCTGTCCAAGACTTGCCATCAGAGCATTACCATGGGTTATCATGGCAACACTCTGCGTGGCTTGCAAAAGTTGGACAGAGGAGCAGTCAGAAGTAGAAGTAGATTGTGAGTGCTGGCTGCTGGGCCCCTTTTCAGAATACTGGCCTGCAATATGGGGATTGGGTTCACCAGGTACAGAGAGGGGCAGGGAGGTAGAAAGAGCCGCAGGGGGGCAGAAAGAAGCATGGGGAGAGGGCAGCAGAAAGAGACACAGAGAGGAGCTGGGGAGCAGAAAGCATCACACTTTGAATATATTGACCAATTCTGTGTCATTTTACAGAGGTATAAGGACCATGAACTGCTATCAAATAGCCCCAAAATGTCCAAGAAAAGAAAAGTTGATGCAGAGGGAAGGCAATTTAAAAACCAGTAATAATCAAATGCAGAGGCAGTTATTTAATATGATAAAATAATAGATACATTTATATAGTCTTACAGATACAACCAGCCCTTTGAGGGCAACCATAATGCCGATGCAGCCTAAGATGAAACGAAGTTTGACACCCCTGCTATTGCACACGTCACTACACTGTGTATTAGAGGTCTTCGGACAGAGCACAAGGGCAAGAGAATATCCCACTATACCCTGTCCAAAAAGGAACTGATGCACACATAAATTGCATTTATACATACCTGTGTTAAATCGCTAACAGGAAGCCAGTGGTAATGTGGCTCCTAAATTATTGTTTATTTTTAAATCATTGCTCTTAAATTATCGTCCAGCTGTGTCACGCAAAAAAGTTGTCTTTCAATTTCTTTTTGTCCAAGAACGATCCCTCTGAGGTAAACAGTTGTGTTTGGGGAGGTTGAGGTTTTGTTTGTTTAATATTTCCATGTCTGATGTCAGCTTTGTGTTTGTTTATTCTTATGTATAGAAACTGATTTAGTGGTTCCATATAGAATTCAGTAGGCCATTACTGACTAATGATAATATGTGTATCACACTGGAAGATGAAGTGCATGGACTCTTGTTGTTAATGACATTCGCAACTCCTGGAAATTGTGCCACTGGAGGCTCAAGCACTGACTGTACATAGAAAATGAGACGATAAAGGTGTAGTTCTCATCTCCGCTTTCCTTCACATGCTAAATTTTTATGTACAGCAATGAGCCAGCATGGTGCAGTGGTTTGAGTTTTACACTATGACCCTGGAGAGGAGGGTTCATTCCCCACTCAGAAATGGAAACCCACTGGATGGCCCTTGGCACGTCACACATATTCAGCCCAGAAAACCCTGTGGCAGGTTTGCCTTAGGGCAGCGGTTCTCAACCTGTGGGTCACGACCCCTTTGGGGGTCAAATGACCATTTCACAGGGGTCACTACTCCTCTATCCCACCCCGCCCCCTTTTGAAAGAAGGCGGCCTCACATCCAATTGGAGTGCTGTTTCTGAGACCCTGCGCTGGGAGGAGGGGAGAGGAGGCGTGCTGGGCATTTCCCCGCCTTTCCCTGCCGGGTGGGGGGGCAGAGGTGGCGAGAGGAGACCCTGCGCTGGCAGGAGGTGAGAGGAGGCGTGCTGGGCGCATGTGGGGACGTTTCCCCGTCTTTCCCTGCCGGGTGGGGCAGCAGAGGTGGGGAGACTGAGAGGGGCTCGCGGGTGTAGCGTGGTCAAGGGGCTACAGCGGGTATCGCACCCCACTCTCGAGCCCTCAGAGGGACAAAAGGGGGAAGGGACGAAAGGGACGTGGGAGTGAGAGCGTCCAAGCACCCACACTCCCTTTAAGGGAGGGAGAGTGGGAGTGAAACAAAACGCATCTGCTTATGCCGCCGCCATCTTTCCTCTCTCCCTGTCCTTTCCTCCCTGCGCCTCGTGTAAAATGTGGGCTGTTTCGGCGTTGCCTTTGGGAGTGACTGGCTTTTTGAACTGTGGAAACCTAACATTCAGAACTAGAACTACTGCTTTAATTCTGGCATTGATGGACACTTTCTGTGCTTAAAAAAAAGGGGGAGGGTTACCAGTTTTTAGGCATTAGAAGTCTATCCAGAGCAGTGATTTAGAGCAGTGTTTCCAATCTATTAGATGTTGGAAATAACTAACTAACTAACTAAATAATAAACAAACAAACAAACAAACAAACAAACGAATAACTAAAATAATTTTGTGGTTGGGGGTCCCCACAACATGAGGAACTGTATTAAGGGGTCGCGGCATTAGGAAGGTTGAGAACCACTGCCTTAGGGTCTCCATAAGTTGGAAACAACTTGAAGGCAAACAACAACAAGGACAATCCAAGGAATGTGAGAACAATAGTGCTGCTGCCTCGAAATGGAAAATAAAAATTTAAAAAAGGCTTATGAACAATGAGGCATTTGTGGTGGGTGGTAGCACTTTGCAGGTATTATCACTTTAAAACTAAAGTAGGAGAATGTCTACATGCTAAAACCATATAAGGAATTTCAAAAAGGCCCTCAGCCATAGTGACAGATGAATATTTAGTCAAATGAATATTTTGTATAAAATTATTCTTTTTCTATGATTCAGACTAACAATTTAAAAACTAACAGTAGCAGTGGAGCAAGTGAATAGTGATTAGTTCAATTGCTTTCAACTGGGTTTTGTCATTACATTTTTGTATCTCTATTATGTTTCATATGTGTTTTTAAAACTAATTTTAATTTGCTTTTTTTTAACTTGTGTTTTTTAAACAGAGGTTTGGCTTATGTTTTAGCTTTTGCACTATGAGCTTTCTAGCTGTTTTTTAACAGGCTGTATGCCACTTTGGATTCTGTGCTGAGAGGAAGGTGGGATATTAAATAAATAAATAAATAAACAAACTTTAGCTGAATTTGGGCTTAGCATTACCTTGTCTACTCTGCAGGAAGCTAATATATAAATGTCATCTTGTACAAACTTAATAAAAATTGGAAGCTATTGTTGATAAATTAAGGCAGCAAATTTCTTAATGCTTTGGTGCCACATAGTGGCAAAAGTGTGAACTATGTTAAATAAATAATCAGAAGTATTGCTCTTGTGTTTATATTGTCTCTTAGAATTTTTTTTTACGATGGTAATGTGATATGTTAAAAAAAAGTTAGATACATTCTTATTTGATCTGGAATTTTATTAAACCATCACCACCACATTTTTTGAAACAATCAACAGCCCATATCAAAGCTATTTGAAAATACATTTGGCAGAAAACTCCAACCCTTTAACTTAACATCAAGATGTACTGCTGTGAAATATTTACAGCCAGCATTATCATGAAAGTTTGTTAGATTTGTACTCTTCACTCACTAACCAATTTACAATACAATAATAATGCTGTTAACTCTGATGCATTATAATATCTAATATTAATTATATACTATTAATATGTTTTTAAATTAAAAAAAATTAAAACATTGCAAATAGTTTCTCAAGTGTGTTATAGCTGGCGTGACCTTCTACAGCAGAGGTATTATGCAGCCGTTCAGATATTATTAGTCAGCGTCTTTTACACTCTGTCCCATAAGAAGAGAATCCAGCTAGCTGTGAACAACTTGCCTGATACCTTGCACACAGAAGCACTTAAGAGGCACTCTGACTTGGATGCCAGAGTTAAAAGGGCCCCAGTGGATATAACTCTGATTGAACTGATTGTTTATGGGGAAAGTACTTTTATCATTGTACTATATTGTCTGCATTTGTTCTTTTTTTAAAAAAATCATTTTATTGAAATTTCACAAAAACAAACAATTGTTATTGCTATTTCACATGAACTATTTCTTGATTCTTCCAGACTGATCTAGATGTCATTTCCAATATCTTAAGTAGTGATAACATTGTACTGCATTTTCCAAGCATTTAGTATGTAGGTTCATTGCATTTCATTTTCCATATTTCCGCTTCATGATATCAACCATAATCATCTCAGTTAATTTTTCCACAAAATACCATGAATTATAAACTTTTATCAAACTTCACCCAGCCATCCCCCACAATTTGCCATTCTTTCTGAATTTCATCATCTGATTTCCCTTTCAGTCTTTGAGAAACTATATCAGCATTTTTGTTTTCAATAAAAGTCCCCCACCATTGCTTAATTGTAGGTGTTTTCTGTGTTTTCCATACCTTTGCATATTCAATTCGTGCTGTTGTTATCATGTACAATAGTATTCTCCAATGTTTCTTTATACTCATGCCTTCTACAAGATCTATCATATTCAACAAATACATTTCAGGAATCATAGGCATCTGTAACTTCAATATTTCACATATCCTGTTATGTATCTCACACTCATTTCCACACTACAATGTTAAGAGTGCTTTAGTCCACTTTCAACATCCTGTGGAATTCTGGGGTTTGTAGTTTACTGACACCAAAGAACTCTCTGGCTGAGAATTCTACATGTCCCTCGCTAAACTACAAGTCCACCTGTTACCCTCTTGACTTGGGGCTCCCTTAAGGGGATTCCCAAAAGCTGTCAAAATTGTGGGGAAAATTAGCTTAGAGCACTGTTTAGCTACGAGAGGGAGGGTAACTTAGCAGGACCTTTTAGCTCTATGTCTACAGAGTTAGATCAGTGAGCTAAACAAATTCAGAATAAACAAATTAATGTTTTATTGAAAAGTAAACAAATAAGATAACAATCACACACTAACTAAATAAGAAATAGGAAATAGAAATGAATTCAGGAATAAGCAATACGACCTGATCTGTAGTCCTAAGCAGCTGAAGACAATGAAACTTCCTGGGGAGCTCGCTATGCAAAACTGGCAGCAAGACGAGGTGAAACTGGAAAAGCGGCTCTCTGAACTATCAAAAGCAGGGGTTTTTATAACCAAGTTGTGCCTGTGACTCATGTCATAAACTTTGAGAACAAAGTTAACTTTGAAATGCACCAAAAGGCTTAGAAGTGGAACAAAACATATCAATAATGCAGCCCAAATGTCAATCAATGGACACTTTTATGGTGTGGTTATTTATGGGCGCGAATCAGGTATCTTGTGAGATGAAAGGAATAAGCTATGCAGATCCCAGATAACATCCAAGGCTCTGAAATGCCCGCCTATGACGAGGAAGTTGGAATTCCCGTCATAAAAACAGCTGCTTCCTTGTGACTGTTTTTCTCAGGATCCTGGCAAACATATAAGCCAAGGTGCATGGAAAGGTCAAATTATTTGATATCACAAAGGGATATCTAGTGCTCTCATGCCTAAATCACAGATTCTATGCCTAAATCACAGTTACACACCACATATGATAGATCGTGCCCATCTCTTTTGAACATTTCCAACATAGCCCAGTACCTGTATTATATATCTTTTGTAGTTTATCTGGTGTCAAATACCATCTATAAAACATCTTATAATAATTCTCTTTTAAATTCTGGGCAACTGTAAATTTATTTTTTTCCAACTCTGTTCCCACGAGTCCAACTGAATTGTGTGACCAATATTCTGTGCCCAGGAAATCATGACTGCTTTAACTGTTTCTTCATACATCTCCTGATGCAATATTTCCTGAGTAATTTGAGCTAATAGATGAGGAGGATTATCAAATAGTCGTTTGATCACTCCAGTCTTTTCCTTTATTTCAATTCCATATGTCTTCAAATCCATCTGCAACATTTCGCTTAACTGCCTATAAGGAACCCAATTTAGAACTGTTCCTTCTTGTTCTAACTTATCTCTTGATTTAAGCTGAAGACCATTCAATTCTGACCTCTCTATTATGTCATCACATCGAAGCCACTTTTCAGATGTAGTCCATCTACCAAAGAAAGCTTCTTGCGGGGAGACCCAGAAGGGCAGCGGCCTAATGTTTCTAGACTTGTAATTGTCCCAAACTTTCAAGAGTGATTTTCTGATATAATGATTTGTGAAATCTTTATCTACTTTTGCTTTGTCATAAAACATATAGGCATGCCATCCCATCCTCAGATCTGCTCCCTCTAGTGTCAACATTCTAGCGTCTTGAAGGTCAATCCAATCTTTTAACCATATAAAAGACGCGGCCTTGTAATATACCTGTAAATCCAGTAGCCCCAGGCCGCCTCGGTTTTTCTGATCCGTCAAAATATTCCATTTTATCCTAGGTTTTTTCCCTTGCCATATAAACTGCATTTGTTCCTTTTTAACTAATGTTTTCAAAATGCTTTTGTGATTGTTTTATTTATGTAACTTTTTTATCTGTATTTTTGTGACAGATCCCTTTATCAAGGTTGAGACCTAAAACTCCAACCCCTAGGAATCCTGCCACTCACTCTGCCTTGTTTTGGTATGTGTGACCTGATTCCAATTCGGCCTTAACAGAGAGCCAGAGATAGGTTTAAAAACAACAATAAGGACAGATTTATTAAACACAATAGAAGAATATAATATAATCTTTATATGTGTATATATATATATATATATGTATATATTTCAAGTTCCCCAAAATCATAGCTAGTTCTCCCTTCCTGTTTCAATTAATTCAGAATCTCTCACACCCTCGCTACGAAAATAGCGAAAATAGAGAAATTATCAGGATGGTTGAAGGGGAAATCTATGCAATCATACTGGAAAATCTGGGAACCATATATACTTTAAACAAGCTGGAACATGTCCAGAGGAGGGCGACCAAAATGGTGAAGGGTCTGAAATGAAGAACGTCTTAGGCAGCTGGATATGTTTAGTCTGTAGAAGAGAAGGTTAAGAGGGGACATGATAGCTATGTTTAAATATTTGAGGAGGGAACAGGCTTGTTCTCTACCGCTCCAGAGACTAGGACAAGTAGCAATGGATTCAAGCTGCAGGAAAGGAGATTCCACGCGAACCTCAGGAAGAATTTCCTGATGGTCAGAGCTGTCCAGCACTGGAATCTGCTGCCTCGGAGGGTGGTGGAGTCTCCTTCTTTGGAGATTTTAAAGCAGAGGCTGGATGGCCATCTGTTGGGAATGGTTTGATTGATATTCCTGCATAGCAGGTGGTTGGACTCGATGGCCCCTGGAGTCTCTTCCAACTCTATGATTCTATGATTCTATATGAAGAGTAGAATGGGTGACAATTTTCAATTGGATTTTGATATTTAGATGATTTAGAACTCTAGGAAACAAGAGTTAAATGTTTATATATAAAGAAAAATTCCTTTTCTTCAAAGTGAGGGGATATGTATTGATCAGATAACTTAACCAATGTCAGGTTACGTGGGAAGCCAGGGTGTGGGGTAAGTAGTGGGTAAGTAGATGTAAGAGTTTGTGTGTTTTTGTCTTAGGACTGGTGTTTCTTCTTTCTTGTTTTGCTCTATTGTCTTGTGCTACAATCTTCCTTGTCTGTCTGGCTTACTTTCTTTTATGCAATTCTTTTCTTTTTTCTCTCCTCCCCTTTTTTTTGCCACTTTTTTTTTCCTTTTCTCCTTTTATTTTTCACTTTTTATATGGTAGGTCTAATATATATAGCAAGGCTGTTCTATTTATGTTGAGTTACTGGGTTGATTTTTCTTTTCTTTAAATTATATGTTGGTCTATTTTATGTGAAGCATACTCCCTCTCTCTCTCAAAAGAATCTTCACACCCTTTCTCTTTCATACCCTGTCTCACTGAAGCAAGCCGCGCTGCCTTTTCATTTCAACATCCTGTGGAATTCTGGGATTTGTAGTTTACTGTGGCCAAAAGCTGTCTGGTTGTGAATTTCAAAGGCCTCTCCCTAAACTGCAAACCCCAGGATTCCATAGGATGTTGAAAGTGGGATCATAGCACTCAAACAGCGCCCTGCAGAAATAGGTTTAGCTAAGACAAAGCAACTGGAGAGCCACCTTAAGCAGAAACAGGTCCCCTAAGCAAACAGAAGGTCACCTGTTGGGGGTGCTTTGATGAGGGTTCCTGCACCGCAGGGGGTTGGACTGGATGGCCCTTGTGGTCTCTTCCAACTCCATGATTCTATGGTTCTATAAACGCAAGGAGGGAGACAAGATCCTATGGCCACAGCCAGCCAGTGAGTAACCGGCTCAACTAAAAGGGAACCACCTACCTACCTACCTACTCTACCATTGTCTGCCTCGCTGGGAGGAGACCTTGCTCCGTTCTCGGAGAGCCTTGATAAGGGAGGACCAGCCTGGTTTATAAAAGGTAAACTCCGCCCCCCCGCAGGTCTTTCCTCTTCCTGCCCGGCTACAAAATGTGTCCCCCCGCTAAAGCAAGCCTAACGAGGAACGGCATTTTCTCCCCATTTCAGCCCTGGTTGTGTTCGGCCGCTGGACCTTTTGAACTTCAGCTCCCGCGAGCCTCAGCCAGCTTGACTCATCGTAGAGGATTCTGGGAGTTGAAGTCTAGGAAAAAAGCACCCTTGCCAGCAAAAGGTGGAAAACGTGACTGCTGCGGCCGGGCGGGCGGGGAGACCGCCGTGGCGTTTTCGTGTCGTCCGCTTGCTCGACCTCTTCCTTCACATCTGGGGAGCGGTATTTGCCGGCAAAAGAGGAGGGGAAAGACTGGCTCGGCCTGTTTTGGGGGGTAAGCCGGGGGAAAGACGCTGAGGAGGGCTCGTGGTCACGCGGGGTTTCCTTAAGCCGTTTCTGCACTATCCTGTTATAGCGCTATAAGAGGCCGGCCCCTCCCTAAACGGCAAACCCTAGAATTCCATAGGATGTTGAAAGTGGAATAGTAGCGCCGTAACAGGCCAGTGCGGAAATGGCCTTAGTTCCACCCCTTGGTTGGAAAGTGGGAGGTTTCGGCAGGCGCTGGCGCTGCCGAAGCCACCCTCTCTCGTTCATTGTGTGGCAAACGGGGGTGCATTGTAGCCTCAGGGCGAAGGGCAGCGAGATGCCAAGGTTCCTCCTGCCCGCCCGTAGCGCCGCTGGTTCTTCCTTTGCCTGTGTACCCAGCCGCCGCCGCCGCCGCCGCCGCCGCGGCCTTCGGCCAAGAGGCGTTTGGGGGACTGGGTGCCGCGTGGTGTGTCGGCGTGCCAACGGCTTTCTGACAGGAACAGTTTCGGGATCTAACCTAAACCGGCGCCGAAATTGTCCGGATGTTGCAGGTGTGAAAGGTAGCAACTATCCCCTCAATTAGAATACTTTGCGGAGTTTGGTGGCGCCAAAGATGCGGTGGTCGCCACCGGCAGCTTTAGAAAGTGTTGCAAAATAGGAAAAGAAAACCTGTGAAAAATGCTTCAGGCATTTTTGCCTGCGCTAAGGGAGTTAAGGAAAACAAACACAACAAACGAACCTAAGTTAAATTCACAGCACTTTCACACTACGTGTTATAGTGCTGTTATTCCACTCTCAACCTCCTGTGGAATCCTGGGGTTTGCAGTTTAAGGAGGGGCATTTAGAGGGCCTCAGTAAATTACAAGCCCCGGAATCATAGAATCATAGAAATGTAGAGTTGGAAGAGACCCCAGGGGCCATCCGGTCCAACCCCCTGCCATGCAGGAACACCCTCAAAGCACTCCGGACAGATGGCCATCCAGCCTCTGCTTAAAAACCTCCAAGGAAGGAGACCCCACTACACTCGGAAGCAGCAGATTCCACTGCCAGACAGCCCTGCAGAGTGTTGAAAGGGGAATAATAGCACTATGAGCAGTGTAGTGTGAAATGGCCTAAGTTAAATTTATGTATTAATTATATTTGTATGCCACTATTCTCTCAGTATAGGATTCAAGGTGGCTTCCATCAACAGATTAAACCAGCAAAATATTAAAAGCAATTTAAAAAAAAACATTAAAAACATAAAATCATAAAAACCTAAAACCATATTCCATTAAAACAAATTAGAGGAGACCTATACAAAATTAATAGCAAGAGCAAAAACACGTGTGTCATTACGTATGGAATGAAACTCAAATATACCCAAAATATATAAGGAGTATACCATAATACAAAGTGTTATAATCAAAATGCATGACCTTGATAAAAGACAGAGAAAATAGTCGGCCAGTTCTTATTAGCGAAGACAACTGTTTGTTGTCTCCAGGTTCATAGTTATTAATGCAGTACTAAGTACTGAAATAGTTCAAGATTTTCCATGCATTGGCTCACTTTTTAATCAGAATGGAGGCTGCAGTCGAGAAATCAGAAGAAGACTAGATCTTGGAAAGGCAGCTAGGAAGGAATTAGTGTCCTGAAGTGTAAAGATACATCATTGAATGCTAAAGTTAGGATTGTCCATGCTGTCGTGTTTCCAGTTTCTATGTATGGTTGTGAAAGATGGACAGTGAAGAAAGCTAATAGGAAAAAAAACTCATTTGAAATGTGGTGCTAGAGGAGAGTTCTGTGGATACCCTGGACTGTTAAAAAGACCAATAAATGGGTCCTAGAACAAATCAAGCCTGAACTCTCCCTAAATGCCAAGATGACCAAATTAAGGCTGCTGTACTTTAGCTGTTACTTGAGGAGACATGATTCACTAAAAAAGATGATTATGTTTGCTAAGGTAGAAGGCAGCAGAGAGAGAGGAAGACAACATTCCAGATGGATAGACTCAATCAGGAAGACATGTCCCTGAATCTGCAAGACGTGAGCAGGGCAGTTGAGGACAAGGTGACTTGGAGGGTTGGCATGAGTTGAAGTTGACTTGATACAAACCAACTATTTATTTTATTTCATCCTGAATGTAGTGCCCAACTTGGCTATCTGAAATGCACAGTAAATAATGAAAAATAAAAGGGACACAAGAACAAGAATAGCAAAAATAATCATGCCTTCAAAAATACTGTTATTGTTTATTAGCTACTGTAAGAAACAGGATGCTGGGACAGTCAGATCTTTGTTTGATTGAACAGACTCTTGTGATTCAAAGCATTCTGCTGCCATTATTTCTTATCTTTTAAGACTCATTGTGATGTTGAAAAGTGGGAGAACAGTGTATACATTTAGAAAAATCAAGTTTTAAAGAGGGAGAACAGTGTATACATTTAGAAAAATCAAGTTTTAAAGAAGCGGCCTGGAATACAGTCCTCCAGGCTGAAAGTAGAGGTGTTGCAGGTTAGAATGCTCCCTGCTGTAAAGATAGACACATACTTGTTTTTAAAAAGCTAGCATGTCAACCTGGAGCCAGCATTGCATATCGATTTGAGTGCTGGTCTGGTACAGTGGGAAACCAGTGTTTGAAACCCTGCTCAGCCATGGAAACCCACTGGGGAACCTTGGATAAGTCACGCACTCTAAGCCTAAAAGGAAAGCAGTGGAAAAACCTCTGAATAAATACTACCAAGAAAATCCAATGACAGAGTTGCCATAAGTGGGAATTAATTTGAAAGGACATAACAATAACAACAAAATGTTGGCTTAAAATTTTCCTAACATTCCATTCTCATTGTGCTGGATTTTTTTCTCCAATTAGGACATGCAAAAATGGATCTCCTTTCATGATATGATACAGTCCAGGAAAAAGTATACCATTCAGTTCTACTAAATTTATAAACTTGTTGAACACTAGATCAGATTAAGCCAGGCACATCTTTGAGAGCTTGTGTTTCTGTGGCTTTATAAACAACACAGGCATAAATACTGTGCTTACCATTGAACCCCAGTTCAACCATGGCAATTCACTGGGTGGCCTTTTGCAGGTCACACACTGAGCTTAATAGAATGACACTGACAAATCTCCTTGAAATACATCTTGTCAAGAAAACTCTATGATAGAGTTGCCATAAATTGGAGGTGGATAGCAATAACACCACCACCATCATAGTTAGAAGCAGCTAAGGTGATTTAACTTCTGTGTCAAGGATTAGGTGAAGAAGATGGTCTTGCAAAGAGGCAGAGATCTATTGGGTAAAAGTGGGAGTTGCTGTGATAGAAAAGTCACAGAATTGATTAAAGTGCAGATCTGTGTAGCTGTCAGAAAAGGACCTCTGCAGACAGGATGACTGAGATTCTGAATCATCAACATAACTACGCCACTGGAATGCCATTGTTGTAGTTATGTCTGATGATGCCACTTCCCCCTCAAAAAATCTACCTTTGTAGCTTGGCAGCATCTTGAGTGAAATGTTTCTGAGGTATTCCAGATTGGGACATTGTGAGGTGACATCTTCAGTGCTTTCTTGGTCATGGGGTGTATAGAGAACAAGCAGCTGGAGAGACTTAGGGTCCTTCCACAACTGCTTGTCTCAGTGTACCCCACGATTGGGAGAGTGCTACAGACATCATTCCCTAGCACACTGATCTGCATTGACTCAAAAACATTAGTTGCGGTGCTACCAAGCTGTGAAGGTAAGTTTGTGTGGTCACATTCAGTCATACATGACTGTAAATGTGAGTCCACAGCAATTACAGACAGGATCCTAGTCAATGTATGTTTCAGTTTCAGGCAGCAGCAGTAACATACAAATTCCTTATGTGGAATGCTATGTGCTAAGTTATATGCAAAGTCCCTGTGTAGAATCATGTGTTCATACTGGGTCTCTTTTGAGCTACTTCCAAGTGAAATGCTGCTGTTTTGTTATTTTTATCTTTTTAATAAAATGTCTTGCATATTTAGGTCTTATGATGCATTAGTTCTAAGTGATTTATGGAGGTGTGTTTGTTACCTAGTTGAATAGTGTAACCATAGAACACCACTGATTTGTGTTAAAGTTGATAAGTGTATACTAGTCTGGTTGTTCAAAACTCAAGGTAAAAGGGTGGTAGAGAAAGCATTGCAGCTGACCTTATTTAATTCTCGTTGGACAGTATACAGCCATATTTGTATTTCATACATAAGAGAAGATAAAAATTAACCTTGTATGAATGATTATAATAAAAAGAGCTTGGTCTTTTCTCTTTTACTATTATTTTCATTTACCTGCTCTTTTCTTGCACAGAAAGGGCTACTGCTTAAATTTGAGAGAAGCATCTGGAATGGATGGGGATGCGTGACTTTCCTAAGAATGTTGAACTACAACTCCCATCACCTGATCATTTGCTGTGCTGATTAGGATTTATGGGAATTGCAGTCCAATAAAATTTAGAGGGGCACACGTTCTCACCTTGGTATAGAAAATGGCCAGAGATGAGTTTTTGTCATCACAGCTAAATTTCTAACAGGTAGATTCTGGAGATAGTCCTTGAAAAACTTGATGAGATTCAGGACTCATATTTTCATTTGGTATGTTGATGATAGAGGCATAACTTTTCATTTTCTGTTGGCTCAAACTGTTGAGATGAAATATCACTTGTCTTTGTTGATTCAAAACTATTTTTCTTGGAAGAATGCTTTACAAAATAAATGGAGAAATATATGTTGAACATGATGTCCAGAATTTTTTTCCTGGATAAAGCATAAAGTATATTTCAACAGAGCTTGTACGGGGAGTCTTTTTTCTGAATATATGGCAGCTGATGCCTGGTTTAATGCATAGTTAGTCTTGTTGCCTTAATTTTTTAAAGTGGCATTTGTCAAAGTTAATACCTGTGTATGTGTACATGTTATTTTGTAACTCTGAACACTGATATACCAGTACTGATACTATGAGTTTACCCAGGGTTGGTTTGGTTTGGTCACAAAGGAAAGAACTAATTCAGGGCCCTGGATGATAACAGGATACAAGCCCAAGGTAATATGACAGAAACCATCTGTCAGATAAAGGCTGGAAACAAGCAGTCTATGTTAGGGAAAGATCAGGTTCCAAAAGCATCAGCAGTGTATGTATGGTAGCAAGCAGGATCTCACTCTTGCAGTATTTCATTGTAAAATGTTATTGAGACTCTGGATTAAATCCTACTGCCTTCATAGTGAGACAGGCTGCATTGGGTCATTATGCCAGTTATAAAACCTGATGAAATTCATGGTGTTGCCGTAAGTTGAAAAATGACTTGAAGGTACAAACATGCCACCTTGTTCTTTGGGTCTTAGTATCAGCAAAGTGCTTAGAAACTAAGGTCTTGTTGCCAAGCCACACCATTGGAGTCCTGGTTTTGATACCCTGGCAGCCTACATTTTGCTAGAGTTCGTGATCAAGTTTTTATACTTCAGTGAAATATTTTTTAAAAATGAATAACAGATGAAAATCTGTACTAAGCTTCCTGTGCAGCAATATAACAATGAACTGGAACAAATATTCTGTAAAACACAGTGTTGAACTGAAACTGAACAGTCTTTACTTTTAAATTGTGCTTTTATAACAGTGTTAGAAGTAAGTGTCACTGTATAATTTTTTTTAGTAGGTAGTTCTTTAATCTACTAAAATGGTTTTAAAGAAGAAGAAAGAGATTCAGGTTGATGCCTTTGTTCTTGATCACCAGAAGCTTGAAAGACTTCGCAGTAAGTATAATTAAGCTGTTTAATTTGTCTCTGTAGACATATTTCAGTGGTGCCATAATGACTTTTTAATGCATTCCCCCTGATGATATCTTTTAAGCTAAAAGAAAGTCAGCCTTTTTTATGCGCAGTGGTTTACAAGCTCTTCACATCCCATTTTGAAAGAAAAGTTTCTGCACTGATGATCAAATTAAAGAGAGGCATTCCAGAATGTTTGATTTTATATAATTTTCCTTAAAGGATTACTGAGGATGCCTTTGAGACAGTTTCCTAATTTTCTGGCTTTATGTAGAAAGTAGGTTGTTTGCTGTTGAAGGCTTGCATTCTACAAGTACTGCATGTGAAAGAGAATGGCTCTGGGCTGTGCAGAAATGATACAGTCTATGGTCATTGGGCAATCAGTGCTGACACAATGGGACTCCACCATTTTCTTCTGAGATAGCAAGAATTAGGGGAGGTAATATCTGCTAATAGTTCTTTCCTTGTGGTACATACCCCAAGCTGCTTTGGAATTCTGGGTGACCTTCCAGGAGGTGGCATGCTAGAAATTTGCAAAAATGTCTTTTCTCTGCCTTCTATTTGCAGACGTTGCTACATCCAGATTCCCAAACTGTACTGGATGTAATTCATTGGTTTCAGAATTGGGGAATGTACCTATGTATTGTATGAACCATTTATAAGGGGTGGGCATCTCACCAAAATTACTTCCTTTGCCTTCCTTTACAGTGTGATTTGCTGTCTCAGGTTGTAACTGCTAGGAACCTGATACATATGCCTGAGAAAGTCAGGATATTAAATATATATGCACACATGCACACACACTCTACAAGTTAGTGTATAATACTGTGTACAGAAGAGGTTCTCTTGTTTCAGTGGAAACCTGTCCAGAGTCACGCTTATACTGCTCAGTGTGCTTTAGTAACTCTTCTGGAATACTGGAATAGCTATAAGTGTATAGTTGGCCCTCCGCATTTGTGGTTTTAACTTTCATGGATTTTATTATTTACAAGTTTCTCTGACCCTTGCCCCTGCCTCTCCAAACACTTCTTTCCCTGGGGAACCCTCTCTCTTGGCAGATGCGATCAACAACTCTTTAAAAACTCACCTCTGGTCCTCTTCTTCCTCCACCAGCCACAGCCTGGCCAGCAAAGGATGGCTCTCAGCCTGATTTCTCAGCACCACAAACCCTCTCCCAATGCCCAAGGAAGGAGACAGACAAGAGGGGTAGTATAGGGCTGCCATGTTGACCCACTCCCTTACCCTCTCCTTTCCCTGGCCGGGGTGCCTGCTCTCACCATCATGCTTTGGTCCCCTTCCCACAGACATGTATTCTGATCTTTGCATTTTTTCCCACTTTTGCAGGGGTCCTGTGCCCCTGACCCTAGCGAATGTGGAGGGCCAACTGTATTCTGTCTTTTAAAGAAATATTATTTATGCATGTTTTTCTTTTCTGTGAACTGAAGTTCCAGTTTTTCAAATTTGGATAACTTGGAGCACCCCTGAAGACTTGACTTTTAATCTGAGATGCCAGTTTCAAAACACAGGTTGTCTCTGTGCTTGCAATAATTGCAGAGAAACAAGAATTTCAGCAGCAACATTATCTTGTTACAGCAGTGGGAGGGAAATTCCTTGTGGAATTCTTTGTTCTAACAGAGACAAGAGTCGTCGTCTTTGTTCAATCATAGGCAACCCTGTTGCTATCTGGGTCAAACAGTAAACAAAACACATGAGGAATGCGTCCCCCAGACAGACAGGCAAAAAGAGACAGGACTGATAGAAGTGAGAGGCTAAATGTAGTTAGAAAAGCAGTCAAGCTCCAATATATGCACAATACTATATTGCAGTCAGAGTGCTATCATTAAAATGCCTGACCATGATAAAAGATGCATGGAAATATGTGTACAAAACCAAAGCAACTGTTGTATTACAATGTAAAGTTATAAAAGTCTTATGTATTTGTATCAGTGGTTACCTAACATGTCTTTTATCAAGGTCATGCATTTTGATTATAACACTTTGTGTTCATTATGGTACGCTTTTCATACATTTTGTGTATATTTGAGCTTGATTCCACATGTAAAAACTCACATGTTTTGACTCTTCTGTTAATTTTGTATGAGTTTCCCCTAAGTGTACCTACTGGGAAAACATCTACCATTCTCTCCATAGTTTTGCCTACCTGCATAAATTGTGGTAAAATACAGCAAAGAACATAGGAAACATCTTGTGTTATATACATCTGCTGGTACAGCATTAAAGGCATTTTTTTTCTTTCTCTATGTATAGCTTTTTCAGATGCTGAAGGCCAAAACATAGCTTCCGTTTTATTGCACTGCACACTGTTGACTGATGGCATCCAACAAATCCATTGTATCAAACAGGTTTGATTTTATTAATAAAATCTATTTTTTGCTTATTACTTTTAATAAAAATAGTTATTGGGAAATATGTTAAAAGTCAGAACATTTAAAAGAGTGCCACAGATTCTTCTGCTAATTTAAGGCTGAGGTCATAAGGTAGAAGTAGTTGAAGTAAAGACAAACAAACATGACTCAAACTGCTTAATACTAAACTTTGTATACTGCTGTGGTTTCTGTAATTCAGTTTTATTCACTCCCTGGTCTCTGATGTTATCTTGTTTTTTTTCCTGCAGCTCAGAACATTCAGATTTTGCTTGCTCAGTTCTTATGTTTATATGGCATTGTGATATTTCTGTGTTATGTCTGTATTTTTAAGTTGCATCAAATGTAGCAAATGCAATTTAAAAGACGGCACTTATTTAACTTCGCCATATACCCAGAGATTTCCTTCAAAATAATGGATTTATTTTCTGTGTGAGAGTTCCATTCTTGGATTCATATGCATTGATGTTGAGTGATTTCCTTGAGAAGTACTGGCAATACCATTCATGAGTAGGAAGTCATACTGAAGCACTTTTTTTTCCTTTTAATTTTATTAATTTCAGTTCATGTGCTAATAGAAAACACAGGTACTCAGTTACAACAGCTATGCAACAGCCAAAATGGGGCTATCGAGAAACAAGAGGAGAGGTATCAGTATGTTCGGAAAAATGTCAGAAGTAGAAAAATATTAGAACATACTAAGGTAGTAAAGTTTGATATCCCAGTGAAGACTGGATGTGCTGTGACATACTAAGATATGAGGTGACAAAATTATAGTGGGAGAAAAGAATGAAATAAAGCATGTTAAAATAAGACATGGCTGCCAAATCACAAGAGCACCCTTCACTGGAACGTTATGCACCAGGTGTCTTTCTTGTTATGTTGCCTATTAGTTAAATCTTATAGTAGACTGATTTTAAATTCAGTTTGTATGCTTAAGAGGATATAATAATACTGTTTATTAACTTTGCAACCTTTTTAATGTATAGATTGTGCCTTTATTGGAGAAGATGGATGCAAGTGCTTTGTGCGACCCCATGGTAAAAAGCTGCTTGGATATTTTGGGATTTATATTTTTATCTCTGGATATAAAGAACCCCTTGAAAAAAGTGCTGGCAAGGTAATGTCTGTGACACTGTTTTGACTTCTAAAGTGCAGTATGTAATATGTACAAAAGAGTAAAACTGATATTTGGAGATAAATATTCTGGCACACTGTTGCACAAAGCAAAATACTTTATTGTTTAGTATATGTTTTTTAAAATGTTTTTAAACAGAAAGAGACTTGTTCATCAAGAGCCAGCAGTATGCTAATGATGATTTTGGTTTCCAGTTTTTTACTTCTGTCTTTTTATTGGTTTAAGTATTGTTGAAGTAATACATAAACAGTTCATTTGTTTGGACCTTCTGATCCTAACATTTCTTTTCTGAATAACTTTGTTAGAATGCTACTGGAAAAGAAGTACAGGTGTGGCAAGTGACTTTCAGGTCACTTGAAGGACTTGGCCTAAAGATAAATGTACCGTAGCATCATATTCAATAAAAATTAAGGCAAAGATAGGTTGTACAATAATTTTAAATGTAGTTAAGAAATTGCGTATTATCCCAGCACATTTCTGGCTCCTTTGTTTTTTTGTCTTTTTTCCTTGGAGGAGGAACTTCTACTTATTTTATGCGTAGCTGGAGTAGGGTAAGATCTTCGTTAGAATGTCAGATTTTCATTTGTAAAAAGAAGAGTAAACTACAATGTGCAGATTTGGAAGACATTTCAGTGTGAACCTTGGTGTTGAAAAGCTGGGTGTCTGTACTTAAATCTGCCTCCCCCTGTGTCAAAGCTGGAGTTAGATGCTTCGGAAGACCCACTCCCGTAGCCTCAAATTCATGAATGTTCTGCTTCCATTTAATAACGTACTAATAGTTTTATTAGATTAAAGGCTTATGTACTCCAGCATTCATTTTGCATAATGACCAGTCAGATGCTCCAGGAAGATCTGCAAAAGCAGAGTATTCCCCCATTTTTATTCCCTAGCAACTGGTATTCAAAGCCATACTGTCACTAATACCAGAGGTAATATATAGTCACCATGACTAGTAAACAATGACAGCCTTATTTTCTATGAATTTGTCATGTCTGTCTTAAAACTGCCCATGTTGATGGCCATTGTTATAGCTTGCACTAGAAAATTTCATAAAATGCAGGGTAGCCATGTCGACTATTAAATTTCATAAAATGCAGGGTAACCATGTTGACTATTAAACAGATACCCAAATACACTCTGGCAGTACCCTTATTAGGCCAACCAGAAGGTGCAAAAAAGCACGTAGCTAAGCTCACTGGTTTCTTTATCAGTCTGATTTAACAATAACAGCAACAAAAAATTACAGAGGGGTGACATTTTGGGGGTAACAAAGGAAGCAGGTCTACATGTCGTCATTCTATAAATTTCAAAGTTTGATTATGTACATACTGTATGGAGATGTACTTCCTTCTGTCTGACTGAACACTTCTGTGTTTATTTGGATGATCTCAGGTTCTGAGAGCAGCTTGGTGAAATTGTATGAGTGTTGGACTCAGATTCTGGGAGGCCAGCTTTTGAGTCCCTGCTCAGCCATAGTAAGCCATGGGTGACCCTGGGCAAGTCAGACTCTCTCTACCTCAGAGGAAGAGGAAGATAATTGCAAGCCTCCTCAGACCAAATCTTCCCAAGAAACCCTAAGATAGAAGTTGTCTTGAAGGCACGTAATAACCCAGGTTCTAGTAAAATAGTGAGGGATGATAAATTACCTCTATCCATTTTACCCACACCTTAAGTACTTTATAAACCTTGATCGTGCCACTTGCCTTTTTCTCCCCCTACACTAGAGAAACCAAAACACTGCAATAAGCAGGTTGCTCCAGCCCTTTTTGGGTTGCTGGTTTCTGCATCTCTTCCAGCTCTGTAATTCTTTTGGATGTGCAGTGACCATAACTGTACAATGTATTGCAAGTGGCGTTTACATTGTAGATTTGTCTAAAGTTCCCTTTGTAATGAAACATGGTGTTTGCTTTTTCCCCACACCTACTGCATACTGGCTGATTTATTAATTTTTTAATTGTGCTTTCAATCACAACTCATGGATCTATTTTCTGATTTGGGTTACAAGCAGCATGACCACAGCTTATATTGAAAATGAAAGAAAGATAGACAGACAGACAGTAGCCCTGCTGGCCTGTGGAAAATCAACAACAAACAAAATCCATCATTGGTGAATACCGTTTTTAGAGCCAAGCAAAATTCCACAACAGCTAGCATATGACAGTGATTGTTTTGTTTTTTCTCCTGATCAGTAGTATACTTTCATCCCCTATGGTATACATTGTAACTGAGCTTCCATGGATGTAGCTTTAAGCAAACCCCAAACCTTCTGTGAGTTTTGGTACTACTTATTTCAGTTCCTTCTTGCTCATCCCTTCATTTTTAGAGAACTTTCCTCTTTAAAGTCAGGTGTGATTATGGTGGATTTCCTTGACAAGTCCATTACATTTTGAGATAACTCTTCTCTCATTTAATTGTATAATTCTGACGTTTTCTACGACATCATGGGAACCACTTAGAATTAAATGCAGGCCTAGTTCCATGGACATAACCCGCTGCTCCAAACAACCAACCAACAACCATTCCAGGACCCAACCATTTTGGATATCTAGAAATTTGTCATGATGCTGTCTTATCCTTCCTATAGAGTTTATATTGAGAGATGATGATACTTCACTGATTCTTTCCATTATACCAAGGTTTCCATGTTACCAATATATCTGTGTTCTCTTTTAAAAACAAATATTTCAGCTGTCCCATTTTGGCTAGGCAACTTTTGGCACTAGCATAGATGTCTCTCTGATTTCATTTCCCATTTTATTCTGAACATTTTGGTCTGGTAGACAGTGGCGATAGCATGTAAACACTCAACAGTGTACTGTCCAAACAGATCAGATTGGATGTTTGTTTATTTTGAAAGCTTTTAGTATTTACCTGTCAGATAATTTAATATTTCTCTTCAACTACAGCTCCCTAAATGGCCTCCCTGAATCTCTTATTGCAGAAGCTGTGCAGAGTTTTGTGACTTGCCTTAAGGAGGAATTAAAAACTACAGATCTGTCTCAGTATAGAAAGACTATGGACAACCTTGCTTCCTGTATGGAAAATATCAACATGGGTATGACATATTTTTAACTTTTTGGAATTTTCAGTAATTTAATGTTTTTTTGTTATTGATATGGCCTGTGTATACTGCTAAAATACATACTCTAATATTTCAGGCAAATCATGTGTGAAGATCCTGCTGGAAGAAGGTATTTGATATTTCTACACTAATGCAAATGTTTTAATAGTAAAACCAGAATCTTTTCCTTGGCCTTCTATGGAGATTCTCTCTGAAATCTGGCCAAACCCAATTCAGTGTGCCTGGTATATGCATCTATCCTCTCAGGCCTCCAACCCCTTCTTCCCACTAATGGGCTGCGTTTCTATCTGGAGTAGCTATTCCGGTTGCCAGGCAACCTGTCGCTGGGCAGCTTTCTGCCACCCAGGATAGCCACTCCCCCAGGCTCTGTCACACCCTCCTACTGATTAGGGTTGTGCAGCACAATTTCACCATATATTCCCCTCATTGTAGTCTGTTTTAGCCAGAGAGAGACCTTTTTATTCAAAAAGCCTCTTCTGATGCTAAAACAGCCCAGGTTAGTCAAAAATCAATGAAAATGCCACCCATTGCACCTAGAGTCTTCAGAGGGTTTTGTGAGTAAAACATTTGCATGGGTGGAGGGGCCTTGTAGGCATCAAATAGCCTTGCATGTGGTCCATGGGGGTGCACTTGTCTTAACCATCTCAATGTAGTAGTTGTTGTTACTTATTTGATCCTATTACTACGCAGTCTGTTGGAGAGTAAAATGCAGACAAAGAAAGACCTTAATCCTAAATGTACAGTCTATATTTTGACTGTGTTGCGGGTTGGAGAAAGATGATGGCTAGGGTAACTAAGAATATATGAACATTCAACTGCATTCACTTTGCGGCTTAACTTCAAATAGTGACATGAAATGTTGACTTGTGTGTCAGTGGAACTCAGAACATTTGTCATTTCATGTTACATCAAATATAATGCATTACTTGTATAAAAATCAATAAAACAAAGTACTGCTACAACAGTTCCCCCCCCACATTCCTGGGTTTGACTTTTGTGGATTTGATTATTTGCAGTGCTCTCTTGCCCGCAGCTGCCAGCACGATTGCACTCGCAGCTGGCAAGAGACTGAAGGGGAAGGAGGATCTCCCCCTCCCCATGCTCTTCAGCTGCCTCTGCCTGCACATAATGGCCACAGCGAGGGAGCAAAGGGGGGAAGATCTGCCTCTCCATGTTCTTCTGTCACCGCTGCCTGCGCAATCGTCTGTGTGGAGGCCAGCGAGAGAGTGAAGAGGGGGGGATCTGCCTCTTTGGCTGCCGCTGCCTGTGCAATTACACGTGCAGGGGCCAGTGAGAAAGTGAAGAGCATGCCTTCTCATGCTCTTCTGCCACTGCTGCCCATGTGGTTGTACAGGCAGCGGGGGCAGAGAGTAAAGGGGGGAAGATTTCCCCCACACTCTTGCACTGCTGCCCTCACCATTGCACCTGTGGGGGGGCAGCAAGAGAGTGAAGGGGAGGGAAGATCTCCCTTTCAGCTCTCCTGGCTGTCTGTGATTATTCATGTTTTTCTTACTTTTGCATGGGTTCTGTGTTCCTAACCCCCGCGAATGTGGAGGCCCTACTGTACTATTATTGGTGGGAAGACATTTAGTTCAACAAAGCCCATTAATGCCTCAAAGACATGGCTAATTATATATATGTTTTTTAAAAAAACAAGCTAATAAAATGCATTAAGATAGGTCTTACACAGATTAAAAAAAAGAAAGATGTTTGAAAACTGTTCCTGATATCCTGCTATCCACCTACCTACTTCAGAAATGGGCCAGCCCATGGAACAAAGTGTCAGATGAACAATTGCGTAGATTTATAAGAGAACTTCGATATGAGATTAGTTTCTTATGTATATTTTTCCAATTTCAATTTCTTAGCTCTTCAGTTTCTACACAGATCTATAGTTGAAATAGAGGAAGAAAGCAGGTGAGTACCGTTGCTCATTATAAAATGAGATGTGCAAAATGTCATGGAGAGAAGGGAGAAATAAGTAAATGTAGACACTCTGTTGTTGTTGTTGTTGTTGTTGTTGTTGTTGTTGTTAGCAACAGCAGCGGCTCCAAAGGGGTTCATAAGCCTGGTGCTGTAGTTGCTGCAGGTGCTGGGGTTATAAGCCTTTTGTTGTGGTTGTTACTGCTGTTTATGGTCAGTTGTGGTGCTGCTGTTATGACAGGCTGCTGCCTCAGCAGAAGCAGCTCTGGCCATTGCAGTGCTGGCCCCGCTCTCTTCTCGTCTGCCCTCATCTTGCTGAAGCACTGGCTGCCTATCCAGTGAGATGTTGGTGCTGCCTACCTGCTCTGGGGGTCCCTGTATGCCTGAGAGAGGCAGCAGTGGGGGCAGTATCTGCTGCTTCCTGATGCATGGCTCTAGCTGTTGAGGAGATGTGTTGCTGCCACTGCCATCATTTTTGGCACTCCCAGGGTTGCTGCTAGTACTGCTTCTGTCAGTGACAGCCACAGGAGTGGCTGTTGTCTCATCTGCTACTGCCGTCATTGTCTGTGGCCATTGATTTCTTGATCCTGGCCTTATTTGTGAATGAAAGAGTAGGATCAGCACTCCAGGTGGGTAGACTCAGCTAAGGAAGCCACGTCCCTGAGTCTGCAAGACCTGAGTACGACTGATGAAGATGTGAGATTTCTCATTCATAGGGTCGCCATAAGTCAAAGTTGACTTGATGGCAATTAGCCCCTCCATCCAGTGGAGTTGAAATTTCCTCTTTTTTGCTTGCAACCCTTAGAATCTACTTTGGGGAACTGGGTGATAGATATTAGAGTGAATAGGGAGATGTACAAGGAGGAGGAAAGGAGGACCAAGTTCTGTAATAAAAGTGGAAATTTCACATGTTTTACCCATGCTAAAATATAGAATTGCATTTTTATGTTCTTTTATTTTCCTGTAAGGGTCTAACACAACAATTTGATTTTATTTGCTTTTTTTTAAAGAAAGCTCAGTGGAAACCGCATTGCTCAAACTCGCTTGATGCATGATTTGTTGATGGGTATTAAAGTTTCAATGATGATTTTACAAAAAATTGAAGAAAATATTTATGAAAATACTTGGAAAAGTTTGGATTGTCCTGCCTGGCAAAGTATGTGTGCGCTACTGACCACTTTTATACGCTTCCTAAGTAGTGGTAAGTATTGTCCTTGTTAATTTGAGCTATTTATTTTTTAAAAAATTTAACCATACCAGGCTTGGAAAAGGGTTGTCTTGGTTTTTTTGTTATCAAATTAATAGGTGAAGTGATAAAGCTCAATTATGGGATATAAACCTTCATACTGAGAAAATACAGGTTGGGCCTCCCTTATCTGAAATGCTTGGGACCAGAAATGTTCTGTATTTTGGATTTTTTTTTATTTTGGAACACAGTACCTTTCTGGAATAGCCTCTCTTCTCTTTCATTCGCTACTTGTGTTGTGTGAAAGTATAGTGCCTCCTGCCATTTCGCACACGTGCGTCTCGTTTTGCTGCCAGCTACCCACTTCTGCCTTCAAGATGGTGGCTGTGGTGCTCCTGCTTGTCCACATCCTCAGTCTTTCTCTTTTTGCTGCCAGCTACCTGCTTCTGCCTTTGATGTGGCTGCAGTGCTCCTCAGATTTGAGAGATAAACAAGCAGGAGCCCTGCCGCCACCTCCAAGATGGAAGCTATTGGCTAGTGGCAAAAAGGATTTTTTTTTGGAGATTTTTAGATTTCTGAATAAGTGAGGTTCAGTCACTTTTGTAAATAATCTTGTCTGGAATATATAGATCATATGATTCCATTCCTGGTAGAGGTGATGATGATGATTTCCACTAGTTCCCATTCAGTCCACTGTGCCTCGTGAAATTCTGGTGTGGCTGACTAGAAGATCCACTGGAACAGCTGGTGTGGAAGGCTGCAAAGGGAGATGTAACTGGTGAAAACTCTTTTGCACTACTGTAAGAGACAGACTGTGGTGGAGTCCCTTCTGCAAATGAAAGAAGTTTTTCTATTTGTGGAAGGGCTACTCTGGATTCATGCCAGTATCTCTTTAAGAACCATTACATCTGTTTAGAAAATATTTCCATAACAGATAGAAAAGATTTCCGTAATTTAAATACTCTTTTGTGGAAATATGAATCTCTCTGCAGCAAGCTTAGTTTCCTGCTCAATTTTAAGAACCTACTTTTTATGTAAATAACACAGGTGTACATTTACTGGGCTACAAAAGATGGATGAATTGCGAATGGGTCATAGATTTATACTTAGGCTTTCATGTTTCTCTGATTGTTATACCTTCTTATGACTAGGAATACTCAATCCCCCCCTTGCTTTTTTTTACGGCACTTATGAAGGTTTGTGTGATGGATGCAGCAACGATAAGACTGCAGTATGCTGTGAAATTCATGGGGGGGTCACCATAAATTGGCAGGCGACTTGAAGGCACATACACACACACAAATGTTAGGAATGACGTCTAGAAAAATAAGAATGCCAGCTAAGAAGTTTTGTGCCATTTCTAATATTACCATGTATCCCTTTTCTGTAGAAGATCTCTTACAGACAGTCCAGACTACAGCAGGATTGGCTGTTGTTGTTTTTATTAAAAATATGTTTGAACCAGCTGAAAAACTACCTTGTTTGGTGAGTTTGCTTCCTTTGTAATAGTAAAAATTTGAAAATTAATTCTAAAAATGTGATCAGAATATATTAAGGTGATAGTTGCTGAGAGAAAACTAACTGAAAATATAGCCTTTTTTTCAGGGTAGTTCAAAGCACATCTATTCAAGAATAAATTCTGCTAAGTTCAGTGGGACTTACTCTTATGTAAGTAAGCGTAGGATTGTAACCTTAAATATTTTATTATCTACCTTTATTTTCTGTTACACATTTCATAATTTCCCCCATTCTGAAGCATTTTAGGCCTACATCTTATTGTTAATCCCAAGTAGAAGAGGCCAGTTGAATCAATGGAAGCTACGTAAGTACTAAATTATTAGGTTCCCATTGATTCAGTTGGTTTCACCTGGTTGGAACTAACAATTGTATATTTTAGACTACAGTCCAGCTGGATGTATGCCTTGGACTACGATGCCATGCAGGTTTGGGTGTATGCCCTGTTGAACTTGAGAGGATATGCAGAGCAAACTTACGTATATTTACTCAAAAGTAAGAACCACTGTATTCAGTATTCTTAGTAAACACACCTATGATCTGGTTTAAAGTTAATCGCAGAATCATAGAGTTGGAAGGAATCCTATGTGCCATCAAGTTCAACTCTGTGTTCAGTGCAGGATCTCCAGCTAGAGCAAACCCAGCAGGAAGCTATCCAGCCTCCTTTTGAAGATGTCCAGAGGAGACTCCATCACCTCATTTGGCTGTTTGTTCCCTTGCTGAACAGCTGTCACTTTCAAGAAGTTCCTTCTAATGATCAATTGAAATCTACCCTCCTGTAACTTAAAAGCATTAGATTTACTTCTAGCCCCTGAGGCAGTAGAGCACAAGCCTTCACCCTCATCTTTGTGGCAGCCCTTGAGATGTTTAAAGAGTGTGATGTCATGACGTGATGTCATGTCACCTCCTTAGTCTTCTCTTCACCAAGCAGAACATGCTCATGTCCTCGAATCTCTCTTTATATGCCTTGTTCTCCATACCTCTTATCATCCTTGTTTTCCTTCCCTGAACTCTCTCCAAATTGTTTCTAAAATGAGTATCCAGAATCCACAGTACTCCAGATAAGTCCTGCCCAACATAGAATATAGGAGGACTATTATTTCCCTTGATTTGGAAGTGATGCTGCTATTAATGTAGGCTAAGATAGCATTTGCTTTCCCTTCTGCAGCATCACTCTTCAGGCTTATGTTCAACTTGTGATCAAAAATAATCCCAGGGTCCCTTTCACATGTTGTAGTGCTGAGCCATCTAGTTCTTTTGGCCTAAATGTAGAATTTTACATTTGTCTCTATTTAATTTAATTTAATTAATTTCAGCCTAGTTTTCTAGTTTATCAGGGTCCTTTTCATTTCTGTTCCTATCTTCCAATATGTTAGCCACGTCTTTGTCTGCAAATCTGAAAATCTGATAAGGATTCCCTTTACCCCATCATCTAAATCACTGATAAAATTATTGAAGAGCATCAGCCCTAGGATAGAACCCTGCAGTACTCCACTTGAATCTGCCTTCCAATCAGAAACACAGCCACTGGTGACAACTATTTGAGTATGGTTTTCAACCAATTACGGATCCATGATGGTCTTTCCATCGGTTTCATCTTTAATCAGTTTGCAGATCAAAATATCATGGGGGAACTTATCAAATGCTTTGTTGAAATCTAGATAAATGGTGTCCACAGCATTCTCACCATTTGCTAAACTAGTGATCCAATCAAAAAATATATAAGTTTAGTTTGGTAGGATTTGTTCTTTACAAACTCATGCTGGTTCTTACTAATGACTGCATTATTATGAAGATACTTGCAAACAGACTCTCATATAATCCTTTCTAATATTTTTCCTGGTATTAAGGTCAGGCTGACTGGTCTGTAGTTTCCTGGATCTTCTTTTTGGCCTTTTTTGAAGAGAGAGATAATGTTTGCCCTTCTCCCATTCTCTGGGATCTAACCCATTCTCTCAAAAATGATAGCAAGTAGTTCTGTGAGAATGTCAATACTCTGGGATTCAGTTCATCTAGCCCTGCAGGTTTGAGCTCCTTTAGATTAACTAGGTGATTCTTCATTATTTATCTATAATGATTTATTGTGGTGATATACTGTTGGATGTGAGGACTAAACAAGGTTTTGATGTCCAGTTTTGCAGTGAGAATCCTAAAGAAAAGTACTTTGAAAGGTTATTACAAAATATTGCAAAGAATTTGTCCAGTTTTCCCTCAACTTTTGGACTTCAACTTTCATGGATTCAGCTTTTGCAAATTTGATTATTCACAAGTTTGTAGCTGTTGCTTAACTAGCCACTGCTAGAGCTAGAAAAGTCCCAGAAAAGGCTCTTGAACTGGGAAACCTTGCAAGTCCAGGCTGGTGGCAGTGGCAGTTTATCCTCCTTATTTTCCTCCTCCTCTCTGTCCCTTTCTCACACACAGCCCCAACCTGTACCACCCTTTGCCACTTTGGCACCATGATGCCTAGGATCTTTTCTAGGGGAAGGCTTGGAGATTGATGGAGCCAACAGAGGCCCAGCGGAAGCGGCCTCAGACCAAGATGAAAACATCATGGTGCCAAAATGGTAAAGGTAGTATGAGCCTGACCTGTTGGTGGGAAAGGAGACAGAGGGGAAGAAGAGGGTGATGAGGACAAACTGCTGCTGCTTGTTGAGTTCTGCTGTGGCTGCTGCAGAAATCTCCTTCAGTGTCCTTGATCTTCTCTTCTTCCTCTTTGAGAAAGATGACAACACTGAAGGAGATTTTTGCAGCAGCGAAGTCTGTAGCATGCATGTTTGGGGTGGGGGCTAAATATATTGATGATTTTCCCATTTTTGCAGAGATGCTGTGCCCCTAAACCCCACAAAAGTTGAGGGCCAACTATATAGCTGTATGCAAAGAGATACTGTGACACCTTTGAGGCTAACAGAGAAGGAAGGTTCTTGCTTAAGCTTTTGTAGACTGAGTCTACTTAATTAATTGGTGATGAAGGAATACATGCCCCAAAGCCTCTCATCTACCTGCAGTTTCTTGATGACATCTTTTTAATTTGACCACATGGAAAGCAATAATTTGAGAAGTTCCACCAGGATTTCAGTAACTTCATCCCTACCATGAACCTGAATCTCTAACAATCCACACAACAAATTCACTTTCCTGACACCACTGTGCAACTGTACAACAGACTTCTAAGCACTATGCTCTGTTGAAAACCCACTGATTACTTCATGTATTTGCGTGCCTTCAGTTTCTACCAAGAACACAACAAATCTGTTGTTTATAGCCAAGTCCTCCGATACAATTGTATCTACTCAGACTCACAAGACAAGGACTCCAAACTCAGCCACTTATCAAACTCCAATACCCACCTAAGAAAGTGAAGAAACAAATCAACAAGGGAAGGTTAATACCTAGGAACCATCTACTACAAGACAGACCAAAAAGACAAAATGACAGAACACAGCCCTCTCACAAGTTCTAGGCAGGCCTTTTATTGGCCTACAGAGAGCCTACAAATCTTAAACAACTACACACTTACAACAGGCTACATGACATACATGGTACTATAGGAACAATACACTGTGACAAACCCAGGTGCCAGCTTTGTATCCACGGCTACTCTGGTAGCGTTATTACAAAGACCAGTGACAACATCCGCATATTGGAGGTGTATTTACTGGCTCTTCTTCCAGTGTGATATATGCTATGCTATGCCAGCACTGGGCAAACAGGACAGTCTCTGCTCAAGAAGATTAAAGGACACAAATCTGACATTAAGAATGGCAATAAATAAAAACCAATTGCAGTATATTTCAACCTCTTGGGACATGTTGTTTTTGTTGTGTGCCTTCAAGTAGTTTCTGACTCATGACCACCCTAAGTTGACCCTATAATGGAGTTTACTGGGACTGAGAGTGTGTGACATGCCCAAGGTCAGCCAGTGGATTTCCATGGCTGAGCAAGAAATTGAACTCTGGTCTTCAGGGTTGTGGTTACAGGTTGCAGTCCTTCAACAAGGAAATTACAAAGGAAGGCTAGGAAAAAAAACAACTCCTGAATTGAATTATATTCATAAATTCCAATCCATTAGCAGAGGCACGAACAATGACAATGGGTTCATGGCACATGACATGTAGTAATGCAAGAGTCCTCCCTATAATAAAAGGAATCTTCTCAGAGAGAACCCAGGGAAACTGAGTTTTGATAAGTAGATTTATCACTTTCACATATCAACAGTAGTTGGCCACCATAAAGATCTGAAAGACCTGCATAGCCTCATGCAGCCTCTTGAGAATTTAGGGCAAGAGTCATGATTTGCGTCTTTCTGGATCTTACTACATTCTGTCCCACTCCCATAACTATATAAATATACTTTGTTGCAGAGGCCTTTATATCACTCAATACTACATCTAAAGAAATGGGTTTAGCTCCATGAAAGCTAATGCTAAAATAAAAACCAGTTAGTCTTAAAGCTGCTGCCACGTTCATTTTTTTTTCTCCTTTCCTTCTTCCTTTTTTTCCTATGGTCAAGAAATGGGGGGACCTATAAGAGTACCATAGAAATTTTACCATCTGCATTATAATTTCTTGTTTTTTTATAATGGACGTGGAAGCATGGTTTCAATTAATTTTTTTTCTTCATTGTTTTATTAACGTTAAATTGCCTTTTTGCAGATCAATGACTTACTTTGTGGCTCACTGAAATGTTTTGATATACCATCCTGGTTTGTGGACAGCTGTGGAAGTCTTTGTAGTGCTGAACTTTCTGACTCAGTCCTCCTTTTCCTTTGTCATGGAGCACTGGCTATGTTAGAATGGAAGAACAACAACATAGGGGAGAACGCAGAGAAACTGCTCTTGGATATTGCCCGGATTTTATTGACCTTGAGTACACGGTAAAAAATTATTTTTGCCTGTTCATTTTATTCATTCAGATTGAACTCAGTTCATTCATTTCAAGAGTTCAAGTAGCAGTTTGAATACATATTCAAATATAAAATAGGGTAAATAAAACATGGTAAAATTGTATCTTACTAGGAATTAAACAATCATCACAAGGCAATCTGAGGATCTTGGAATGGTTTGGAAAGATGGTTGGGCTTTGGCAGGTTATCCATTATGAGACAAGAGTTATGCCATTTTGGAGAAGTGGCCGAAAATGTTACTCATAGCTCATATATTCACATACCTAATCCCCATTTAAGTTATTGCTATGCAGGTACATGCAATTGTACTGCACATGAATTTCCAGTCTGAACCTTGATTTGAACATGGAACTTGGTTTAGTAACTGAACTAAAAGTAGATAAAAAGTTATGTACCTATCATATTTTTTTAAATTGTGAGTGGGAAATATGGTAGCTGAGGACTAAGCTTACATAAAATTACAGAAGAGGATCTCTAGTTACCAGCAAAATAAAGGGAAATAGGTAAAATTGTGAAAAGTCAAATTTGTTTTGAGGAATTATCTAGAACTAGAATTAGAACTAGAACTGGAAGAGTAGGTGCAGGTAATAGCAGTAGTTGTAATTTAGACTACTGTATATACTTGTGTATAAGTCAAAACATTTATGCCTGAAAATCAACCTGAAAAAAGTTGACTTATACATGGATCAGTGTGGCACCTCTGTCCTCTGGGGTTCTGCTTCTGCCTTTTGTAATGCCTGCTTGAAAAAATTGTGGCAGTGGCTTCTTCAATGGTTATAGGGAGTATGGAGGATATGGGGAGAAACTGAAAAAAATCCATAATCCCCTCTGCTCTCCCCTGAGCAACAGTGGCTCTTTGATGCTTCCTCTTCTGGAATAGGGAGAGCGGAGAAGGTTGGGAGAAATTTAAAAAATCCTTGGCTCTCGCCATTGTGGCAGTGATTCTTTGAGGCAGGGGAAGTGGAGGAGCTTGGGAGATGCTGAAAAAAGCCCTGATCCACTCTGTTCTCTTTGCCACAGCAGTGACTCTGTAGCATTTCCCGACCAGGGCTGGGAGAGTAGAGGGGGTTGGTACTACTTTTAGGTTCTCCACAGATGGACTAAACTTGTCCTCAACTTATATGTGAAGTCAAATTATACATGAGTATATACAGTAGTATGCTTCCATTTTCTTTCTCACTGCCAATAACATCTTTTCTTATGATTTCTAATGAATGACTTGAAATAGTACTGTTTATAGCCTACAGCTGAAATCTTAATCTGTTTTAGCTAAAGTGAAGCCTACATCTAAGAACTTTATTCTTTTTCTTTACAGTTGTATTATTAGTAATGACCAGGATATGAGTTAGACTAATGGTATTTTAAACGGGCAGGATGGGTCAGTGGAAGGTAAAATAATTCTCTGGCTTGGTCCTCTTTCTACTGCCGTCTGTCTTAAGTGCAAAGCAACTTGGATACCATAAAACTCTGCTTTTCAGAGGATTATCTCAGCTACCATAAAGTGGAAGAGGCTTATGCCAAGGACCTGAATAAACCATTAACATCCTCTTCATAAGGGGAGTAGCACATATGATTGTTTAGCTAGATTGCTGCTTTGAGATACCTCTGAACTTTACACAAACCATGATAGTCTGTTTTGGTCAGAAGAAGTTGGCAAGTGTCATGTCCAATCTTTGGCTGATATTGTTCTTGTCTGCTGGGAGGCTACTGTCTACTGGCAGCCAACAAAAGCTGAAGAGGATGTAAGACCAGAAAATATAGCCCAGATATTTTCATACTGCCTTTCTTCACTGATGAGGATAGATGGCCAGTGGGTGGTAAGATAAAATGAGAGGTTTTTAACTACCATGAATGATCATTCTAGAGAGGCTGAGGGAGAAATCCACCTGGTTGGCACGAGGGATTAATCCAAATGTGGATTGCGCCTTCAGCCTATCTGAGAATGGAGAAGACAGATCCATTCCTCACCCACTTCATGGTCTTATACTGTTTATTTCCACAGTTTGAACATGCACACTTAAATGCTGTATTTCAGTGTTCGTGTTTTGTGTGAATAAACTATTTACATGAGAATAATCTTTCTGGTTCTTAGGACAGATAGTGATTTTGTAGGATTGTGAAGCTTGACAAATGATTGAGATAAAAACTGTGCTGTTTCTAAAGTTTGGTCATCTTGTTCCATCATACTATTTTGTTTGATCCTTGAAGGCTAAAAGAATCTGCTATGGCAGCATTGCTGTCCAGAATTGTAGCTATTTGGACTAATGTAGCTTTGGATGCTCTTCAGTCAAGTTCTATAAGCCTGAAGTTCAGCCTCAGTGGAAACTCAGACACAGTTGGAAAAATGCTGGATTATATATATGCGCATTGGGAACATCCTTTGGATTCTATTAGGCATCAAACCAAACTTATATTTAAGAATATCTTACAAATACATCAGGCTACTGTAAAAGGATCTGTTGATGTAAAAGAAGACCCTTTCTTCTTGGGTTTAATTGATAGCTTGCTAAGTTTGGAATGGCATGTTAAAAGTAAATACTCATCACTTGGCTGTCTTGTGGAGTGTATTGGAATTGAGTATATTCTCACAATGGATAAGACAATTCCAGCTCAGATCTTGAGTGTCATGAGTGATCAGTCTTTCGCACCTTATGCAAGTGATCTGTTGGAAATCATGTTTGTGAATCACAAGAAGCATCTTGCATCCATTTTGGAAGGAAACACTTGGATTGACAGTTGGCATGAGACATGGGTATCTCCCCTGCTCTTAATTTTGTGTGATGGAAATGCAGAGCAAGCCATGTATGTAACAGATTATTATCTACCAAAGTTGCTGAAATGTAGCCCTGAAAGCATGAACTACATGATCAAAATTCTTCGGACATCAGCAAAATCTAATGTTGGTAAGATCAGACTTTATATTTTATATGTAAGATGTGCTTAAGCATGCTGAGTCTGTGATAATGATGCTGTTTAATTTATTTTGACGTATTTTTGTTAGCCAAGTATGATGTAGGAAATTCCAGGCTCTGAATCACTCAGAGCATGGATGTCAGTGAGTGTACCTGAAAATCCCCTTTTTTCATCCTTGCATAAAAACAAAATAAATTTCATATTGTCCAAAGCTGTGTAGTGATTTCCTCTTCCCACAATTCAGAACAGCCTTTGTTAAAGATACACAATATGTTTATCTTTATATTTACAGAAAGTAAGATTTTTATATTATGCTGAATGGTTGACAAAATGCAGTTCTTTTCTATTATAGGAAAATATGTGCAAGGAATGTGGAGAAGGAATATGAAACTGTAATTCAGGGTATTTCAATATACTATGATGGTTAACATGTTTTGATTTTATAAAAATTTTGTTTTAAACAGTAGAAGCTTGGAAGACAATAGCAATATAAAAGACAAAGGATTCTTTCACAAATGACATCAATAAAACATTTAAATCTGATATACATAATCTGTGTTATCTTAATACAGTAAAAGGAGACAGAAAAGGGACTTTTTAAAGGGTTTCCCACTGCATATAGGGGGGCACAAGCAGTGGTTTTCAAGGTTGACCATGAAAATGGCCTGCTTTAGTACTGCTTTAGTAATTTCACATCCTAAATGCTAACTATTGTAAGCTTTTGAGGACAAGGATTGCTGGATCAGATGCATGAAGAGTATTTTAAAGATGTTTGTTTGAATGCTGCAGTAAATTGGTTAAACTTTTAAGTGTCATATACAAAGGGATCTTTTAGCACCTTTGAGACAGAGAAAGAAGTTGGCAGCATAAGCTTTCATAGATTTAAGTCTATTTCATTACATGCATGAAGTGAAGTGCCAAGTAAAGTAAATTGTCACTTCACTACATGCATCTGACAAGATAAACTTAAGTCTATGAAAGCTTATGCTACCATCTTCTTTCAGTTAGTCTCAAAGGTGCTACAAGATCCCTTTACGTACTGATTCAGACTAACATGGCTATGTCTTTGAATTCTAGCACCTTCAGTGCCATGTTATTTGTGTGAAAAATAGTGATTTTTTTTTTGAGACAACAATACAGTAAGTAGTTTAGGGAAGTAATTTTCATGTGTATGTTTAACAGAATAGTAAGGAGGCTCATGAGTATAACCCTTTTCTGCTAATTAGAATAAAAATATTTTATTTAGGGTCTTGCAGAACCAGAGGTGCACTTGGAGCCTTGATGGCATGCCTGAGGACAACCAGAGCTCATGGACATTTGCAGTTTACCGACATAGTGCATGGTAGCCTTCCATCCATTGAATGTATAAAACAAGGCTTAGTCCATCAGCATAATCAGGTACAGGTCTACATACTGAAAGTGTGATGTTTTTAAATTTAAAACAATTAACTGCTATGAAAATGCAGACATCGCTTCCAGCTCTTGATTCTTTTGTTTTTAAAGGTACGAATAGATGCTTTAGGTTTGCTCTGTGAGAGTCACCGCAGCACAGAAACAATCTCTCCTGAAGAAATGCAGCTGATACAGTTTTTTATTAGATACAACTTGAACAGCCAGTCTCCAGCAGTGAGGCAGCAGATTTGTTCCCTACTAAAAAAGGTAACCCTGAATTGTAAATAGAAGGACGAACTGCCTTGTATTAAAATGCTCTGCAGGCCAAAATTAATGATGCTTTGCCTTTCTTTTTCAAACATAAAATAAACTGTAATATCATCCAGTGTTCCTTATTGGATGGTGTTTTGTATTTCTCTTTTTAAAAGGTGTTCTGCCGAATATATGAAAGCTCCCAGGCAGCTCATAAAATGCAGCAAACAAAATCCAAACAAGATTTAGTTAAGAACTCTGTTATATGGGATCCATTAGTGACTTTGCAACAGTACAAGGTATGTGTTGTAGCTTGTTTTAAAATATAAAGGATTACAGTAGCAACCATGTAGCAGTTCTCAAATAATTCAGTAGCCACAGAAGAGAGGAATGGAGAGTACAAATCGTTTTGTGGTAAAGAATGCTTGGATACGTGATGAGGAAGGAGCTGCATGAAACTCCCTTATTCAAAGTTGGAAAAGTCATCTGCTTGATTCAGTATCATCTACATTGACTAGCAAATATTCTCAAATGTCTTAAATAGGGGGCAGCAGGGACTGCACCATGGAAAACTTAAACCAATGATACAAACTGGCTTTTTCTAAGGAAAACCAGGAAGTTCAAAGACCATGGTGCCCCACATCTGAAACACATGGTTTCAAAACCTTTCACCAGTACCACCACTGGTGGTTGTTTTCCACATGGGAAGCTTTCATTGGGACAGAATGAGGCCAGTTGGTCACACAGCCACATCCTTCTCCTCCTCATTCTTTTAGTTATTTATATCCTGCCTAGCTAGTTTGTAAAAGTCTGACAGCACAAGAGTGTTTTGACTGACCAGTGGAAGGAGAGAAAGGATGAGCCATGCTGGCCTCTATAGGAAGGAAGTTCCAAAGTTTGAGATCAGCCACCTCTCCCTTGTTCCCACCAAAAGTGCTTGAGAGGCTCGTGGGACACAGAGATGGGTCTCTTGAGACAATCTGAGACCTAGAATCATAGAATCATAGAAATGTAGAGTTGGAAGAGACCACAAGGGCCATCCAGTCCAACCCCCTGCCATGCAGGAAAACCCTCAAAGCACTCCCGACAAGTGGCCATCCAGCCTCCGCTTAAAAACCTCCAAAGAAGGAGACTCCACCACCCTCTGTGGCAGCACATTCCACTGTCGGACAGCCCTGACTGTCAGGAAATTCCTCCTGAGGTTCAGGCGGAATCTCCCCTCCTGCAGCTTGCATCCATTGCTCCTTGTCCTGGTCTCAAGAGCAGGAGAAAACAAGCCCACTCCCTCCTCGACATGACACCCCTTCAAATATTTAAACATGGCTATCATGTCCCCTCTCAACCTTCTCTTCTGCAGACTAAACATACCCAGCTCTCTAAGTCTGTCCTCATAGGGCATGGCTTCCAGGCCCCTCACCATTTTGGTTGCCCTCCTCTGGACCTGCTCCAGCTTATCCATATCCTTCTTGAATTGGGGTGCCCAGAACTGGACACAGTATTCAAGATGAGGTCTAACCAATGCAGAATAAAGTGGTACCAATACCTCCCTCGATCTAGACACCATACTCCTATTGATGAAACCAAGAATTGCGTTGGCCTTCTTGGCTGCCGCATCACACTGCTGACTCATGTTCAGCTTGTGGTCTATGAAGACTCCTAAATCCCTTTCACACGTACTGTTAGCCAGCCACGTGTCCCCCATCCTATATTTCTGCATACCATTTTTTCTGCCTAAGTGTAGGACCTTACATTTCTCTCTGTTGAAATTCATTTTGTTAGCCTTGGCCCAGCTCTCCAATCTGTCCAGGTCCTTCTGAATTTTGATCCTGTCATCAGGCGTATTAGCAACCCCTCCCAATTTGGTGTCATCTGCAAATTTGATCAGCGTGCCCTCTATTCCTTCATCCAAGTCATTAATGAAGATATTGAACAGCACCGGGCCCAGGACAGAACCCTGTGGCACCCCACTAGTCACTTCTCTCCAGGATGAGAATCTGCCATTGGTGACCACCCTTTGGGTACGGTCAGTCAACCAGTTACAAATCCACCTGACAGTAGCCCTGTCCAGTCCACATCTTACTAGCTTCTTTGCAAGAATGTCATGGGGAACTTTGTCAAAGGCCTTACTGAAATCAAGATATACTATGTCCACAGCATTCCCTTCATCTATCAAGCAAGTAACTCTATCATAAAAAGAGATAAGATTAGTCTGGCATGACCTATTTTTGAGAAATCCATGTTGACTTTTCGTAATTACGGCATTGTTTTCTAAGTAATTAGAAACTGACTGTTTGATGATCCGCTCTAGACCTCTACTGGGCTCATGAAGTCTTTCAGATAGCCTGGACACAAGCTGTATAAGGCTTTATAGGTCAAAACCAGCTCTTTGAATTATGCCTGGAAATGGACTGGCAACCAGTAGATCTGTTGCAACAAGGAAGTTGTGTGGTCCCTGTAGCCATTCTTCTGTTCATAGAGCCTTTCTCTAGCAGTAGAAGGCAGTGGAGGAGTGCCTGTATCCATTCTTAAACACTTCCTGTGAGCTAGTTAGAATTGGATTCCAAAATCATAAACTAAATCGCCTTAATATAATTGCCTCACTTTATCTAGCAAATTCAAGGACATAGCCGTGTTGGTGTATCAGTACGCAAAGGGATCTTGCAGCACTTTTGAAGCTTCATCAAATGTGATCACATAGATTCAGTCTATGGAAATTTATGCTACAAACTGCTTTTTCTGAGTCAAAGGTGCTACAAGATTCCTTTGTCTAGGAAAGCCTTTTAGCTGCTAGGAAGGAATAGCTGTATAGTGGGGCAATTCATAGGCTTAGGAAAAAAGAATATTGACATTGTAACCATACATGCCATACAGTCAATGAGAATTTTTCAAGCACAGTGTTTGAATCATAGCTGTGTACTTGGGTGGACACACCTGCTTTCAACTACAATTATTTGATCTGTACATAATTTATTTGATCAATATGTGTGTTATAAATGTGATTGGTGTTCTGATCCTCAGGATTTCATGTCTTCTGTCTGTGGTATACTGTTTGGAGCTCTGTTTCCTGGTTCATCCCATCCAACCAGATTTACAGCACTGGCTCTTTTGGGAATAATAACTGAAATATTTCCTGTTCTAGAAGGTAAGTTTTTTGGAGAATAGGATGAGGAAGGACTTTGCTGAAAGTGCAGAGAGTATCATATGACCCGTTTATTCCTTCTGATGTTTTGTTTCTGATGTGGATGGATAGAACTCAGCACTCTTTAATAACCCAGTTTGATCTTCTTCCCCAGATTTTTAGTCAGACATTTTCATGGATATGGAAAAGCAAAAGCTCATTACAGATTGAGGTATTTCTGTATCCCTGCACAATTTTGAGTACCCATGTTCTAACATATTGTCAGTTTATAACATTAAAAATGTATTCATAGTCCATCAAGTATGGATTTATACACATATGGTATTTTACTATGTACTGTTTTAAAATTGGCACATTTGGGATTAAGCCAGGTCTAAATGTAGCAGGCATATTTCTTACATTGCTATACAGTGGAAAATGCATGTATTCACAGTGAATGTGGCACATCTGTGGGATTTTTATTAAAGCATGTGAATCTGCATACTAAGTCTAGTCCAGAGACTAGAACACAAACCAAATCAATTCAAATTACAAGTTCTACCTAAACATTAGGAAGAACATTTTGATAGCATGAGCTGTTTGGCAGTGGAATAGTTTGCCTTCGGTGATGGACTCTTCTTTGGAGGTCTTTTAAACAGAGGTTGGATGGGAATCTTTCAAGACTGTTTTAGCTGTGTATTCTTGCATGGTACGACATTGGACTAGATTGCCCTTATGGCACGTTTCAATTCAGTGGTACTGTGATTTTAAGTGAGAGTCCAGAGAGCTATATAGAGGAAGTCTGTTGAGATCCTGTTTTATGTTGATCTGTGCAGTGTTGCTTACTTTTTTGTTAATTTGAAGTGACTTGTTGCAAGAGGATTTGGAAAAAATTAATTAATTAATTAATTAATTAATTATTGCCATGCCACTGTTGTAATAATATTGTGCTAACTTACCTACATAACAAGTAAGTTCTGGATGCACAACTCATGACAAGGCAGAGAACAATCATGGCCCAAATCAAAACATCTGTGTCCACGTTGCTTTTACCTATCTGCTCCTGGATATGCAAATTCTTTGTTTTTTTTATAATTCCAAGCAACATGTCCTTGTATAAGTGCATCCTGCAAAATTAAAATTAAAAAAATTAAAATTAAAAAAAAGCAAGTGTCTAAAACTGTGTCTGCTCTGTTGACATCAAATGATTAAATTATATCCTGATATAATGCAAGTAATTACCAAATATCTGTAAATCAGTTATAAAGAAGCAATGTCCGTTCAGATGCAGCGGAACTATGAGTTCTGTTGTTTGTGTCCATTGATCATCCTGGCTGAGGCTGATGAGAGGTTAGAATCTAGCAAGATCTGTAGGAGCACAGAATCCTTGTTCCTGCTGTATATGTAAAATACTGAATCTGAAATGTTTTCTTTCAAGACAATAATATTTGAGTATTGGTTTAAAAAACAGAACAGAGCCAGGAGTTATTTCAGATTGCTCAAGAGGTTGATCCTGCTCGTCTTCAAAGACTACTCCATTGTTTTGCCAGCACTTTTGAGGAGGTAAAGATTTTGGCATTTGATCTTCTGATGAAGCTTCATCCTGCCCTGCCTTATTTTCAGGTACAGACATAAATATACTTGGGTCCTGTGCAAAGCGGGAGGAGGGGTATAAATCAGACAGTTGGATAGATGGATGGATAGATGGATGGATGGATGGATGGATAGATAGATAGATATTGTATACATGCTAGCTCTGTTTTCAAAATAGCAAGTAGAAATTGTGATATTTAAATTGATCTTTAAAGAGGGAGAATAGATTGAGGAAGAATACTAAACAGATTGGTTTTCAGTTCTGCGGTGATGATGACTTTCCTTGCTAAGTATTTCAAATCTTGAATCAAAACTTAATTCAGACATGACAGCAGAAGATGATTATCTTAATGATTGTTCTGCCTCTTGTGTAATAATCTTGTACCATTTAGAATAACATTGAAATTGTATGGAAAGGGTGAAGAACACAGATTGATACTCGTGTACTGGAAGATAACGTTCTTTCCTGGGAGAAGGAGATGATATTTGGTGGGCAGGGGGCCACACAACCACCATTCTCCCCAATAGGGTTGCTCTTCCTTTTTCTATGTACTGTTTTTGCCTCTAGACTGGGAATTGTGGTGGCCACGGTCAGGATTTGTCTGATTCCTTTGTTATACTGATTATTTCATTATTTTTTATGGCAACACATATCTAATAATTTGGCTATTGAGGTCTATTGTATCATGGTTCCCAGGTGAGCAAACTCCTTCCTGTGAGACTTAGAATTATAAAATCACAGAGTTTCTCTGTTCCTAGCTGATAGTAATAGTTGCTTTCTGTTGGTTTTCAACAAGATGAGTGGATTAGAACATCCATTGGTACTTTACTCAAGAAACTTGTGATTAAAACTGTTGAACTCTTTTTCTTCTTATTTTAGGATCCTGAAAAGCTGCAGCCATTGTTTGAAGTGGCAGTGCAGCTCAGCAAAAGTAGCAAACCCTATGACTGTGTGACTGCCTCCTATTTACTAAACTTCTTAATACATCAGAAAAATCTGCCAAAGATCTACATTAAAGATGATCTTTTTCTGAACATACTTCATCCTGATGTGAATGTATGTGCTGACCCAGTGGAAAGGAACACTTTAGCTGGTTAGTATTAGGCAGGAAAAGTATGTTTTTTCTCTTTTGTTTTAAATCTGCATTATAGTTTGAAATCTGGCCTATCCTAGAGATGCACACAGAATGTTATATCTTGATGGTCATGTTTACTCCATTTTAAAAAATCATGTTGAACTTTCAGTATGTTCAAAATCATGTTGAACATGAAAAAGACTGCTTTTTCAAATGTCCTGCCTTTGGTTATTTGTGTCTTGATTTCTCTTTATTTTTTATTGCTGGCGGTATAGAAATTTCTGTAATTAATAAATCTATCCTTGCTGTGATAAAAAAAAGAAATATACTTCTTACTTGAGATTACATATGGTTTGAGTGAATGACCTCAAGGCCAAATACCTTTTTCATGTTCGAGTATTAAAAAAAATACTGTGGTATAATCTATGAGAATTTCATAGCAAACCTCTTGAGTAGCATTTGAAATGTACCATTTCTGCCCTGGAGTATGTGGATGTTCTCCTTTTCTTGTGTTTTATGTCTTTGCACAGTCAACTTTACCTTCATAAGTGGCTCTGTGACTGAATAGGTTGGTTTCACTAGTATGTGTTTTCCTCTTGACTTTTTTTATATAGAATATGATTTTGCATAAAATAGCTTTTTATCAACACCTCAATAATTATCCGTTCTTTTTCTGTGTTTGCATTGATTTACAGTTGTCAAGTACTTGTTGCAAAATCTTGAAAGAGAAATATTGCAAGCTGAGAAGTCCTTACTGCAAGCAGCTGCTTCATTTCCAATGTATGGTAGAGTACACTGTATAACAGGAGTTTTGCATCAGTTATCATTAAAGTGAGTATGTTTGTCAAACATGGTTCTTGTTATTCTGTATGCATGCAGCTGTCATTCTGGTGGTGTGAAATAAAAATATAGATTTTGTGGGGGGAAATCTATTAAGTTGTAGTTAGAACATAATTGGTCTTGCAATCAAGTACTCTTTTAAAACTCATACTAATTCTAGCTTGGGAGGGCATTATTGTTTATTTTAGTCCTGGGAAGTGTGCCATTCTCTTTGGAATGCAGACGGGCATTGACATTGATAAAAGTTACATTTTGAAACTGGAACAATGGGAGTCTGTAGAAGCTGACTGAAAATAGAATTGCAGGTGTAAGAAACTATCTGTGTCTGGTCATCTTGAAATACTGTAGTTAAGAGAGTCAGCCTAAACCGGATTGTTGGGAGTGGGCGCAGCTAGCCATGAACTTTAGTTACCTACAGCTTAATTATGCTTCATTAGAATATTAACTTACACAGTCCTAAGGTGGGATCTGGTATTATAATTTGAGATCACCTATACGGACATGAGCAATGCTTGAATGCTGACATAATAGTGTATTCATGACGTAGTTCCTATACATGTGTATTTGGATTAGCCAATTAACTGGCATTTTTTGCTTCTGTTGCCATGCTTAGTAGGGTATATAGTTGCCTGCGTGCAGCCATTTCTTTGGAGTGGATTGTCTTGGGTGCATGAGCACAGCTATTCCCTGCTTGCACAAAATGAAATAAAAAGAACCCTTTTGTTATGATTCAGGTGTTATTGACTGATCATTAATTGAGAGTTTGCTACTACATTTTTGCGAAGTTTTGCTCATGCCATCTGATGGAGGCCTGATTTCCCCATCCCTCTCTCTTTGAGCTGAAGGAATGAGACTTTTTTTTTTTTTTTTTTTTTTTCTGTTTGTCAGTCAACTTGTGTCTGTTTGGAGACCCTCTCATCACCTTTTGGTTACCTGAGCTTTCAACTTGCGAACAGTGGTATACTCCAAGCAGGCAAATTTAGCATCAGTGCTACACTTACACAGTCTTATGTATTGGATTTTCAGAATGTTTTAATATGAAGGAATGAGAAGGCAGATTAATAATCTTTTAAGCTATTATTAAAATGGGAAACATGCATATCTATACATACTCTCCTTGGGAAACTGCATGGACTTCGTATTGTTCAATCAGAGATGGATCTAATTAATCCCCATTAATGTCAATAATCATTTTCCTCTCCAATGGGAAGTGAGATTTATATGAGGCCCCTAGAGAGACACCTTATAGTATGACTAACCACCATTTCTGGCTGCCTGCCATCAGATTATTCTTTCAGATTACATCAGCCTGCTTGCATGGGGTTGCATCAGCCAATTAACACTATTGTACTCATACAGTTTGCCTTTTGGATATTGTCATATTCCTGTAACTGGTTTAATATTTTACTGTTGGGCTATTTTCTCCTTATCTCCTATGTTTTGGCTTAGGTGTCTTCAAGCCTAGATCAAGACAGTAAACCTGCACTCTTAATATTGTACTCTCTGACACAGTTTTGGTTACAGGGCTTATATTTGGCAAAGCATGTACTCAAATTAGCGCTCAGCTTGTAGCAAATCTAACAATGAGTTTTTAGAGAATAGGTTTTCATCATTAGTGATAAAAAAGTGGTGTGTTGTTAATAAGGAAATAAAGGGAAATAATCTAAAATCATTCTCTGATTTTGAACTGAAGTATGAATTATATGATATATCCATAGAAAGAAACAAATTTGGTTATATTTCTCTTAATGTATATGTTGCTTTTTTTTTTAACAGAAGCCATGTGCTTTTTTTCTATGATGATATGCTCACTGTGAATTCCCTAATTTGTCTTCTTACAGTAATATGACTATGATTTCTGAATGGAAAATGGTGGTGGAGAAGCTTATTGGGATGTCCTATAAACTTTCTGCTGTAGTATCTCCGGTAGTTCAGAGTTCTTCACCAGAAGGCCTGATTCCAATGGACACTGACTTGGGTAAAACGTGAACATTTCTAAAAGTTCTGAATCTCTTGATATTATAACTTAATCTCCCTTAAGACACTTTATGAGACTTATTTTTTCTCATTGCCACCTCTGTTCATTGCCTGGTTGTTTTGCCTCTAGCCTCTCCTCCAGCATAGGAATGCATGTGTTGCCCTTCGTGCACCCATCCATGCACTTAGCGGCTCTGCATTCATTATCAGATGGTTTCGTCGTGAATTCAAAGGCTTCTCCACAGTAACTCAGGTTTGCTCTCATATGAAAGAATCTCTACTGCAGAGCTTTCCAGACTTTTCATGTTGGCAACACACTTTTTGGACATGCATCATTTTGTGACACATTAATTCAGTTTTACTAGCAAACCAGAGGTTAAACAGTGGGAAAGGGAGCCCCCCCATCAGATCCTTGCTTGCTACTGTTACTCTCACCAAGAAAAGATCCTGAGGAGGGCAGAAGCAGTGAGAAAGGCAGCCCTCCCACATCCTGGCTTGCCGTTGCTATGGTGGCAGCGGGAGAGGTTTGGGTGTGTGGGGGGGTCTTTCTTAGCCCGGGGAGGTGATACACCTGCACGTTTCAGGTGACATACTGATGTGTCATGATGTTTGGAAAGCCCTGCTCTAGTGTAACCAGCAGGGTATCGGCAATATATATGTCAGGAGTGAGATAGCTGGTGGGTGTACCTATCTGGACAAGTGCAACTGAAAGAGAATGCACAAGTGAATCTCATTACTCTTCCCAATGTCTCATCGTGACTGAGGCTACTTTCATCAAGACTATTTACGTTTGTTTTCCTGTTGGATTTCCTCCTGTTCTTCTAAGCTTTGGATATTATCAGTTTTCTTTGAGTGTTAAAGCACTCTTGGATGCTCCACCAGTAGCTTATCAATATTTTAGGAGTACAGTATCTTTCAGACCTACACATTTTGTGATTTAGTGATGCAGCTCACCAGGATTCAAGTAAACTTTCAGTTGTTTTCATTTTCAGACAACTACATTCTATATGAAGTTGGTGGGTTCATCTCCACTTGTTGGATTTCAAGCAGTGGTTTAACTTCTGTCTATTAATTTGGGCAACAGTATGTTGATGTTAGATGCTACTGACATCCTTTCCTTAGTAAATGGGGTTATGATATTGCCTCTGTCTGTCTGTCTGTCTGTCTGTCTGTCTGTCTGTCTGTCTGTCTTTCTTTCTTTCTTTCTTTCTTTCTTTCTTTCTTTCTTTCTTTCTTTCTTTCTTTCTAAACAGAAAGGAACAGTAATGGAACAGTTGTAGTTTGCTCGTCTCTGAAGTGGCAGTGAAGACAAAACAGGAACAAAACACTTTATTGTTAAAACTACTGTGGGAGTAAACTGTTACTGTTTGAGAACATATCAGTAAAATAAGCCGCAAACTAAATGTTTCCAGCTGCATTTGCTCATGTTCTTAGCCTTGCTTCCTTTCCTTCTCTTCTCCCATAGCCTTCCTTATTCTCTAAATGTATATTGTAACATTCTCATGACAGAGAGCTTCCTTCTTTTGTAACTTTGCTTTTTAAAGTGCATTTCACATAAATAATACTTGTTGATTTTGTTGTTATATATCACGTTATAAGTGCAAAAGTTCTTGAATTTTTAATTTGATTTTCAGTAGATGAAGAGGAGGCAAGAATCAATGAGGGGAGAATATTTATGAATACAATTCTATATATTTAGACTCAGTTCATATAGAACAGTTGTTCCCAAGGAAATGCCAGAGTTGTCAGGTTACACTTTCCACTATTCTCACACAGTGTGGTCATTGCTGACTATTGAGTGAAGGAATTTTACAGTCCAGCACTTCTGGAGGGCTCCAAGTTAAGAATGATGACTAGAAAGTTTAGCCAGAGACTTTTCAGATAAGTTTGTTCATCCATTTGATCTGAAGAGAGATTTGTCACAGCATAGGTTTTCTGAGTATAAGACTGCAAACGGGTGTGAATATATTTATTTAAAGGAATTGGAATGTTTTACAAAAGTTACTGTGAAATACGTATCAGAGGGGTAAGAAAGAGATGATGATGGTGTCAAGGTTGTTGATGACTTTGAAGTAGTTCTGCGGATTCCCCACTTGGTCTGTTAGCTGCTTCAGATGTTATTCTCGAGTCAGAAATGAAAAATATATTTAGAGAATGGAAAGCAGTTGAATGAAGTGGAACTTTGTAGGCTAGGTGGCTATTATATTGATGCTTATTCCTGAATAGACGTATGCTATTATTTGTCTGCTTGGTGGGAAAATATCCAAGTTACATCTGGCCTTGGCTACTGTGCTTTGGATTGGAATATGGCCATTGGAATTCTTCCTCAATAAAAGTCTTCTCTCAAAAAATAATAATAATAAAAGTTTGGCCCATAGCACCCTGCCCCCCATAAAGACGTTCTCTGCTCCTAATTTACAAGCTACAGTCAAGGAGCTTGTGCTGGTCAAGGACTGGGTAAATATCCTACCATTGTATTTGAAATCACAGAGAAATTAAAGGCAGTAGTGATGTTCAGCTCTTATTTTGACAGTGTTAATTTTTAAGCCAATTTCCCTTTGCCTGTAGACACTACAGAGCGCTTGCAGTCGATTCTGCTTGAGATACAGCCATGTGATACAAATGATTATTTCATGGAAGCAAAATTGTTAAAAGAACATTGCAGCCAAAACTGTGGTGATGAGACAGCTGATAACATGAACATTGAAATAACAGGTAATTTGGAGTGAGCATGTGCGTGGTGGTGTTCTGACAGAGGAGAAAAGACTGTTCTATAACTTATCCATAGAAGTTAGATGTCATTTTGTGGTGCTTTATTTCTGTTTAGTTTTTGTAAACTCATTTAGGTACGAGATACGTTTTGCTTTACTTTCCATTGTCATGTTTCAGTGCCTTTCCAGTCAGCTTGTTAGCTGTTTCGATGGGTTATAAGTAATTAGAATGGTGCCCAGTTTTAGTGTGTTTCAGGAAAAATGCTGTTTGCATAAAGACCACTAGGTGGGGGTAGCTGAATTTCACAAACTTATGAAATTTATTAGAATCTGCACTTTAAAACATGAGATGTTTAAAAATGTGAAAATTGAGCATTGTTCTCCCCTTTAATACTATTTTTTCATGTTCATACAGTTAGGTTTTAAATAAAAAAATTTATATTGGCTTAATAGGGATTATTTCACTCTTTGGAGTGCTAAAACACTTTAAAATTTTGTCATTGAATAGTCATCCTGATTGCACTCTCACTGTTGGAGTCTGACTCTATATTTTAGATTTTGGTGTATTTTTGCTGATGCTGCAGCAGTCTTCACATATGTTAAAAAAGCACACAACAGAAAAAAACACACACACACTGGGCCTATTCACATTGCATTGTTATCGAGCTATTATTTCACTTCAGCTGCTACAGCTGCATCCTGTGGAATTTTAGGAGTTTTAGTTGGGAGAAGTATTTGAGCTCTCTGGTTGAAAATTCTAAATACTGCTCTCTAAACTACAGATCCCAGGATTCTGCAGAATGGGACCATAGTAGTTACAGTGGAATTACAAAACTATAATTCTGTAGTATGAAAGGTCCCTGTAAAGAAAGGAGGGAGAGTAGGCTTGCTCAAGGCCAACTAAATTTCTATGGTGTTTGATTCACACAGAAAATTGGGAGCACAAGGAGGTAGAGCTCAGTCATCTTTTCACATTATCCTGTTGTCGTGATTAACTATGGCTAATTTACATGTAAAAACAAATGTTTTGGCCAGCATTGCTTTTCTCTTCCTATATATACAGAATGGTGTTGAAGGAAAACCCCACTCCTTCCAAAATCAGCACAAAATCACACTTACCACCCGGGTCGTGGGTTTTGGGGGCTTTTTGGCCTATAAACTCAGAGTGTGCCTGCTTGACTACAAGGAACACACAAGTGATTACTGCAGTCAGACTGGCAACCTAATCAACTATGAAGCTTCAGAAAGAGAAGTCAAGTGTACAAAAGAGCAGAGGCATGCTATATGTTGCTCCCAGCTTAAGGGCATATGCTGTGGCCAGAAAGTGGAGCAATCCTAACTTGATAGCTTCTTACGACTGATTTAGGAGGGTATGTGATTCAAGTTCTACGTATTACTTCTATCAAGCTGCTGACAGTGCTGGTGTTGTGGAATCTCATCTGAATTTTGGAACACAGACATTAATCGGGGTGGGCAGCCTTTTTGGCCCAATATCCACATTTAGTGCCAGATGGTAGAACCCCACCATGCAGCACTAAATACATGTCAGGAGTTGCATATGCTGGTGCTTATGCCCATTTGCTTTCTTTGCTTGCTGAGATCAGGACTTAGTGTTGCTCTGTGAGAAGCAAGTTAAAGCCCAACTCCCTTCCTCCTAATCTCTCTCTGCACTTAAAACACAGGATGGAAATGGTGGTCGCTTCCCTTTCCGTCTACTGATGGTGATTAGTACAGCAGTGAAGATGACAAATATGCAGTATGTTATAGTGATGGCTAGCAAGTTTTCGATTAGGGTCTTTTTCCAGCCCTCCTTTGAGATGTCAGCTTGCTATTATTTATAACTCTCTGTTAGTATGTATTCTTCTATTTGGAGGAAGATGGCTTCCTCCTCACCCATAGAGAAAGAACCTGTTGTCTCGTAGAGAAACTTGTCTTGAATTTTTGCATCAGTTGTCCTATGCTTTTCCAAGTGCAGTAACATTGCTCTCTGTTTAGTAGGTGAAAAGGTCCAAATTGGACTTCGGTATACTTAGCCCAATAGTACCACTTTGCATCTATTGCAGTTCTAAGGCAGGAATGAGGAAAGCATAGCCCCCAAAGCTGCCAAAAACACTAGCCCCTCCATGGATGACTTGGCCCCAAACCTGCCAAAAATGACCCAGAACTGCCATAAAACATAGCAGTTTTGCCCCAAGCTCCCATGTTGCTCCAAAATTTACCCTTCCGTCAGCTAAAAATGAACCAGAACTGATATCTTTTCTGCTTGCGTTATACTTACTGTTGCAACTCTGGGTGGGGTGTACAGGAATGAAAGATGCACCCCCTCCATACTTGCCTGCCCCTTTTCCAAAGGGATTGAACGAAGTACTTTCTGTTTTTGGAACGTTAATTAGAGGTGCAGAGGACTGAAACTGATAGCTCACATATCCAATCCTGTGCTTTATATATCAGGGAAATATGCAGCTTGGCTATCCTGAGTGAATTTAGTCTAAGTTGCTTCCTGGTTGATGTTGTATCTCCAAAGCAGCTGAAAGATTTCATCTCCAAAATTTTTTTTTTTGTAAATGGAGGTTTTTTTGTTAATTACATTGGATTAAAGAACACATTAAATGTTGTTTTGTTATTGTAATGCCTTTTGCTTGTTTTTATCTTTAAAGGTGAAGAACAGCAGACATGTGATGTAACAGCTCAGATGGTGCTAGTATGTTGCTGGCGAAGTATGAAGGAAATATCGTTACTGCTAGGGAAATTGTGTCAGCTTCTGCCCTTGGAGACACATCCTGGTTCGCATGCACTGATAACTGTAGAACAGGTAAGATGGGTGGTGGTGGTGGAAATCTGTGCTTTAAGATCTTCTATGCCTGAAAGAGCACTGAAAGTATTGGAAGGATTATTGTGCGTCTTGGACTATTACAGCTTTCTGACAATACTGATATTTTATTGATAGAGGAAGAATGGTGTTGGCTGGATGCTGATAGCAGCTGTGCTTACTTTCAATTTTGAATTCCTTTAAATGGCTCACTCCTCTCTAAACTGGCATTCATAAATAGCTTAGAGAACTGTTTTTTTCCAAAATTTTCAGGGACAATTCAAGATTATTTATGCTAAGTAGAGGGTTCTTGAATTAAGCAGCAAAACACCACTGTAAATTATGGATTTTCCATTCAGGTACAATTAAATTAATATTTACCAATACAAGACAGGATATTCTCTTGGAAGAAAAGTTTTTTTAAAATGTTCTTTCTTGTTTAATCTAAAGTTGGTATTCAGGCTATGCACACTTGGGGAGTCTTCCATTTAATGGAGGGTGTCTGTATGTATATCCATTAAAGCTTTAGAATTCACTTAGTGACTTTAGTTTCACTTCCACTTATATATTTTTTATTTGGCAGACAGCAAGGTGAGATCTGATGAAATTGCCATTTTAGTAAGGCTTTTATGGTCTATAATTTTGGACAGCAAACACGTTGATTGATTGGAGATATCATGTTCCCCACAGGCTGGATGACAGAATTATGTTCATTCAGGACCGGTTTTATTTTTTCCCTTTTTTCTTTTAAAGCCCTCCGTTTCTGAAGCCCATGAAGGCTAGTACACCATCTGGGACTGTTCAAAAGAATGGACTGCAGTGTTTACAAGAAATTAGTTTACCACAAGTATTTTATTTGGAAATGTTTGGGATTTATTAGATTTCTGTTTTTAATTGATGACCTTTTCCCTTTCCCATATGGTTTCAACCAAACCAGTTTCCAGCCTGGGAATCTGACACACATAGCATGTGTTTTTGGTTTTTTTTTTAACTCTATTTTGTTTTTCATGGGCATGGAGGTAGAGAGAACTACAAAATAAAATCCTGGTTTTGCAAAACTATTGTAAAATTTTAGGCGGGGAACACTACTTCCAACATGTACTGATCATCAACGAGTGCTTTCTTGTGTGTAGAGCCATGGAAATAAGGGTAATATTTTTATTTGTATACTGTCTCAAGCAGATGTTTTCATCTGGCTGACAGCTGTACTTGTAGTCTTGCAAAGCACTGGGACTGCAAAGAAGTGACCAGCAATATAACTCCACCATTAAGTTCCTTGTGCTCTTCCAAGTCAAACAGGAATTGGTTTCGTAGAGTTATGCATACCTTCTGATGCCAATGCCACGAGCTTCACATGAAAACACAGCTATAAATATTGGCTGTTTGGTTAGCAGCAATTTTTTAGAAATCTCTCACTTAGCACTCCTTTTATTGACTGTTTTTGCCACTGTAACCTTATTTATCACACTCTGATCAGTTTACCGCTTCAAGAGAACAAATTCAAGCCATTACAAATAAATAGAGGGTTGGTAATTATTTTCCTTTGATTGCATATTTGTTACCTGAAGGGGCCCACTAACTAAAAGTCCCCTTGGAATCTGGAAGTCTATACTCTGAAGTTCACTCAGGCAAGACAGTGGTGTGTGCAGACTTTTTCCTAGTGAGAGCTCTTAGCAAAGCTTGCTTTTATAAATTGCTAAATTCTTTTCATGTATAAGAAAGTTTTTTTTAAAAAAAGAATTCTGTGGCTTGCATGAATTGGTGAGTCTGATTAAGATAAAGCTGAAGAATTATGATTCGTGATTAAAAATCATGATTCAAGGTTTTAAAATTATCTAGAAGAGTACAGTTTGGGCATCTTGGAGTAGATTGCTCTGTGTGTTGGTGGTTGACCCACTAAGTATGGCAGAGCTTTCCAGATTTTTCATCTTGGTGACACACTTTTTAGATATGCGTCATTTTGCGACACAGTAATTCAGTTTTACTAGCAAACTGGAGGTTAAACTAACCCCTTAAATGAGATACAGACACATACATAAATTGTAATAACGAAATGTATGAGGACACAACATGTCTCATGAAAACCTTTCATTTATATTTTTAAAAATATATGATTTATATATAATAAACATTTCCAAGATTGTTGTCATTTATGAGTAACAATATGTAAATATGTGAAAGAACTTAAAAAAATTGAATAAAACCAGTAACTACTTACCATTTTAATGAGATGAATGAAGTTGATGGGATGAACACAGTTTTTGAATATTTGGTGGAATCTTAGATAAAGACACTCGCATTTTGTCATCAAGTATTTTTAAGCTTCCATGTTTCAGTGTCTTTAAGTTTGTCATGGTTGAAAAGGATATTTCACAAATATATGTGGCAGAAAACTGCAGAAGAAATTTTAATGCTTTTCTACCTAGGTTTGGATGCATTTTTGAAATGTAGCCCCTCCACCCAAGTCTGGCCCACTGCTGCCGCCCTCTCCAGGGTCTTTCTCAGGCGGGGACAGTGGCAGCGACACGCCTACACACTGCAGCTGACACACTAATGTGTTGCGACACACAGTTTGGAAAGCTCTGATGTATGGCATTAACTATTATGTTTTGAATGTTTCAGTATGGATATTCATAACACATATATCCCTGAGCAGCCTCCTTCCTACCTCCCTTGAATGTTTACTGTGTTTTCTGTCCACTACCATGATTTGAAACTTGTCTAGGAGTTTAGGCTCTGGAATGTGACCCAAAACCAAGGTTGCCATGGCTGGCTCAGACTTATATTCACAGCCTCATTTGCCCTGCCCTGTTGACATGCAGCTCTGCCAGTATAGCACCTTCATGTACTATGATCACGCCTGACCTCCGTGTGTTAGCTAGCCTGAATGTCTGCTTACTATTCTTCTCAAAACTGTTTTTTCTTTTAAATCACTTTTGCAGTGTTTGGAAGCAAGCTGTGTTTAGAGTGGCACGGCCAAGAGTAAACCTGTGCATTCAGTTTTCTGTCATGAGTAAATTTGAGATCAAAGCAGAGATCCATAGATCTCAGTGGCATTGATATAAATATTTGTAGTGTTCTAAAGTCTTGGAAAATGTACAAAATATTCTGTTGCAACATAGTATCTCATTATACTAACAAAATGCTAAAATCTGTGCATTAGCAGTTACATCATGAAGACAGATTCCATTCATTCATTCAGTCATTTATGGTTATGGTGGAGTTTGTTCTATTTATAGACTAGCCTTTTGTCTCATGGAAGCCCAAGGCAGTGCACAACATAATAGAAACATCATTATATCTAATAATTAGTTAAAGTGCTTATGTACAATATTTCTTTTAAAAATTCAGGATGATAACAATTTTAAAACAATATTAAGAAAAGCAATAGCCTGTGAACACAAATTAAACCAGATAAGCAGAAACTCCCAAGACGGTATCAATTCTTGTTTTTTTTTGTACCTAAGATTATAGGATGTGAAATACTCCCTACGCCTATAAAAATTAGCACAATGGGAAAGAAGATTCTAGAACCTACTACTTTACAAGCTAGCTTATTATGTGAAGAGGTGTTCTTTTTGTTTTGTTGTGGTGAAACATTAAAAAAAAAGGTCCCTTGGTGAAGTGGTACAGCCCAGATACAGAGACCACATGTGATATATCCTTATCTTTTTTCTTTCAACACATCCCAGAACCTGATGAAAATAAGAACAACTTTTGTTTTTAATCTTTTCCCTGCAGGATAGTTCTTTTTCAGATGTGATTATTTTTATTATTGATATGCATTGAAATATGTGTATTCAAACCACATTTTCCCTAGGTGAAAGATATTGGGGAATATTTCAAGCATCATCTTCTGAAGTCAAGGCACAGAGGAGCATTTGAACTAGCTTATGCTGGTTTTATTAAGCTCACTGAAGTACTTTCAAGGTAAGTTTCACCAACAGTCATTAACTGTGTTATTATTTTATCTTTTCCTTACATACAAGCAAGACATTATCTTGCTTTTCTTCATTTATTTGGGGCACCTTCCAGCATTCCTTTTCCAAAAAAACCCCATTGTAATGTCTTCCCTAACTGAGATCAAAATCTGGGCTCTCCTCCCACCCAGTATACTATTTCCTAGTGGCAGAAAGCCAGCCAAAATCATGTGGTATTTTAGTATTCTAAAATATGCTGAAAGCCAGAAAATTTAAGAAGTGATAATTCCATAAGTATGAAGCAACCAACTGAAAGCACCTCTTATCCCCAACTTCCTCAAAAGTTATGTAATTAATAGCTTCATCCCAGCTGTGTTCCGTAGGTTGGGTAACATGACATGGGATGACATGAAAGAGGGCCTTCTCTGTTGTGGTATCCCAATTATGGGATATCCTCCCCATGGAGACCTGATTAGAACCAGTACTGGTGTCATTTTGGTGCAAGTCAAGTTGTGGCTTTTTATTAAAGCTTTATCTGATTTGCACATGTGCTGTGTTCAGTATTATTTTAACTGGTTTGAAATTGCCTAATTTTTATCTAATATCTGAATTGATTGTGTCATATGATGCCTGGAGATCTTCAGACATAAGGCAGATTATAAATATTCAAATAAATAAATAAATAAATAAATTTCCAAAATATGCTCAAGGCAGCTTACAAAAATGCACAGGTTGCCTACAGGATGTTTCTAAGTATGGGATGGTAGAAATCTTCTGTCTTTTTAAATGTGGCCCTGCCCCACTTTCATGTGGATTGGCCCATTTGACATAAATGGAAAAAGATGGTTTAGTTAACATACTGAATTCATTCCTAATGTAGCCGCCTCTGTCACTCAAGCTCCCTCACACACAGTCACATCATCCGAAGTAGTCAAAATCTTTATTGAATCAGTCTACAGACTATATCAGTAAATTAAAATGAGGGAACAAAACCCGAAACATAAAAAAAAACGAAAGCAGCAGCAGGAGGAACAAGGAAACACATGAACAAGTAATATAAATATAAAATATAAGATACAAGACAATATATACAATATATACAGATAAAATAGTGATTTTCAAATTAAATAAACCAACCCCCTCTGAATCACTAAAACACCCCTAGAGTGATTAAAAGTGGTTGAAAAGAAATTACCCGACAGCCAACAAAGCAGACCCGTTATCTAGTACTTTCGTCCTCAATTTAGCTGCATAATACGCAAAGAGGGCCACTCTTTGAGTCACAAAAAGATTAACCCCTTTCAAAAGGAAAGTCAGCTTGGACTCGTCATCCCACTCCCTCCAACTAACTAGAAATGGCTTAAAGTAGTGGTCTCTAATATTATCGTATAACTGACAGTACAGTAAGTAGTGGGCAAAATCTTCAATGGCAGATACCCCACATATGCAAATTCTATCATGCACAGGAATACCCTGATAATGACCTTGCAACATCCTAGTTTCCATTTGCTCAAATCGGAGCTGTATAAAGGCGATGCGCAAGTCCCTTTTCATTGCAAAGGACAAATATTTTTCTTCCTGAAAAAGAGATTTGGCCTTTGCTAACCATTTCAAGGATTTTACAGAGGACAACGCAGCTAGATCTGGTTGCATTCTAATGTCCATCACTCTTTGTTTAAACATGTTTCTGGTATTGGACTTGCACAAACTAACAGCCTCAATGCTCCAACCCTGCTTTGAAAGCATTTTTGAGAAACTAGAAAACCAGGAGTTACTTATTGGCTTAAGTGCTTGTTCATTTAAACAGATCTTGGGCAATCTGTCATCATTCATTTGAGATAGTTTAATCCAGAAATTAAATAACCTAAGCAGACATAGATCTGAAATGGCTGCCATACCCAATTCAGCTCTAACTGCCTGGGCTGGGAAGTTTTTCGCACTCCCAGTATCAATCTTAAAAATTTGTTCTGGATTCTCTCAATATTCTTGATTGAAGCAAATCCTCAAATTTCTGCTCCAGAGGTTAACACCGGCAACACCTTGGATTTGTACACTTTTATAATTGGGAGAGTGAGCCAGGGTATTTATAATTAAATAATTTATTCAATGTATGGACACTGGCTGAAGCTTTTAATGCATTCCTCTTTATCTGCGGAGACCAGGAACCTGAGGCTGAGAAGACAATACCTAAATAATTATAGGCTCTTACCTGTTCTATTTCTTTAGAATCGATAAACCATTTATGACAGGTCCTCTTTTTGCCAAAAATTACAATTTTAGATTTGCTGTTATTAATTACCAGATCATTTTGCTGACAGTAAACACTGAGTTTTCTCAACTGTCTGCGAGGCCTACCAGAGTTATAGAAAGTAGAATCATATCATCTGCATACAGGAGCACGTTAACTGGTCTATCCAGAATCTTGGGCATATGAAAATCAGAATTGTACATGGTAGAAACTGCATCATTGATATAAAAATTAAAAAGAAATGGAGCCAAGATGTAGCCTTGACGTACCCCTCTGAATGTAGGAATTTTGTTTGTTAAGGCTTGGTTTACACCTGATCTAATCTGTAAACTTGTATCCCTATGGAGAGCCATTATTAGGTGAAGAAGTCTCCTATCAATATTTGTCTTCATAAATTTTTTCCAAAGGAGCGTCCTGTTAATTGAGTCAAAGGCTGCACTTAGATCCATAAACGCAGTATAAAGTTGTCCACTCCTAGCTGTATATTTTGAAATCAAGTGCAGGAGAGTGAAGCAATTATCAATAGTGCTCCTTCCCTGTCTAAAACCTGCCTATTCTTCCACTAGTATAGAACTTTGTTCAGTCCAATCATCTAGTTTCTGCAAGATAGACTTAGCATAGATTTTGGCTGCAATATCTATTAAACTGATCGGCCTATAATTTTTAGGGTCCCTTTGATCCCCTTTTTTATAAAGAGGAATAACTATGCCAAGCTTCCATTCATTGGGCATATGTCCCGTGTCATTTATATGAGTGAATAGGCCAGCCAAAAGGGTAGCCCACCAATCTATATTGCTCTTAAACAGTTCCGGTGGCATGAAATCCTCTCCTGGGGCTTTACTGTTCTTCAGAGACTGAATGAGGGCTTTGACTTCCTGCCTGGTAACTGCTGGCCATTTAGGGAAGTCATTTATGTCCCAAAAGTCTCTTCATCCATCAAGTAGCTATCTGTTGTTAAGGGCTCCTTATAAAGGTCAGAGTAAAAGGCTTCCCAGGTTGAAGCAGAAATGGGGGTCCCAAGATCGTAACGAAAGTTGCCTAATTTTCTAGTTACTAATTGCCAGAACTGAGCTGAGTTTTTATTAAAGGCTGCTGCTTCCAAACCTGCCCAACATCTGGCAGCAAAGTTGGGTTTTTTTACTGTAATTAGTTTTTTATATTTTCTCCTCGTAATAAGCATAGAAGAGTATGCACTACTGTTTGGGGAGTTTTGAGCCTTTCTTATTTGTTTCCTCAAGAATGTCCTCAGTCTATGACATTCAGCATCAAACCAAGGATGCTTTTTATTCCTGCAGCCTTTTACTGTTAATTGAGATAATAATAAAGGTTTGATCTGATTGCAAATGGCATGATATGCAGCCAGGACATGGGTAATATTTGCCTCCAGGCAGCAGATCATACTACCAAGGGCACCACCCATTTCTGACTTATAGAAAAAGCTAAGTTTCTTCACATCCACTTGCTGCCATCTCAATCGTTTTTCTTGCACGATGTCAAGGCACTGACTCACCTGCCTGTCTGCCTGTGTTGATTTTCTTAGATTCAAGCATTATCCAAGTGGGTATTGGTTGGTAATCGCTATTCTTCGGATATTTACAGAAATACCCGAGAAAAGATGACTCTTATGTTTTGAAACACATACATAATCAACAGCGCTCCCAGCCTTATGGGTAAAATAGGTAAATGGATAAGGTGCTCTATAATCACTAGGGCCAAGGACCTGGAGATCAAATGAAAGCAAAAGCCCTAGAAATTTTTGCCCAGCTTGATTAGATTTTTTATCACTAGAAAGCCAACAAAACACATCTTGTAATTCCTCCTGGAGGCCTCCCAAATCTGTAAATTTTTGAGATGATGTACCTATTCGGGCATTAAAGTCTCCCATCAAAATTATTAGAGCAGTTGGGAATCCCTTACTTAACTCATCCAACAGTTGTTCCAGGAGAGCCCACACTTTTTTAGAATAATATGGGGAATTTACTGGAGGGATATAGATGTTAACCAGGATGATGGTTGTACTAGGAGACCTCAACTTGCACAGTCACATCAACCAGCTCCTTTTTTTTTCCATTTGACTTACTTCAACTAGAGGAGTACTAATGAAAGAAAATGACATGAAGTGGGGAAAAAAACAATGGCTGACAGGAATGTTCAGCAGCCTTTGTCCAGAATATTGCCCTACCTTAACAGGATTTTTTTGTGTTTTGAGAGCCAAAATACATTATTGTGGCAGACCCTAACCGTTTGAAAGAAATATAGTTTTTCTTTCTTTTGCGTACTATGTGGAACTTGATCTATAGCTGTATCTATGCAAGGTAGTACAGTGGCCCCTGCACATTTTTGAGGGTTCTGTGCCCTGAACCCTCGCAAAAATAGAAAAACTGTGACTAACTCCCTCCCATGATCCCCTTCCCATTCACCTCTGGAGTTCCCCTGTCCCATTCCTTTGCCTCTGGCCCCAGCATTCCCAGGGGGAGGGAAAAGATAAGGTAAAGGGCTTACTGGTTCTTTCCCTTCAAACAGAGAAGAGCAGAGTTCTGATGTTATACCTACTTCTGGTCACCATCTTGAGAAAGGAGGGGTAGGAGCATAGAGAGCACCTGAGCAATCAGCAGCCATTACACAGCACAGTGTGCAGCCCCATGGCAGAGAGGACATGCCTACAATAGTTGAGGGATGCTTTGCTCACCCAAAAGGAAGAAGTGACCATTTTAAACACAAGTCTCACATACCACAGGTGTGGACTGCAAGGGAATGGGAAGAGGAGATTAGGAGGTGGGGAAGGCAAGCAAGTGCCTTACAGATAATTAAATTAGTGAAGGTCAAACCTGCAAATATGGAGGGAGGACTGTGCATACTTGCAATGTTGAAGGATGCCTGGCTTTCATATTGGACCTAAGTCCAGAAAAAATCCATGGGTATTGGCAGCAACCTTTCCATTTCATGGGCATGGTTTATGGACTTATCCTATATTCTACCCTGTATGCACCTAATCTTGTCTGATTTCAGCAGCTAAGCAGGATTAGACATTGTTAGTACTTTGTAGAAGGCCACCAGAAAGGAATTACCAGAGCTATCCAGGCTGAGCTAGGAAAGAATCCTGCTTGCAACTATGCAGAGGCATGGCCACCATAGAGAGTTGAAAATACTGAGCCAGATGGGCCAAGAGTCTAAATCAGTATAAGGCGACTTCCTGTGTTCCCATGCAGTGGTACAGAGAATGTACTAAGTCTCGTGCTTCTTTGTGTGCCCATGTACAATGGATTGCTTGATTTAAAAATGAAATTTGAAGTTAAACTTGGCCAATGTTTAAGCTAATTCTGAAGAAAGAAACTCTATCGGTAACAGACTCTTAAACACTGAAATTTGTAGGAAGAGTAGAATAAATTTTCTTCTCCCTTGTTTTTGGAAACAGACAGTAAAGTAAAGGCCTGCAGTTTTGCTTTGAAATTCTTACTGGTGGTTTTATAGGTTGATTTATGCATTCTATAATTTATAAAGGAGCATAAAGAAGATTTACACCAACTCTGATACATAATGTTTTCCCATTTCATTTTAATTTGTTCTCCCACATAAGAACTAAACAAACTAAAATTCATTTGGATACAGTTCATGTAGCCAGGCTTGAGCTCAAGACAGCTGTCAAAAGGGAGCTAAGATTTGAGCCAGGGAGTCAGAGCTAAGGAAATAAGCCAAGAGTAAGAGCCAAAGAACATGGGAACACACTAAAATCAGGAAGACAGTTGTTGTTACTCAGGCAGAATCCAGCCCAAACAGGAAGTCTTCTGTAGTCCTTCCTCTCTAGAAGGACCCAGTGGCAAATAGTGGATCGGCATGGACAGGCCAGATGCTGAGAATTCGTCAAGCCTTTAACTGAGCATGCAGCAGTCTACAGTTCTAGCGGCTCCCTGGGTTCCCATTTCTGGTCCTGGCAGTTTCTGAAACATGCGTTCATTAACTCTTCTGCACCTGGTTTTAAGGAGGCTGTCTTTAGGGGAGTAATCTTTTGAATGCTTCTATATTACATCAGGAAATTCGAGCCTGAATTCTCTTGGTTAGAGTAGACCTACTGATCCAGTGCTATTTATTTGTATATTGATATACTATTCAGCAATTGGTTCAGTGGTTCTCTTCAGACTGGGAACTAACCGGTGGGATTCTGGTTGAGATTCACTGTTTTTAACTACCACATATACTATAAATCATCTTTCTGCAACTTGGTTTCCTCCTTTTGGGCTGTATACCTTGTCATCCCCTACTGTTGATCATTCAGGCTGGGGATGATAGTTGTAATCCACAATGTCTGGAAGGCCCCAGAATGGAAATATCTGCCATTGATCTATACTTTCTGTACCATCAGATGGTACATAGAACTGGCTCATTACAGCAGCAGTCACCTGGGAAGTCCATGTTTCACCTGTCAACTCCAAGATGAATTAACTCTCCAAACCTTTTATCTTTGCTTCAGTACTATATATTGACCTACCTCATGGAGCTGTGGAAAGCGCTAATTAAAACTAGCATGATAAAGATGATGTTGTTGACATAATTTGTAGAAGTGAGACAATCTACCATAGATGCATTTTAGAAGAAAATAATTTCTTTTCTAGTATGAGGTTTGTAATACTTATGATGGTGTTAACAACGATAACCAAATTCATAAAGCTGGTTTGCATGGAAATGTGTTACTTGCAATTGGATTTCCTACTAAAATGCTAGAGTGAGAAACTTACCAGCCTTTTTTATGTAGCAAATTTGGGACACTTCAGGTGGAATCCAGAGATATATGAGTGGACCTCCACTTGTATAATGTGAATTTCCTCTCCTTCCCTGTGCAGCCAACCCCATATCCCAGTATAATGCCCTATAGAGTTTGAGGGGGCAGAGGGGAGTTGGAGAGGGACTGTTTTCTCCCTGTTCAGCTTGTGGAAACTGCATTAGTGGGAGACATGAATTGGATACTGTCCGTACGTATTTACTGGTAGCAACCGTTACCCATAGCTGCTGAGATCTGCAGTGGTTTAGTCAGAACCTGTCTGAGTCAATGTTGCAGCAGTGAGAGTCGACCAGAGTAAAAAAGATATGGTGGTGTCACAAATGTGACTAAAGATGGAAAATTTCTGGAAATGTTGGACTTACTAATATTGAATATTTAGAAGGGAGTGTGGGTGGTTTGATGATGATGATGATATTATGGTGATATTTTTAAACTTTAATTTTTAAACTCTGAATTTTTACTGTCGTGGGAAGTGTAACCTGAGTTAATAGTTTTACTTTGTTTGTTGCTTTTAGATGTCATTTCCTACCTGGAGGATTATTACTATTTTTCTTTGAGGGATACTACTTTTTTTTAATGATTGTTATTACTTTAAAATATAGAATATAGAATATTCTATAATATAGAATATAGAATAAGTTAGGAATTATTAATATAGAACATAGAATAAGTTAATGATTTACAGGTTACTATTAGGTGATTAAAAGTGATTTTTGATAATTAAATTTGACTCATTACTATAATTTTCTTAGAATTATTATTATTTTTGATGCGTGTTATTATTCTTTGATGTTGATAATTGGCTTAAACTAATATAGAATATAGAATAAGTTGATAAATGATTATAATTGATTACAAGGGATATTTGTTAATCAACTAATTTTATAGGTATATAATTAGGATGACAAGAATGATTGGCAACAAGTCCTAACCCTGGTATAAATGTAAGGATTTTATAGTTAGTTGCAATTGTTTAATTAATATATGCTATCTGCAACAAGGGCAGGAACCAATTTTTAGTTATTTATAGTTCTTATTAGTTAGTTGTAGTTTATGCAGGGGTCAGATGATACTGCATTCATGCATTCTACTTCCCCAGCTTGAGCAAGTTTTCCTTGTTCTGCTTTGTAGCTGGAGAAACAAATTTGGATGAAGTCAGTGATATTAATAATCTAGAGGGGTGGTGGTGAATATTTGTAGCTTTAGAGAGCCTGGAAGTCTTTATTGAGAAGCCCTATACCTGTATTTGGCTCTTGGGCTTTGTTTTCTGATCCTGTCTGTTAGAATCTGCATTTCAGCAGAAAAAGCAATCTGTGCTGTCAGATTAAAAATTGCAGTGGGACATTAGAAAGCCAAGTGAGTCTTTTTATGTGAGTGAACTGTAGGATTAGTCATTAATTGTTCTCCAGATGTCTACAGATAAAGTGCCATTGTAATTCTGTTAGGAGTTTGCTGCAAATCTAACTAGAACAAAACTTGAGCTGCAAGGAAGGAGGTCTGTACATTTATTTTTAGCACACTGTTTATGTTCGTATGGGAAGGGGAGGTGAAGATTATGTGGGACATTTATTATATTCATCGAAAATGATCATAGTAGCTATTACGACTGTGGAGGAGATTGTTTTAATTGGCAAGAGGAAAAGTAAATTGAAGAAACCACAAAAACCGTTTGCTGAATTGAAACCAGAGTTAACTTGCACATTGGCTAACTGTATGATGTTTTAATTAGAGGTTTGGCAAATTAAGTATGATGAAAGTGGGCACTCACTTCGTTTGATATCGATCTGACTTTTAACATCGGGAAAGACATGCTTGAGTTTATGACTGCCATTGTTGAAAGGTTCCATTTTCCTCTCTAGATTATTCTATGGCAACTTGTTTCTCATGGAAATAATTTTTTCAGCCAGCCCGGAAGGTTGTAGCCAAATTAAAGGGAGTAGCCTCCTCTGTTTTCAAAATCAATAGTTCTAAATGTTTTTATTACTTCAGGGTAACCAAAGTTTTACTTGAACAAAAATATGGGAGTTAGTGAGTGACTGGGTAAGATTGCATTACTTCTGGCATCACCAAAGCAGCACAATGTTACGGTGTTATGGATTTGTCAGAGTTCATTTCAGTATATTTTTCTCTTTCTACTAGCCCCACCAGGAGGGAAATAAATGTGTTCAAAGATAAGTGCAACAACTCTTCCTTTCAGCTTTATGATATCTTGAGCAGTTTTCCTTTTCATGGGGCTTTCTTTGTGAATTCTTGTTGCAGTTTATGTAATGTCTAGGAGAAAAATTGCCTCCAAATGAGTCTCAAGGTACAAGGTAGTAAGGGTTTCACTACTTAATGTTATCTGAGGAAACAGATAACTAAAAATTTGGGGAAGATCAGTTATAGATTGCAATCCAAATATTGTTTTCCAGGTTGAAGGCACAGCAGGTATAGTTGATAAGCATTAGCATTGGTTGAGGAAGGAGAAGATGGGCCCATGGATTTTCCATATGTTTATCTATTATTTGTCTTGTGAGGATAAATCATACAAACATTTCTTTGTATACACAAAAAAGAGCGGCTGAAATTTATTGTTATGCATTCATAACTGATGCATATTCATAACCCCTATGTATTCAGTAGTGCAGGGAATACACAAGATCAAAAAAGGCACTCAGTGCTGATTTATTGGGCATCAGCTACTGTGAGTGATGGAGGTCTGTTCTCCTGTCAATCAGGACACAGCAGTTTGGTGTTTCCAACCCTAGTTGTGAGCAATCTCTGATCCAAGGATGAGTTGTGGCAAGGATTCTGCTGTTGACTGTTGCAACAGAGATTGCTCATGGGATAGATGTGGAAATGCCAGTCTGCTGCACCCCAGGTGACAAGAGAACAGACCCCATTGCTCACAGCAGCTAATGCCTGGAAAGTCAGGATGGGGGACTGGGCCAGGAGATGCTGGTTAGTTAAGTATATTTAACTACGTAACTGATCTAAGTGGGAGTGGGCAACTGCAAACAGAGCAGAGACCATTTTGTCCTTCTTGCACCTCTTCTCCTTCTTTAGTGGGCTGCAGCAGTGCATTTCAGTTAGAAGTGATGTGATGTCACTCCTGGCCACCATTTTGGCCCATTTTCAATCAATTTTTTTTTCTTTTTTAAATCTGTTTTGAGGCAGTTTGGGGGGCTGGGGAATTAGGGGAGCAAATTATTGTCTTTTGATGTGGTTTTGAGAGATTAGGGGTGAGGTGGGTGAAAAATCACCCCAAAATCAGCCTGAACATTTTTAAATTGTGGGTGTCTGAAGGTTTTGAGGGGCTTCTGGGAAGGTTGCACAGGCTGAACTTAGGAGTCTCAAGGCTGCATGTTGTCTGCTGGCCACACTTTGCCCACCCCCACTAGAAGCTCAACCATTTTTAATAAGATGTGCTTTGTATGCTAGGTAACAACATTGGGAAAGGGTTCTTGTGGAAATGATGGGTTCTCTGTCAGGAATTTTTCTCTGGTTGGACACCAAAATATAAGGCTAGGTACTAGTGAGTATGTATATAACTTGTATTTAAACAGGAACTTTCCAGTTCTGTGTATTAAACTTGTATTAAATTGTTTTATTTTGATTTTGGCATGTATCCAGTGATGTTAGCTCCTGGCTCCTACTGCAATGAAACTTTCATTCACCTTTCTAGTCTCCCTTTGCCACTCAAGAAGCTGACTTTAAATGGTTTCCCACCCCTCTGAAGCATGTGTTGTAGGTCGTTGAGGGTGCCTCCAGGTAGGAGGGGTAATTACCTCCTCTGAGTCTTCTGATACATGACAATTCTGTTAACAGAAGTACTCTACTGGATCTTGAACTTTGATTAGCATACTTTAAATCAACCGGAATGAGATGGTTTAAAAAATCAGTAAAAACAACACCTAAAGATGTATATTACTACTTCAGTGTCTTCAAATATAGCTTCTTATTAAGTGCATCTTTATGCTCATATCTCCCACTTTCTAAGCAAAGAAATTAAAAAGACTTGTATCTGTATGTGGAGTCCCTTCCCTTCTACCTTCATAATGCACTGAATTTCTACCTGAAGTTGAAGTTTCCAGTTAACCCTAAGTGTTCATTTCTTGCATATTGCGAAACTATTTTGCCATCACACTGAAGGATTCTCCACACACTGGGATCTTAAACAGTTGTTTGAAAACAGTTTAAGGTCCTGGCTTATTTTGAATCTGGTAACTACAGTGACATACTTTGGAGAACTAAAGAAACTAGGATTGGTTAGAGACTTCTTCTTTTGCAGTGTGTTAAGGAATGAAGGGTTTGCCTGGGAATGCAGTGTGAATAGAAGACTTTTGTACATATTGCAGCTTGTTAATGTATAAAGCTATTCGCACCTTGATGAAAGAGCTTGATTTGTTCCAATTTTAGCTAAGGGTGACTTTGATGTGTTATTGCAATATAACTTACTAACCCACTTTAAAACAATCTTGATTTCTTCCAACTATGCAAAAGTATTTAGCTGCTTCTCTAAAGTAGTCTGCCTTTTGGGAAGTACACAAAATGGTTAGCTACTTCAGTCTAAACTATGTTTGAGCAACACCTGGTATCAAAGTAGAACTGAGGTTTTGGCCTTGACCAGAAGTCCTGTGCTTGAGGCGGTTCCTGTAATTCTGACAGAAATATTTATTTTTAAGGCTGTTTGCTATGCAGTAAGGTTTTATATGCAGTGCCAAATTGTATAACTGCAGAGGAAGCATACTTCATGGCATGAGTACATTTCTCACAGCTAGATAAGAAAGAGTTGAATAGTAAATTATATCCTTGGATTTCTCTCTCTCTTTTTTTTTTTGCTTTATTTAGAAATAAGTTGCTAGCTTTTTGGAAATATTAGTCAAGTAAATAATTTAATCAATATAGAAATATTTCTAAAGGATCTGAGTTTTGTGGGAGCGTTTTCTTCACTAAGCAGTGCTGAGGATCAGTCTGCACTGATCAAACCTCACAGTTTTCCCCACTCAGAGGTAAGAGTCACCTGGCTTCACATATTGTTACTATAGACTCCTTGCCCCCCTCCCCACTCCCGATTCGGTTTCTTCTGCCTTACAAGAACAGAGCTAGCTGAAGAGCACCCTCTCTCTTTTTACCCATGTGCTATTCTTTTATGTTGTTCTTATTTTCACTGACCAGTTGTTTCTTCTTTACTGTCAATTCTTTTCCCCTCCATGATGTATAAACAAACAAACACAAACAAACAAACAATATTTTTCCTTTTTTTTCTTGTGTCATATGCCCTGATAGGAAAAAAGTATGAAGATGATGATGTGTGCATAGTTTTCCATTAGGGAAACCCATTCAATTCTCTGGCTTCTTGCTCAGCCTGTTCTGCTTCTATGTATACTATACAGTGTTCTCTCCATATAAGCAACCCCCAGATCTGTCAATTTAAACAGTCACCGAGCATGGTGTCCTATTCCTAAAATGGTGGCAACATGTTTGCAGATATGCTGAAGTGACTACACACGTATTGGCACCATTAAATAACATGAAATGTGAGCATTCATGATTTTTCCCATTCACAGAGGTCCTGGAACAGAACCTTTGAAGATACAAAGGGTCCACTGTATTTGGTGCAGCCAGTTACTGATGCTTCTGTTCTGGAGTCAGTTACTGGTGCTGCATTGCCAATTTATCTGTCGCCATAAGTGAGTCTGAAGGAGAAGTATGATTTCTGGAGAACATCTAGACCCATCAGGTCAGGTGAAGGTGGCAAGAGATCAGCACCATTCAAAAATAAAGCAGAAAGACAGTGAAAAGCTGGGTAGCTAAGGAATTAAGTTAGTCTCATATTTGTCTTGCTTGCTCTCTCCTCTCCCTCACCTGGAAAAATGAATTAATGCTTCAAGCAGCTCTTTATTCAGGGAAATTCTGACATGAACTTTTTACCTTTCGTGACTGCATTTGATAGACTGTGATTTTTGATGTCCCAGTTAGTTTCCCTCATTTTCTACTGATTTTCAAGTGAATTCACAGTAAGTGTTAATGACATTAATTTCTCCATCCAGAGTTTTTCAGCGACCTATACCTTTTACTTGACCACCTTTCTCCAGTCCTCATATGTCTGATACTGAGGGAGATTATACTAAGGTTGCCAGGTGTCACTTATTATAAGAGATGTCTCTTATTTGATAGTCAGAAATTTTGTCCTTTATCCATTTGGAAGGTGTCTCTTATAAGGAATGCCCCTGTTTGAGGGCTGGAAATCTTTTCCTTTTATATAGAATGGACAAGATGTGATAAAATCCTGTATCTTGAGGTGTGGACCCTTCATAAAAACAGAAAAGTGTATATCGTGTAATTTATGACTGTAGACAATGTGTTAATTTTACAGAGAAATACATAGCTAGGGTAACTGAAATCAATACTTTTATTTGGTATACACTAACTTTTTATTAACTACTTGTTCATTGTCAACCCTGCAGGTCATGAATTTTGACTGTCGCCTGTTATTTTGAAAACTGGAAACACTAGATTATACTTGGTGTATGGGTCATTCTCCTATCTGATAAGGGACCAGCATGCTAAAAGATCAGAACAGACAGTACAGTAATAAAATTGTAGCTATGCAAACAGGGAGGAACCAGATTCTATTTGCTATTCAGGGAGACAGTTCAACTCTTTACCTGGCCAGAAAAGTTAATGTGGTTCATCTCAGCTCAGTATTTAAAAAGACACACTCAGCAGAAATCTTCTCTGTCCCAGAGAGTGGTGTGTACTTCAAAAACCTTCAACCAAATCCAAACCCTATTTGGCAGCCTAGAAGGGAAAGTACATAGTTGCACTGTTCTTCCCACAGGGATAGTGTTTATCAAACTGAAGCTTAGGATGCCTTGGCATCTCCATAGCCAAAGGATCGTTTCTCCATGAGTTGCCTGTCCCTGGAAAGGACACATTAGCAGAATCACCTAGCCCTAAAAGATGTGTAGCATGGGGAAGTCTCAGGGCGTAGACCTTGCTTTGGGCCTTCCACAAGCAGTATAAGAGAAAAAGGGAAGACCAAGGTCAGCAAATGTTCCAAGACCTCCTAGACAACAGGATGTGGCTTCCATTTCTTAGCCAAAGGTGAAAGCATAGCAGAATTTGGGGACAAGGTGAATATTTCTCTTGTTAAAGTGGAACTGTGAGGGAGAAGATGGCCTAAATACCCTAAAACAGTGGTTCTTAACCTGTGGGTCCCCAGATGTTTGTGGACTTCAGCTCCCAGAAGCCCCAGCCACTATGGTCAATGCTCAGGGCTTCTGGGAGCTGAAGTCCAAAAACATCTGGGGACCCACAGGTTGAGAACCACTGCCCTAAAGGAACCAGATCCCAGTCTGATCTTGGAAGCTAGGCAGGGTCAGCCCTGGTTAGTACTTGGTGCATGACTGCCAATGAATATCAGGTTCTGTAGGTTATATTTCAGAGGAAGGAAATGGCAAAATCACCTCTGAGTATTCCTTGCCTAAAAAACCGTATGAAATTCATGGGGTCACTGTATGTTGATAGGCAACTTGAAGGCACATACACACACACACACACACACATGAAGGAGAAGCCTCAGAGAAGACTTTTGAGATCAAGGCTGGCAGCTCTTTCAGGAAATCAGCTTTGGGCCTTCAAAGGGAAAGGAGACTGTATGGGACAACCTTACCTATTCAGTCTTATGAAGACTAACTATGTTCTGTAGGCAGTACAGATTCTTTCTTCCTCTTCTGTGGGGTTATGGAAAAAGTGGTTTTGGGGATGCCTGTCTCAGAGGGCCAGGGAGCACCCACAACAAGCTAACAAGTTAGATCAAGGCATATACAATAGCCCCTCCACATTTGCGAGTGTTCAGATCACAGAACCCTTGCAAAAGTGGAAAAACTGCTAATAATTCCGCCCCCCCCCAGTGATACCAGTCCCATCCAGAGCTTCTTCCTCCCATTCCTTTGCCTCTGGCCCTGGTGTGGGAGGGGGGAATAAAAAAGACAACCTAAAAGGCTTACCAGTACTTTCTCCTGACAGAGAAAAGGGGAATTTTTGGAATTCTAATTATTTCTGGTGGCCATCTTGAGAAAAGGAGTACATGACCAATCAGCAGCCAGTACACAGCAGAATGTGCAACTGCATGGAAGAGAGGCCATGCCTTCAGCTGTGGGAGGGGTCTTTGCTCACCTAAAAGGAAAAATCTGCCATTTTAAATACAAGCCTGAGGTGAGGGATGCAAGGGATAGCAAGAGGAAAATGGGGGGGGCATGGAGGAGGCAAGCATGTGCCTTGTGAATAGTCAAATTCGCCAAGGTCAAACACATGAATGTAAAGGGAGGATTGTATTTTTATTACCTGTATTTTGGGTAACATTCAAAGACTTTCTAATGTAACAGCTCACTGTGCCCAAGAAATGGCCACTACTGCAACATTTTCAACGGAAGCATCTTTCCATTAACTTCTATTCAATACGATCAAATTGATAAATATGAATCAACAAATGCTGCATTTGGTAGATATATGTTGTAAAGTGTGATATGTATGTAATAGGTAGCTATTACCACCCTTACAGTACCTGCTCTACATTACAACCCGTACCGTGTAGCTTAATCTTCAATTTCACTGTCTATCTGTCTGTCTATGGAATGTAGGTCACTTCCTGTGAAGTCCGTAGCTGAAGGGGCAGAGGCTTAATTATAGGTTAATAGCTGTCTTGAACAGCTGGTTACTCTGCCAGACTTACATCTGGATTATTATTTTTCTCCTCCTCTTCCTCCCTCTTCTTTGTTGAGTGTTAGAGTTTTTGTATTTGTTCCTCTAGTAATTTTTTTACCACACTGATATTGTTGCTTGGCTATATAAAGGACCCGAAGGGAAGAGGTAAAGAGTCCTCAGTAAACATATCTGAAGTCATGTGATTCCTGCCTCTGTATGGGCAGTGATAAGGATAAACCATAGTTTGTAGATAAATCCTGTGCTATATGGATTGATCCTTGGCATCTTTCAAGAATGGACATTCATAATGAGTTACCAAAATTCTATTTCCTTTCTCTGGGTCTAGTTCATCCTGTAACATACAGGTTTTCATATTTTGTCTGTAAGTGAGCATACACAAAATCAATGTTAGTTAACTGTTTTCAAGCACCTGCTAAGATAATTTGAGCTACTAGAATAAATCTGTAACTAGTGGCTAATGTCCATTGTTGTGGCTTCAGCTTACGTAATGAGAGTTGCAGTTGCCCTCTTCTGTGTGGACTCTGTGATCTGCTCCCCAATGCCATGAAGTAGATGGGTGTGTTTCTGTAGGAGACTTTGTGGAAAGAGAGAAAGTCAGTTTTACTGGTGAAAGAACCCAATTGAATACCAGCCAGTTACAACACTTTGGATTTTAGTTCTATTTATGTGTGTGTGTGTGTGTGTGTGTGTGTGTGTATGCGTGCAGTGTCTGTGGGAGCAATTTGTGAAGGCATAGTTCAGACTTTTGAAAGTGAGCTCTTGATGAAAAGCTAATGAGTCTACAATTTCTTAGCGTAGTTTGTTTTCCTCTGAATTTGTTGAAGTAAATCAAATTGAAATTAGTTCTAGGAGCTGTGGAAGGTATCATCTTACTTTAACTTTGGCTTTTTAAGTGGAAAAAGAATGACCTGTGAAGGTTTAATTAGGAAAAACTTCATTAACATCCTAAAAAATAAAATGGGAAGCTGGATTGAAACACAGTTCATATCAGTTGTTTTCATATGGTATATCTAGGAAATGGTATAAACAACATATACAAGTCATTGCTTGTTTTCCTACAAACCCAGGGAGGATATTGTTGCCTGATTTATCTGTAGTATGAATAAGACTGTGTAGGAAAATTGAGAATCAGTGAAAGAGTTAGCATCCCATGACCTCAGTAAAACTTGAGTAGGGGAGATTGGTAGTGTGAGAGGATGTAAAAGCAGTTGCTCAAGCTTGGGCTTCAGAGAGTAGGTCAAGCAGAATTGTGGGTTTCCAGACAACTGTAAAGGAGTGGGCAAAAGTGAGGACAGTACACATCTTGCTGGGGGTGTTAGGAATGAGGACAAGGCTATGTGCCACGTAGGTGGTAACAGAAGACGAGGGGCATCATACTTGACAATTATGCTACTGCCAGTGGGATTTCTGTGAGGGGTACCTCATTTGTTTGCGTGTATGATAAGTGGATATATTTTTCTTGGTCATCCTTTACAAATTCTTCCACATTCTTCTAAACTCAAATATCTTATCACTTGCTTTTCATAAGATGCATTTTTTCATTTCATTTATTTTCATACAGTTTTTTTTTTTGTCTTGCAGATGTAACAATGAAAACCTGCACAAGCTGCCACAGCAGTGGCTGTACAATGTATTGGAAGAAATTAAATCTAGTGATCCTTCATCTAAACTGTGTGCCACTAGGCGCAGTGCTGGTATCCCTTTCTATATACAGGTACCTACAGTGGATGCACATCCAGTCTCCATATGACTGTAGTTTCTTGACCTGTTCTTCGGTAAAAACATAGCACAGTGGTTCTCAACCTGTGGGTCCCCAGATGTTCGTGGACTTCAGCTCCCAGAAGCCCTGAGCATTGGTCATAGTGGCTGGGGCTTCTGGGAGCTGAAGTCCACGAGCATCTGGGGACCCACAGGTTGAGAACCACTGACATAGCATGTATTTGCTGGTTAAATATCTAGGGATATACTTGCTTTCTAATTTTTCTTTCCAGTCTGCACACCTGTTTTATTTTTCATTGTGTCTATTTTTGTCAGCCCTGGTGGCAGCAAAAGAACAGATTGCAGCTGAGCAATCCCACTAACTTCATTTGGGATAGTACAGAATTCAAATCGAGCAGAATCTGGAGTGTAACACAGAACAATTGATTTCATTTTTTTTTTTTTTTTTGAGATTAGGATCAATTTTTGTGAACTGTGTTCCTGTTTTTTGCAATGGCTTGTGAAGCTCAACAGGTGTAGAAATCCTACTTGAACTTCTGCTTTTAGTATGTTGTCATGGATGATGTGGGTACTGGTGGGGAAATAGATTCCTCCTTCTTCCAGCAGTCCGTTATGTAACCTCAAAACATATGCTTGAGGAGGAGAGGAAGGGCAAGATGTTACCCCAAAACATGGGTGATTCAGGGGTCCGCCCATGATGCCAGTACCTCCACGTGATGGTGAGGAATCATTTAGCTAAATTAGGAGGCCTGTGAGAGTGGGGTAACCTAACGAGATCTTCCACTAGCGTTTACAGGATTTTTGCAGGAAAGAACTAGCAAGAGGGTCAGAAACTAAACTAAAATGTTTAGTTTGGGGAATTAATGATCACACACAGGAAGCAAACACTCACACAATAACACAAGGCTAGCTGAAGGAGAAAGGGAAGAAGGTTGTTGATAGTGAAGTTTCAGGGTTTGCTGATCCAAAAGAGCAGTGAAGAATCAATGATGTTCCATCAAGGATCTTACATTTATGCTGCTTGTTTCAATACTGATTTCTATTTGTCCTTTTGCATTTTTCCTCCTCCTTTGGCTGTTCATCTGGCTAAAAATTGGGCTTTCTAGCAAATCCTGGACTTTGTTTGATATCACTGTTTAAATGTCCCTTGTCTGTTTTCTCTGACTTAAAGATGAGGTCTGAAGCTCTCCATTTTTATCTTGTAGATGTGTTCAATATGCTTGTATGTGGATGAAATCTCAAAGAAATCAGTGATCAGATAGGCTTTTTTTCTCTATGTGAAAATGTTAATGACTAACCTTTGTGCAACTTTTTTTTAATTCAAGGCTTTGCTAGCTTCAGAACCTAAGAAGAGTAAAATGGGCTTGCTAAAAATGACGATGCAAGAGCTAATACATTTAGCTTCACCTTCAAATGCACCACCAACCACAATCCCTCAGGTAACTTATATCTAGTACACAATATCTGTAGAAGACACATCCTGTTTTGTTTGTTGGAATGTTATGGGTTTAGGACAGCAGTGCAATCTAGCTGTCTCTTAGGACCTTCTAGTGACAATGAGAGGATATCCAGGTCACAGGTAGTACAACTTCATATAATGTACAGTTAACCTGTGGATTGCTCCTGGTTGTTATGATTAATAAATTAGTGGTTGATTGTTCTCAGTGGGTGTTTCCCGTGAAATCTAAACTTTAAATCTCTGTACACAGAGGTTGTGTTCCTTCATTTATTAAATGCTAGGGAAGGACATCGGGGAATGATTTTTGCCACTTGCCTGTTGGAAGATTGATTTACAGCACCTAGCACAAAATCCTCCCAGTAACCGCTGCACTCTGAACAAAACGTGTCCCAGAGGCAAGCATTAAACACACAGCAGAGTTTCAAAACAGCAACAAGCGTGAGCAGCAGCAGAGTGTAACTTACAGCATCAGCTCTGACCCCACTCTACCCACTGGTTAGTAACTCTAACACACAGAGTTGTCATCCAAAAATACCTGAAGGCTTTTAATCTTCAAGTTCCAATATATACACATCTGTACAGTCAGGGTACGCAGATACTCAGTCATAGGTTCAGCATCACAGACACATCAGGCAGAGGTTTGCTCGGACAGAGGTTCAGTGTCAGTCAGAGAATAGTCAGAGAAAGAACCAGTCTGAACTCCCCTCTTTTATACACACCTGCTGATAGATCATCAGCTAGGGACAATGTCTGATGCAACTCCTTGCCACGATTTCACATTACCATGACTCAGCCTTACTGTCCCCTAGGGATTACACCATGACTTGCCAAGTCATTCCCCAGGTGTATTCCACATGCTCATCAAGTGTATTTTCAACTGGGGCAAATGTCACAGCATTTCTAGCCAACGTTGCTATCGTGTGGAGTTTGGCAGGAGTTTTGCTGACTGTTCCCTTGGGACAAATGCTTGTTCTATACAGGTAATTATTTCAATTTTAGTAGCAATTATTCCATATTAAACCTTTATTGGTGAAGTAATGCAAGCTTCAGAGCATTTCCTGGAAATAATGTTTACATCTTGGTTGGTTGGTCCCAGTAAACATCATACAACAAAGGGAACAAAGGCAGTTCTTGGGGTGCATCAGGACAAGCATTTCCATTTGGTGCATATCAGATTTGACTACCTCTGAATTAAAGTGGACTGTTTTGATCTCCCTGGTTTCAAAGAACAAATTGGTCCAATACATTTCAAAATAAACTGTTTCTTTTGGGCAATCCAGTAAACATTTTATATAAAATAAGTACTATTAAGGCAACTATATTCTATACAGATTAACTACATTATTATAGCAATAAGAAAGACAAAACCAAAAACCTTATTCTATTACTTGTATAGATATTAAAATGTGCAAATGCTCTTCCATATAAATAAGAATTAAACAGAAGAGGTGCCAGATGCTGAAGTACAGACCTTAAAAAGAAACCCCACTTTATTTTCTAATGTTTTCTGCAACCAGTTGAATTCAGGAATTACCTACAATGGATGTTAACAACCTGTTGAAAAAAAAACCTGTCAAACTGTCAAGTGGAGAAGGACAAGGGAGGAGGCAATTTAAAGCACTGGAAAAAAAGAAAAATTGCAATATACATTGAAACCAGTGGTGCTAAGTAATGTACAGGTGCATGTCTCCAGCGCTCTATTCTCAACAGTGTACCTCATTCAGTGTCTCCTGGGTTTTATGGCAGATGTGATTACAGTCACAACATTTGAGTGACTACATTTCAGAACTGCCCAGAGTTAGTTCATTGCATACCTTAACTGGGAGTCCAGCCACTGCCACAAGATAATGGTTTTCCCAAGAATATACAAACTGACTCTGGATGGTAGACAACATCTCTCATTATTGTCTCCAGCATGTTCTTTCAGTGATCTCAGCCGTTCCTTACTCCTAGACTTTATGTATTTCGGTCAGATGGTTGCCAGATGAGTGTGCTCTACAGATCAAGCCATTAGAGCTTTTTGTAATCAGGAAAGCACTATGCACCGTCCAGGTGGTAGTTTCTTACAGAGTGGACAATCAGCCATCATGTTCTATATCAACAAGCGTTTGGTCGCACTGCTTTGTCTGATACTGCACCTCTGGGACTGGTGCATTGCTTACCCCATCAATTTCCTGTTGAAGGTCACCTAGCCAGAGAATAAAGAGTTCTGGTGGATTGTCTTAGTTGTGACATGATGTTCATTCACAAATGGTCCTTTTCTGTAAAGCCTTCAAAGGAGCTGGAGCGCTCCTTGGGTTGACATTTGTTTTTTGACACAACAAACCATGCTGATCACCAGGGCAGGTGCCAACTAGGGATATCTGGTCTATGCATTTCTTCACAGCTGATCAGGTCCACTTCTCCACATGCCTCTTGTGTTCCCATTGATCATGAAGATGCTCATAAAGATCAGAGATAACAAGGTGATATGACATCCTGATTACACCATGCTGCCATTAACTGCTGTGGTTTGCCACACTCCTCTTATTTTCAGACATCCGCCCAACCCAAATCTTCTCACTCAGGTCTTTGGTAGGAGACCTTATCATGTATTGCCTCACCATGTATTCTCTCACCTCTGACTTCCAGTTCCAGCAACTTGAAGATCTGCCAGCTCCTTGATGCAACATACAAACTCTGCAGACTCACCTAGCAATAGTTTAGGAGCAATGATTCCAGTGGATGTGAATCAGCTTCTTTTTGCTTTTGCTTTTATAGTTTACAATTCTTTCTTCATTTGAACAAGCAGGGTTTGGCTCTGTCTGTCTTTTGAGAGTATACCTGCAATTTCATCTTACCATGTTGAGTGCTGCTCCTCATAATCACTGTTTAAAGGTCCTGTGGTTTTGAGATTCCACTTCTTGCAAATTCTGTGTTAAAGAGGGGGATCTTAACTCATTTCAGTCCTCTTGTTTTGTTCCCAATTACTTAAATATTCCTCATCAGTTATTTTTTCTACTGATGCTGAAGTCATTTGAACTTGTATCATCATATGACCATTACCATTATGCCATTAAAGTGGCATTCTTTGTCTCAGTAATGTCAACAGTATCAACTGTTGATATCAACAGTATCAACAAGAAGAACAATGTCAACAAGAATATCAACAATAATATCAATATCTGCCTTTGCTGAGTAGTTGATTGGATCAAGTTAGAAAATGTGAGATTATTAAATGTAGAAGGGGTGGATCTTTTTCGGCGGGCATGTGAATAAGGAATTTAATAATCACTTTATAAGAAAACCATTGTTAAAAGTTTGGTTACAATATAGGAATAAATTATATATAAAAATACCACAATGGGTGTCAGCTCATGAAGCGTTTTATAGAAGAGAAAACCCCCAACTTAATAAATGGTTAACATATAAAGAACTAATAAAAGTTCAAGGGGATAACATAGTGTGGGAAAGTAAGGAGGATATGATAAAGACTGGTATTATCTCACACTGGTTGTTGCAAAGGCAACTGGAAGAAAGATTTAAGATGGATTTGAGGGTGCAAGGAATTGAAATAAGGGAGAAGGAGTTTGATAGAATATTAAAACCGGGAACAGATCATTTGATAGGCAAAATATATAAAAATATTGTTAAATTTGTGTATGGAAGTAGAGACAGTTAAGGACAATATAATAAGATGGGCACAAAATTTGGGACATGAAATTCCACTACAGAGTTGGGAGAATTCTTGGAAAGATTTAAAAAAAATTGTATAAGTACAAATTTAAAGGAGAATTACTATAAGATATATTTTAGATGGTATTATACACGAGTTAAATCGCCAAAATAAGTAAAAACATGAAAAATACATGTTGGAAATGTACTGAGAGAGGGACGTTTTACCATATATGGTGGTCTTGCGCTAAATCAAAGAAATACTGGAAGGGCATTCGTGAATGTATTGTTAATACCCTTCAAATCAACTATCCAATGAATCCAGAAATATATTTACTGAACATGTTAGATACTAAACATTTTAAAAAGAATTCACTGAGAAAAATTGTAATATATATGATAACCGTGGCAAGACTAGTATTTGCACAAAAATGGAAATTAAAAGAAGTTCCTGATATCGAAGACTGACTATGAAAACTATATGAATTATGGGAAATGGATAAGTTAACATCAATGTTGACAGATAAACCGAGAAAACAGATTACTGAAGAATGGAATTTGGTTATTCCCCTTTGGGAAGCCAAATGGGGAAAAACAGTAATAAATGAATTAAATAAAACGGAGTGAAATGAGCTAAGAGAGAAAATCACCCGTGTAACGCAGGTTAAGAGAAATAAAAATGTGTGGACAAAAAACTTAGAGAAGTAAGACATTATTGTAAGAATTAAGTAACAATGGAAAGAGGTAGTGGTATGAATGTTGAAGTACTGAGCATATAGAATTGTTGGTCAAATACAGATAAGTTATAACCGACCACAAATTATGTAAATGCGATAAGGGAAGGTTAGTAGGTAGGTATTAAAATTTGTTTTACGTTTTTATTTTTTGTTTTTTTTTCTTCCTTTTATGTAAAAGAACGTATGAAAAAGATACAGATTGTAAGATATACGTTATATAAATATGTATTGTGTATGAATGATTGAAGCATAACTATGTTAATGTTAAAAATATAGAATGTTTTATTTTTATGATTTTAAATGAATAAAAATAATTATTAAAAAAAACAATAATATCAATAAGAAGGCCAAGCAAAAGTTGTGTGCTTTGAGAAGACTTACCTTATCTGGTCTTCCTTAGGGATTGTGTTCTTTTGTAGGTGTTTCTTCCTCCCAAAAATCCTCTCTTAAGAAGATAGTCCTGCTTATATTTTTGGCAGGTCCTAAGCCACTGTGGGGTCCATGAAAGCATATGCTAGGAATTACTTTCTCTTGGTTAGTCTTAAGAGTGCTACAGGATTCCTTTATATCTTTTTATGCTAATAGAACTAGAATCATAGAGTTGGAAGAAACCACAGGGGCCATCCAGTCCAACCGCTTGCTATGCAGGAATACACATCAAAGCACTCCCAACAGATTTGCCATCCAGCCTCTGCTTAAAAACCTCCAAAGAAGGAGACTTCACCATACTCGGAGGCAGCATATTCCACTACCATACAGCTCTGACCACCAGGAAGTTCTTCCTGAGGTTCAGGTGGAATCTTCTTTCCTGCAGCTTGAATCCTTTGCTCCTTGTCCTAGTCTCTGGATCAGCAGAAAACAAACCTGCTCCCTCCTCAACATGGCTATGTCTTTGAATTGCTACAGATAAAGATAACTAACTTTCCATTGAATAGCATTTTTTTCACAACCTAGACTAGGATTTCTTTTTTTTTTTAATGGGTTACCTCAAATTAATAAAATGGGAAATTCCCTGTCCAGCTTATTCCAACAAAAATTCTATTGTGGAGCCTTTGTTGCTGTGTTTGCAGGCAGATTACTTTAAAAAAAAAAGTCCTCAAATATACTCTTATATACATTTTACTACAACTCATTTTGGTTCATGACTGATTTGCTGTCAATGAGTATTCCACGTGAGAAAGTGCTTGAGTTAATTGCACATACTTTTGATAGGAGAGTTAATAGACATTTAATTGTGAACCTTATTTCCTTCCCTGCAAAGACTGTATTATATATAGAACATATACATTTGTAGTTCAAGATTTTTTTTTTAAAAAAATTGCCAGATTAAGATGTTTGCTGTGGAGTTTTCTGTGGGGTCCGTGGTGACAGCCCAGATTGCCATCTTCTTGGAGGACTCAACATATGTTTTCTTCAGCTTTTTGTTATTACTTTCCATATGAACGTGATTTTTTTCAAAAATGATACAGTGAGGAGGTATAGGTACATTTAAATCAGTTTTCTTCAATACAGCCTTGATCTAGGGATGTCTCCATAAATATTAAAGGCAGCCTGATTTTGCCAGCATGATTTTTATTGCTATACTTGATCGGAGCTTTGTGTCCTTTCATAGTTTTATTATTTATTTTTTCTAAAAACTAAGTAGTCTACCTTGACTTTTCCCACACAGGTCCATGCTTTAAATATCTTGAGAGCTTTATTCAAAGATACCCGCTTAGGAGAAAATATCATTTCTTATGTGGCAGATGGAATGCGAGGAGCAGTATTAGGTTTTATGTCTTCTGTCTGGGCAGTAAGTTAATCCTTTACATTTAATATATTAAGTTGAAAAGCTACATATTAATGACAGTAACCATGGAAGTAGTTATGTTTCTCAAGAACACTGCAGTGTCTGATTGAATTTTTATGAATTCTGTTTATAGAGTTATATGGAATATTATGCTGAGTGGACAACATGCTAGCATGAGGGAAATGGTATAGAACAGCCTACAGAACCACTGAAATTTGTATCTTGGTATTCTTTTGCATCTACTAGCTTTTTGTTTAGTTTTATTTGAATTTTACTTAGTGTTGTACAGTGAAGGTTGAACATTTATCCAAATAACAGAGCAGCAGTTTCTGCTGACATGTAAAGTGGTTTCTAACTATTTAAAAGTAATATATATTGTATAATATATAATAAATTGTAGCATGTATTTATTATTTTCATATCTATTGGCCTGCTTAGCCTAAAAAGTGTTTTAAGTACTGAGAGTGTGTATATGTGTGTGTGTGCACACATGCATGTGTGTATCAGTGTTGGTAGAAAATATCTCAGTTTGATACGGCAATTTTTTAGTTTATGTATTCAATTAAAGTGAACCAGAAATAAAAGAGTAACACAGCAAAATCAGTCTTAGCCAAGTGGAAGACTGTAGAGAAAGAGTAAGAACACATTACAAGTAGATTGATTCAAACAAGGAAGCAACAGCCATGAGTTTGCACAATGTGACCAGGGCTTTTGGAGTTGTCTTATTCTTAAAGCTGCCACATGCTGAAGTCCACTGGATGGCAAATAAAACAACAGCAGTGCTTAAGTACTTGTATATTTTAAAAAATTTTCTTTGCTGTATGCTGAAGATCAGGAGTTTTTCAAAGAGAATTCAGTTCCTACAGTTCTAGTCTAAATATGCCAAATTTATGAGGAACTGTCACTAAATTGCTGGTCATGTCGGTGATTAAAATGTCTAGAAATAGTTTGAAATGACTGTTCAGGTTTCACAATTCTATCTGCTGAATCTGTTGGAAGTCACTGTTTGTGATTTCTTTGGGAGCTGAAGATGGTAGGGTCTAGAAGCTTGGTTTTAGGCCCTACTTTTCTGAGGACAGAACAAGGATTAATGTAAGGAATATAGGTTGGCATAGCTCACTGTTGGGACTGTTTCATAAAGAGTAGCAAACTAGAGACAGCAAGAGGAAGTACTCTTTCAAACATGCTTTTCATATTACATTTCACAAATTTGTGTTGAGAAACTCTCTTTAGACATGTAAAAATGTAATTGTACAAGCATGAGAGAAAGCTTGTTTCAGCACATTTCAGAAAGAATCCTAAGAATGTGCACATCTTCCAAATGAAAGAAATGCATATGGCTTTAATTATTATTCACTTAAATCCTAGAAGATGTAAGTCAGACTTGCAACAATATATCAAACTATTCCTGTTCACAAAAAACGGAGACCTTCAGCACATCTCCTTTTCTTCTCATATCAAGGATGCAGTAGCCAGCCCTATCCTGTGTTTCATTCCCCACACTTGCTCACTAAAATCTTTTGGTTTGATAATTTTCTGCTAAACTAAACAGGATCAGCCCTGATTAGTACTTGGATGGCAGACCACCAAGGAAAACCAAGTGCAGTAATTATATTTCACATGAAGGCAATGACAGACTGCTTCTGAGTATTCATTGCCTAAGAAAAGCCTATGAAAGAGTCACCATAAGTTGACAGGTGACTTGAAGACACATACATATGCACCTATGATAGCCCCTGCCTATGCTCCATCCTCAAGGGGAAACATGTTCTTCAGTCATAGCTGTTTAACATGTTTTTGTTCCTTATATCTAATTTATATAGGACCTTTTAGGGACAGTTTTAAACGGGGATGTATACAACCTTTGGGGCTATTTTCAGAGCCCCTAAGTCCCTCCCAGATTCCTCTCACTTATTTTTTTTAAAGTAGCTTGTTGTTATGTTCCTTCAGGTTACTTCTGACTTATAACAATCCAAAGATGAATCTATCGTAGGGTTTTCTTGGCAGATTTATTCAGAGGGGCTTTGCCTTTCTCTTCTTCTGAGGCTAAGAGAGCATGATTTGCCCAAAGTCACCCAGTGGATTTCCATAGCCAAGTGGGTCTCCAAACCCTGGTCTCTATTGCTCCTAAACTCTCAGTGCAGCAGCAGTTTTTCTTTAAAACAAGGCACAGCACCTCCCAAACCTATTTTGCCCCCTGAAAAGCCCCTAAGAAGTTTTGTAAAATTGGAACAGAACTTCTGGCTTCGTCTACAATGAATCTCTTTTTATTCATCACAACATAGAGTTTGGTGCCACCTTAAAGACTAACATGATATTGCCATAAACTTTCCTAGGCTACAGCCTACTTCAAAGAGTTATGCCAAATAAAACTTGTTAGTCTTTAAGGTTCCACAGGACTTTTTGTTTTTGCCATAACAGACTCACAGCTAACTGCCTAAAAATCTTTATCCCAGTTCTCTGTATGTTATCACAGATCGTTCAAGGCCTAAACTCAATTGCAGGTCCCATTAAGTTGACCCATTGACTCAATTCTTGAATATTAAATCAACATTAAAAATGGGATGGGATGTAAATCCCATTGATTTGATGGGCCTAACACTGAATTACAGCAAATAAATTTTGTATTGCATTCCTAGCTATTCTGATATTTTTCAAAAGTAGTGCTATTATTAACTTACAATTTAGAACAGAGTGCTTTTCTTTCGTGTAGGATTTGTTCATTGTCTGCCCAGTTTCCAATTTAAGAAGAATATAGGGTGCAGGATGTAAGCATACTCCAAAATACTAAAACACTGTTTAACACCAGTTTTTCTGTTCCTTGTTATATTAGGTAAGAAATTCATCTACACTTCTTTTTAGTACCCTCATTACAAGAATATTTGGAGTTAAAAGAGGAAAAGACGAGAACTCAAAAAAAAACGGGTATGTTCTCCTTGACGCCAAGAAGTACCCATGTAAAACATACCATGACCAAAAGCAACCTTGAAAAAATTGTGTACTTTAATGGATTTATGTGAAGCATAATATTACAAAAGCATTTCTGCACTTGATTCAGATCTGATGCCAAGAATTAAGCTCTGTGGTAAAAAATAACTACTGTGAGCAGCAAGTGTTAAATTTGGTTTTAAATGGATCTCTAGGCCAGCTGTTGAGTGTGACTAAGCCTCTTCTTTTCCAGAGATTTATTTCAAAACTTGGCACAGTACATGTATGTATGTATATGTCTATATGTGGAGAAGGGAAGAAAAATGAATATAAATCTCTAGATATCTATATATAAAGACTGGTGCTATTTTAAGAAAAGGTTTCACTATAGGGAATTTCAAATCCACATGTCCAACAGTGGTAGCAGACTGCTTCCATACCTACCAATAGGGAGAGAATTTCCAAGGAGCTATCGAAGATTCTGAACCATATCCTCAAAATTGGCTCAAATTTTGTAAGAAAAAGAAAAAGAATTTATTTTTATCCTCCTCTCCCTATGAATCAAAGTGGAGAACAGTGGCTTAAAATACAGTAACAGACAGGCATATGACATAGTTAAAGAGACCACATAGCATCAGTTTAAGAAATATACATATTAAAAAAAATCATAATTTTAAAAAACTCGTAAGTTAAAAACCATCTGCATAGGTTTGCCAGAAGAAATTGGTCCTTAATGCTGTTTGAAACACAGATAGCATATTCAGTGGTTGAATTTCTTCCAGCAGGTCATTCCACAATTTGGAGTGGGTGACTAAAAAGTCTTCTGGTTAACAGTTGCCAGCTTGGTCCTGGTTGTCTGAAGTAAATACCCCCAGAACACTAGAATGTATGGGATAGATTAGATGGAGGAAGGTGACTTGGACCCCAACCATGTAGATCATGAAAAGTAACAACCAACTTTGTACCTTGCCCTTGAACTGTTTGGCAGCCAGTGTAGTGATTTTAATACAGATGTAATAGGGTTACTCTTGGATGCACCAGTAACCAATCTAGATGGAGAGATGGTTTGCACTAATTGAAGTTTTTGAACAGAGATAGCCCAAGGTACAGTGCATTGCAGAAGTCTAGGTTTGAGGTTACCACTGCATGCACTACCATCTTTAGGTCCTCCAGCTCTAGGAATGGCTGCAGCTGGCTTATTAGCCAAAGCTGATAGTAAGAACTTCTGACTTTTGTATCTATTTAGGCTGTCGTTTGGAGTGAGAGATCCAGAAGCATCCACCACCTATGAACATAGTCATTCAGGTGGAGTGTTACCCCATCCAGGACTGGTTGGCACATCTTCAACCCCAGTTTAGGACCCTTGATATTGAACACCTCCATCTTGTCTGGATTCAGATTCAGTTTGTTTTTCCTCATCCAGCTCATTACCTCCTCCAGGCATTCATTCAGAAGAGACACACTATCCTTAGATGACATTATTTTTGAAGGCATGCAGAAGGGCATTTAGGTGTCACTGACATACTGATAGCACCCTGTCCCATGCCTCTAGTTGATCTCTCCCAGCAATTTCAAACAGCAGTTTTAATAGAACGACAGTTGCTATATATGCTATATAACAGTATGCTATATAACAGCTCCTTTTCTGAGGAGCAGCTATCCCCAAGCACTAACATCTGGAACCTACATGAGAGATAGAACTGGAACCACTGAAGCACAGTGCCCTCAATTCCCAAACCCCTCAGGTGTTCCAGAAGGATACCAAAGTCGATGGTATCAAGCACCACTGAGAGGTCTAAAAGCACCAAAAGGGACATATTCTCCTGTCAATGCTTAGGCGAAGATCATCCACTAAGGTGGCCACAGCAGTCTGAATTCCATATCCTGCTCTGACGCTGATTTGAATTAGACCTAGAACTTGTACCATCCAGTACTGCATGGAGGTGAGAGGGAACGACTCTTTCAATCACCTTGCCCAGAAAAGGGAGATTTGATACTGGTCTATGGCTATTAAAGTCCAGGGAGTCAAGGGAGAACTTCTTTAGAAGAGGTCATATCTCCACTTCTTTTAAACAAGATGGAAAACTCATTGAGAAATGCATTAATAATACGTTGCAACTAAGATCTAGTTTTGTCTTCTTCCTGGACAACCAGCCAAGAAAGGCAGGGATCAAAGAGGCACATTGTCCTCCTTGTCCCAGCAGTTTGTCCACATCTGTGTTACTTACTAATTGAAACTGATCCTGTGTAATTCTACTCACGGAGTTGCTGGATATGCCATTGTCAGCTTCTGCTGTAATGACGGCATCTAAGTTGGCTGTTGTTGGAGAGATTTTATCTGTGGAATGATTGTTAAAAGCATCGCAGCGAACTGCAAAAGTCTCTGGAATTGGATTCAGAGGACAGATGCCTGAGCTAGATCCCTTACCACCCTGAATAGTTCAGCTGGATGTGAATTTGCAGATGCAACTTGTGCAAAGAAGGAGGCTTTCTTTGCTGCATGCATCACCACGTTATGGAAACAAACATGTTCTCTATATTGTGTCTTGTTGGATATAAGTAAAAGTTTCCTCTATTTGTTGTCATTCCTATTTCACCTCCCTGAAGTCTTCTGTGTACCAAGGATCCCAGTTAGTAAAGAATTAAAGAGGAAACTTGGAACCTTTTGTGTCTCTAGCCTAATTTAGGTCTTGATTCCATCTATTGACCAGGGCTTCGAAAGGATTAAAGCCTGAGCTAATCCCCAGAATAGATGCACTATCTCCCTGACCTAGGAGCCACTAGCTACCTCAGGCCTTCAGTCTCTATAGTCTTCATTATTTCACAGGATGGTGAAGAGTGTGCAGATCAAAGAGTGTGCAGTTTAAAGGGTGTACTTAGTGGACATAATCTGGAGAATTAAAGATTGAGAAAGAAGATAGTAGTCTTCAAATATCTGAAGGGCTGCTATAGAGAAATGAATCCAATTTGTCCTCTTTTGCTTCACAAGGAGAGCTAGAACCAATGGGTAGAAATTGCGAGAAAGCAGGTTTTGACTAAACATGAGAGGAAAAACATTTTTATGATGAAAGCTGTTTGGCAATGGAACAGACTGTGTCTGGGTGTGATGGATGGAGTTATTTAAGCAGAGACTGGGTATCCATCTGCTAGATATATCTTCTTTCTGCATCACAGAAAGTGCACTGAACAGGTGGTTGGACTGCATGATCTCAAACCTTTCTTCCAATTTTGTGAATCCTTTTTATTGTGAATGTAGCAAATCTGTCACATTTGTATATCTTGACCTACCATTTGATGATGTTACAGGGTTTTGAAGTTTTTCCTGAAACAAACTACTCACAGTGTAATCCTTTCACTTTTGGCTTACCCACTGAGCTACTGTTTTTCCTTTTCTCCGGTTCACTCAAGAATGGACCTCATGTGTTTATGTTTGCTGGAACTTTGAGGTGCTCATGTTTAGCTGTGGATCCAAATCTTGAAGTGCATTTTTAGTCAGAAATTTGGGGAGAGAAAGCATGTTTACTTGAAAAGCATTCCCATTCAAATCATTGGGGTTTATTTGCACCTCTAGTTTCATAAGCATTAGCTTTTACATGATTTAAAAGATACTCTGAAGCATAGCAATGAGCCTTGCATCATATCTTTTTAAAATTATTTTTGTTCTGCTGTATTTCAGCAATGGCTTCACGTTTCCAAAACCTCCCATGTGGACATGAGAGGATACCATGAAGTTATGCACACACAGGAGCTGATTTGTTCCTTTGTGTACACTGTGTATGCTTGAGAATGACTGTTGCATTTATATTGTATTGTATGAGACATTGGGAAGAATGAGGCAGTTGTGCTCACTGGTATAAATTGTGCCAAGAATCCTAAAACTGTTGATGGATTGTGGTCTGTGCTTGCTACTAGACAGGGAACTGTACAGAACAACTTTGTGTGGATTGCCATCTAGTTGTAAAGGGAAATTAATTTAATCTGAGCACTTTATATGGTTGAGCTTACTGTATTAATGTGACTCATATGGAGGAGTAATGGTGATGATTATAAAGGGGTTGGTATCTAATTGTGCCTTATACATTGTTATGTGTCATTTTTTGATTGATCAGTTGGTATGGCAAAATAAAAATCTGAAAGTATAAAAACTGGATTCTAGTGTACAAGTGGAATCTGAAACTGCTTAACCTTGTAACCATTTTAATTAATCTTTTAAATTTAATCTATTAATCTTTTCAATATTAATCAATTAATTCAAGACAAATCAATTAAATAATCTTTTTTAAAATTAATCATTATATGGTTTCTGTATAAGGATGCAATTTTCTTCAGAGATTACAATGGCTAGCTATATCTGTTAGTGGCTTAGATCTGTAGCTAATTTGGATTCCATCTGTCTGGAACTTCCCTGTAAAAGACTGCTTGGTGATCAGATGATGCTGGGGGAAGATCTGGTTTGTTTGTTTATTTGTTTGTTTATTTTTTTTTATATCAGGTTTAGAATGTATAGTATTAACTAGGTTGATTCTGGCTGGCTATATAGCTGAACAGTCCAAAATATTAACCCACATAATTTCTAAAGGCATTGTGGACAGGAGTAAGTACACGGGCAGGCAGGAATAAGGAGAGAATTGTCTGGCACACTGTTTCTTGATTGGGGAGCTCCTGGTTTTCATGGATTTCCTACTCTCACTGACTATTGCCATGCCAACTGGGCTTCTGGGAGTTGAAGTCCAACAACATCTAGAGGCACCCACTTCCTCAATTGAAAATCACTGGTCTAGTAGGGCTAAAAAAGTGAGATGTGAGCAAATGTAAAGCACATATCTTGAATAAGTCCTCAATTGTGAAAAGTCTTTGAAATTTGTGTGGTTTGTGAAGACTTTCTTGCTGCAAGAAGAAAATTTCTAAAATTACTTGTTGCTTCCTTCAAGAAAAAACTTAGTAAAGAGTTATATCCCTCAGGGACACACAGCAGAAATAAGAGAGGCAGTCAAAGTCATTGTTTGTTGTCATGGCAGGGGGCAAGGAGTAACCTGAACAGCTTATTTTTTCAGCAGCTGGCTTCTGGATGGTCTTAAATGCTAGGGAATTGTTGAATGGTTGGCTTGGATAATCACCTTTCTTGTGGCACCCTGGTGTTGCCTGGAAGCAAGGCATTGACTAAAGAAGCTGCTCAAAGCTGGGAGCTTTCACCTCCTGGCAATGAAAGACAAATTGACTTTTTCTCTCCTTTGCTGTGCCCACAACCTTCCTCCTCCTGTTTCTGCTGCACTGCTACCGCCCTATACTATTGTCACTATCTTGGTGTGGTGTTCTGACAGGATTTTAGCAAATGACTTTATTGTATTGTGGGAAAGATGTTTTATTGTTCAGAATGCTGTTAAGAAGAGAAAATGATGTAGCAGAGATGGGTGAAGTGGGAATGTTCTAAATGTGGCTGTTACTTTGTGACACCCAACTCCTCCTTTTTGTGGGAAAAAAAATTGCTGTTCATGAAAGACCTCAAGAGTTCTCCATGTTTTAACCAGATTGCAAGGTCTTTGACATTGTTTAAAAACTTTTTTCCAAAATCAATAGTGGACAGCTGGAGGAGGTCTGCACAACCCTCAGAAGTTTCCTGGGGCAGAAATTTTGCCCTGGACCTTCCAAAGTTTCTTGCTTCTCTTAAACAGGAACATGAAAAGTCATGTCCACTTGTAGCAGATGTGGGGACAGGTGGTCCTTATTGTTGGGTTGTACTCCCATCGTTCCTTACCATTGGCTATTTTGGCTAGGACTGATGGTCTCATCAGTCCACCAACCTCTGGAGGTCACATGGTTTCCATCTCTCAGTTATATGGTGGCAAAGCAAAGGTTAAACTGCTTGAGATGTAGGCGTTCCAAAATCTTCTATGACTGACCAATGGCTTAAGGATCAAATATTGAGTCCACTTCCCAGTAAAGTCTAGTTTTGGTGGTTTTGGCTCTTCATCTTCAATTCATAAGATACTGGAGGAACAAAAAGCATGTGTATGCCTTTCAGAGCACCAGTGTGCTGTAGTGATATGCGTGTTGAGCTAGGACTCTGGAAGAGAACTGTTCAAATCCCTATTTGGCCATAGAAACCCATTGGATGATCTTGTGCAAGTCACACTCTTTTAGCCTTAGAAGAAAGCAATGGCAACCTACCTGTGCACAAATCTTGCCAAGAAAATCCCATGATACGTTTGGCTTAGAGTTGTGTAAATCAGGAAGTAGTTGAAGGCACACTACAACAACATAAGCCCCTTAGGCAGCAGTCTTGTACGTGTGAGATTACAATTTTAAGGATGAGTTTTGGGAGCTAACCCTTTACGTGAAAATTTTAATAATTTCTGCTTAGTCAAATGTAACTTGTATACTCATCTGTTCTGGATCAGCATTTAAGTCACTTTTGTAATTTAAAAAACCACTAGATGTCTCCCTTGGTGCATGGTTTTTGTTGCAGAATAATCATTTTGTACCTACAGCAACTATATATAATTTGCTTTGCTCCAGGCAGACTGTTTCCAGTATGTTCTTGTGTTTGGATTACAGTCAAACTCATTTTATGTAACTCTTTGGGTCCTTTTCAATGAGCCAACATTTTAGAATGGGGAAGCCTGAAGGTAGGAACTTTTTCATAAAAGTGGATTTTGTTTCCACAGATGGTGTACTGATGTACCTCTCATACCCTTATACTTAGTTGGCACCCATGTATAACTTTTAAAAATTAGGCCACATGGACAAGTGTCAAAGGAATGAATGGGAAATCTAATCCTCCAGACTGTGTAATGATAGTGGAAGCTTTATTCAGGTACATGTTTCTTGTGACCTCATTCCAATAAAACTTTAATTTGCATAGGAAAGGCTGAAAATTTACTGGAAGATGTTACAGAATGCTTTGCAATGAAGCAAAAGATCAGATAGTTTATAACACTTCCTCTCCTAAGTTCTGCAAGAATCCATTATAGCAATGATGCATTTTGTATTGATAACAGAGTGCCTTTTCAACCAATTTAAAACCATGGGTTTATGTTTGCTCATTTGTTGATTTAAACTGAGTGTGCTTTGCCCTTATTATAAGTGTAAGATAGCTTGTGCTGATTTTCTTCTCTTTCTTTGGACAAACTTTTGTACATAGATCTAAAACAAATGATGAAGAACATGTTCCTGACCAAATTATTTCCACTCCTTTCTTTTCTACTTAAAAGAAGAATCCCTGCCTGTTATCATAACACTTTCCCCTGGTTCTCCATTCCTGCACTTATCTTGACCTTCTCATACCTTTGAACTTGGCATGGGATAGATTTCTTCTGAACCTGACACGTAATAGTTTTCCTCCTTGATCTTGCAGTACATGTTGAAGGAGAGAAATATGAAGCATAAAGAAGTTTGTCATGTAAATTGCAGTTCACATATTATCGCACATAATGGAATACAGGCATACCTTACTTTAAGGCACTTTGTTAATACAGCGTTTTTCAGTTAAGCAGTACAGCGCCATTTTGTTACTCACGCTCTGTTTACAGCATTTGTGTACTTCTTAGTGTCATATTCTGGCAATTTTTCATTTATTACTTGTACCTTTGTGGGTTTTTAGGCCTAGCATTGTCGCACCCTCAATAAATGATAGTGTAAATGTGTTTTTAGGCTTCTATATGCATTGGCAAGTAAGAAAAAAAAAGTCTGTGTTTCATTTTAAGGTGATATTTGCTTTATAGTGGTTGTCTGGAGCCTAACCTGCCATATGAGCAAGGTATGCCTGAATGTCTTACCAAATTGAACGTAACTGATATAATTTCTATTGAATTCTGGGAAACATTTTACACTTGGTTCTGTGAGGTGAATCCTAGTAGTGAAGGAATTCGTTTTAAAAATAATTTACTACCAAACCTGCTTTATACCAATTATCTTTCAGATCCTTGTACTTACCAGTATGGAACTTAAGCCAGTGCAAAGACGGGCGTATTCCGTACCACTAAGAGTTATGTTTATTTGTCTCAGTAACACATAAGGAAGCTACTTTGCCAACATACTTAATCTCTTGCAAAAATAAATACAATATATTTGTTTCCCCAAACTGTCCCTTAAAAATGTACTTTTGAAAACTTTATATGTGAAGTTAGAAGTTTTCAGAAATGAAACATTTATGAATATAAGCTTTTTATTAGCATCCTTGTTCCCCATACTTTTAGTGCAGGAGTGCCTATTAAACTTTCAAGGGAATCTCTCTAAACCCATAATGGCTGGAAAGATTTAATCTCCTGTGTGGGTGGTAGATTTTTTTTTCATTTTTCTAAACTGTTATTGGGTTTCAAACTACAAGGGACTTTCCTGCTCCATGTGTATTTAATATAAGTACACCACACATTTTGTTTTGAGGTGTACTGTGCGAATGTGACAAATTGTGCTTGAATACCTCTTTTCTGTAAGCACTAGAGACCTGGGATTTGCTGTTCTGTGTATACACAATGGTAGCTACAGTTCTGTTGTTTCATGTGTATATTAAAATGCAATAAATTATAATTTAGTACGATTTGTGGAGTTATGTTAAATACAAATAACCACCTGTGCTTTTGAACAGCTCTAGAAAGATACTTGTTAATGAAGCAGAATGTAAAAAAATGGTCTGAACTACTGGACTTCATTATCAACAGGGCTTACCTTACAGTTTCCTGAAATATGCTTATCTTCTGTTTACAGCTTTGGACATTGAGTAATTATTCCTTTACTGACATGTTGAGTGCAGGTTCCTGTGAACTTCAATTAATACCTTAGTACTGATCAGGAAGACTGTTCAGACATTGACTTCTATTTTTAATTTTGGCAAGGCAAATTCTCTGTACTTCCATAACCTGTGGTAGCATGTCTTTAACCACAACATTTGTTGTTCCCAAGTCCATGCATGACCACTGTTTTACTAAAGAAAACTGAATATTAAATAGCAGTTGCATTCACTGCTGTATGTCAGTTTAGCTTCCAAGATAAAAATGAATTCTCATTTAGTACAGGACTGTAAACTAATACTGTGGAGAGGTATGTAACTGTGTGATTAGTATTGATTGGGAAGAAAGCCCTCTGTATGCATATGAATTTAGAGATAAAATGGTTCTCATGTTGCTTATTACTGAAGATTGACTCCCTGATAAACAAAGGTGCATCTTGTGTTAGAGCAGATTGTCTGATAAAGTATTTTTGAAAAGAAGTACAAGCATTTCAAAGGCTGAGTAGGTTAATTCAAATGTATAAAAGACTATAGAATCATAGTGCTACAAAGGCCATCTAGTCCAAACACCTGCCATGCAAGAATACAAAAATTAAAGCATTCTCGCAAGATGGCTTTGTGTGTGTGCGCGCGCGCATATGCGCAGACCTTTAAGTCTCCTGTCAACTTAAGGCAACACCATGAATTTCATAGAATTGTCTTAGGCAAGGAATGCTCAGAGGTGGTTTTGCCAGTTCGTTCCTCTGAAATGTAGTCTACAGCACCTGGTATTCTAGTAATATTAGTATTTCACATACTCTCCAGGGGGCTAGCACTCAAATTTGTTCTCCTTGTTGAGGATATGCCTTTAGTATGCACACGTATGTTGGAGCATAAATGTATTCAAGCTCAAATCTTCTCTGGCTACCCCAGTAAGTATGTAGAAGCAGGATTCTCTCTGGTCATGTGTTCATTTAGCAGCAAACTTTCTCTTCTTGTTTGTCTTGTTTTCATTATGCTTGAGCATTGTTTCCCATTGTATTTTGAGATATATTTTTACTTCCTTGTTGCCCAAATGTGTATGAAACAATGGGCTTCCTTTAAATATTTTTCTCTTTATAAGGGAATACCTTCTTACCTTTGGCCACAACCACTGCTGATTGCTTGGAAGCGCGTTGTAAAGTAAACACATCTCTTTCTTTAAAAGTATGAAGCAGTTGTGCTGCAAGTGTATTACAAGGTTTTAATGCCCCACTTCTGGGGAAAGCGCTTTCTGAACGCTATAACCCCCTTTTCTCCCAAGAATGCATTATTTGGCAATAGACCCAGGAGAATCCTTCAGTGCAGTAGTCAAAGGAAATAAATCGCTTGGGATTAGTTTGGGATGTCCTGGAAACTACTTCTTAAACAGTAAATACACTGTGAGTGTTGTTTTTGCAGGCCCAGAGCTGAAATAACGCTTTTTGAGCCTTATTTTTGTAATGTTACAGCTGTCAGTCCCTTTTCTCTTACAGATTACTTTATCTCGAGATTTTTTAAAAAAATTCCTGTGCATCATCTGACACATTTTTCCCCCTCCATCACTGATTTACTTTAGAAACACAGGCTTTTCACAGCTGTTCCTCCCATACCTAAATACACAAAGGTATCATAAATAGCAAACTAACAGGTATTGAGAGACTGGAGCATAAAAGAGATCAAAGCAAACAGACCATGCAGTCATTTCAAAATCTTGGCTGGCTGCTCTTGTAAATAAGAGTACTTCTAAAGCAGAAAGCATTCAACTACTGTATTTATATAGGCCTTGATTGACAGTTCAGTTATTAACTTCATAAAAACACAGGCAACGTAAACTAGTAGGAATGTTTGCTCTAGCAGTTTCTATCTGAAAGAAAATGAATACCTAGGTATAATGGCTTGCTCTCCGTTTCTCTAAAGTGTTTATTTTAGAACTATGCAGTATAAAAGAATGTTTTCCCAAGTCAATAAACTTAAGGAAAATTGCTTGCTTTCTGGTATTTAAGTATGTTGTTGTTCCTGGAAAACAAGTGCCACTTTTATTGATCTTGCCCCCTCCGTTTCAGTGATGCTTAATGATTCTTGTAGTTCCCTTGCCTTTCATGTATAATAAATCTAAATTGTTGTTTTGAACATGCATAAAGAAAAAATTGAAAGGTTGGCTCCTAAAGTGTTTTCTATAAAGATATGTCCCACATTTAAGTCCAACATAATCCCAGCTATGTTTATTCCAGATTAAATCACACTGAATTTAGGATTGTTTTGTCAGTCTCTGCTGGCTGGCTTTGCTAATGAGAGCTACATCTTTCTTCTCAATCCTAAATGTTTGCATGAATGTACTGCTCATATGCTTATATCAGCATATATGTGTATGTATGTAGAACCATTTATCTCTTCACAGTCCTAAATATTTGCATAAAGGTAGCTACTTGCTGGTCTAATGAATTGTCCTTTCACTGTGGTGAAATAACATGTTTTGTGGTTTCTACTTAGACAATCAGTTTCATTAGTCAGTCTGTACTGAGGATATGTCTTTACCAGTACTCTGTTGCATTTCATTTCAGCTTGTGGCTCACTGACCTTGAACAAATCTTCAAAAGTTTCCTGGACATATGAATCACTTCCTAGAATTGCAGCTCTTTTAAAAATATTTTAGCATAAATGCTCCTAGCACTCCCCTTCCTTCCAGCATGTTCAGTACATTTTGGTAGGAAAAATATGGGAAAATGATGACAAGCGAGCATATGGATTAAATCAATTCATATCTCAATTAGATTTAGTTGAAAAGTTATAAAAATGCCCTACACTGTGGGGATAGGAATAAACAATAGGTAAAAATAAAGTATCAACAACTCCCTCTCCAAGACAATCTATTTAAACGAGGAAAGAAGGTGAGAACATGTAATAGACATCCATATTCCATATTAGCCAAAGGGTTTACACCATAGAAGGCATTGCGCCACAGATTTCAGTGAGATACAAGGATCCTTTAATAGAGTTGCAATTAGTTATGGTAAAAAACAAAATCTAACCAAATGGGGCTGAAGTTGTCTGTGATTTGAGAAACTTTTAACTGTTGTGCCTTATCGTCAAGTCCACTGTATTCCTCAGCTGAGCTTCAATACATGGATGCTGCCCAAATTCTAAATCTCTGTCTTTTGAGAGAGTTGGTGATGTATGGAATGCTCAGCTCAGTGAGGCCTTATGTTACTTATATTGTCATACTTCAGTGTTAAGTCAAGACCTCTTTATTTAGTTAGGTGTTTCAAAAACTGTTACTGTCAGGTAGCCCTCCATATTTTAGTTATGGGACATGTAGTAGGAATTAAGTAGCAGCTTGCTTGTAACAAGGTATGAGAACCAGAGACGGTTAGATAAACAAAGCTAGGAATGTAGTGGTAAGCACTGCCAGGCCAAACCAGAACTCCAAGGTCTCTTGCAGGAGTGATGAGAAACTCTTTGCCTTTTATGCTTTGAATTTTGGTAATTGCCTCCAGTTCACTCACTGAAGTCCCGTATTATGTATAACACTCCTAATAAATAATGTTTATGCACTGTTATATTTGTGTGTGTGAATTCAGTTCCTGACAGTTACATCTTACCAGTGAGCTTCATGTTGTTTTTGTTTGCTGTTTGTAATTTTTTGTGTCGTTCTGATTTAATTTTCTAAATGTTCTAAATTTTGTGTTGTTCTAGAAGAATTATATTTTTAGTGTCTAGAAGAATTATATTTTTAGTGTATGCACTAAAAGAGCAGGATAGCAATCTCTTAAATGTGATCCTTCAGACTGAGGGTGACACTCGCGTATCTTCATTTTGTTGCTGCTGTTTCTTCAAGTAATTTCTGACTTATGGCAACCCTAATTTGACGTTTTCCTGGCAAGATTTGTTCAGAGAGGATTTGCCATTGCCTTCCCATGAGACTGGGAGAGTGTGATTTGCCCAAGGTCACTCAGTGGGTTCCCAGGACCAAGTAGGAATTTGAACCCGGGTCTCCAGAATCCTAGTCCAGCACTCAAACCACTATTTCATGCTGTTTCTGTCTTCATTTTAGGAGTCTATAATTTCTTTGGCCCTCCATGGGACTTATGAAAAGATTATTCACTTTCAGAGGCCTGATTCACCTATGCATCTTAATCATTTGTTTACTATAGCATCAGGCAATTACTTGAAGGTGTTAATGAACCCTCAGAGATAAGTGAACAAGAGTAGAACTCATATTTCTGGATGTCAGTTCAAAGCACTTTTTAAATTAAGACATTTCATACTTCTGGCAGAACCAAAGTGGTGTACATGTGAAAGACATGTAGCTGAGCATTTTTTTTTTCCAAGAAAATTTTACTGTTCAGGTTTTGGTAGAAAATGTGTGTTCTTTCTCTTATTAAAATTATATTTCAGCTGTCTATTAAAGTCCCAAGAAGCTGGTTCTGCTTTATAGAAGGTATACTTTTACCGAAACATTAGTAATTAATGGTCTGCAGATGCTGTATGGAAGAATGAATGTTCCTGCCAAAAGCACTCTTTGCAACAAACTTTCCAAGAATTCTTTTTGAAACATGACTTCTTAGCACTGATTTCAAGCTGGAGTACATGTTTTGACAGAGTTCTGCTTTCTTAATTTCTGGCACCCCATTTTGGTACATCATTAACAGGTAATGAATGTTTTGCCAGGAAAATGCAACTCCCTCTGAAAAAGATTAAAGTAATATCAACACTGTGATGCCACCCTAAAAAAGGGGGGGGGGGTAATATATACTTTCAACTTTATTTATTAGTTGCGGGGGTGGAAAAAAATCCTGCATGTTTACATAGATTAGAAAGGATGAGTAAAATAACAAGTAGATAAAGATACTGCTGGTGGCCAAAATACCTTAAAGGCATTGGTTCCAGTCTGACCTTGGAAGCTAAACAGGGTCAGCCCTGGTGAGTACTTGTATGGGAGACTGCCAACAAATGCCAGATGCTGCAGGTTCTATTTCAGAGGAAGGAACTGGCAAAAGCATCTTTGAGTTTTCCTTGCCTAAGAAAACCCCATGAAAATCATGAGGTTGTTATAAGGTGACAGGCAACCTGAAGGCACATAAATATAACCCCACAAAAACTGCAGTAATCACTGTAATAATTACATATATACTCATGTGTAAGTTCACCTCAAGTATAAGTTAAGGGTAGATTTTGGAGCCAAAATTATGGATAAGTTGAGGGTTAAACTTAGGGCCATGTAACAAACAAATGTTTTCCTCCCTTTTTAAAATGCACAGAGGGAACATACTTAGGACGAGCTAAAGAGAAGGAGAGGAACTGTTTATTTGAGGGGATACAATGGTGGGGTGTAAATTGTGTTGCTGATCTTAAAAAGTCTACATCTATGCAAATTTATATGTGTGTAGGTGGGAGAGCAAGGAAAGCAGTCTATCTCTATTAGGGAACTCAGCGCAAAGACAATGACAGAAGGCAGAAGCAAGAATCCCTTCTTAGCATGGTGGGGCATGGCTGATTTTCCCTCCCTTGCCCAAACCAGAAAGAGAAAGGCAACCTTCCCTCCTTCCCCACCTTCTTTTTCAGCCTGAGTAGCATTCAGCAGCAACCTGCGGGAGTCCAAATAATGTGGTGTGCTCACCATTTTGGGAGCTTGAAGTGGAGTGGAGCAGTGGTGACCGTTTTTCATACGGGCTTACTGCACAAGTCTCAGCTCACATTCACAATAGCCATTTTTAATAAGCCTAACTTTGTGAGGTTTACTGAGAAACTGTGAAGCCTCACCAGGCTCACTGTATGCAGTTTTTTTGAGATCACTGTCCTTTTTCAGAAATGGAGCAGTTGATTCACCAATTGGCTGTACTCATTACAGTTACTGAGCAAGGTCAAGGAGCAAGGTCACAAAATCCTCCTTTATTCTAAAAACATGAAACTTGATAAATTGTTGAACGGCTGACCTGTGTGACATGTGTCATGTGAAGTGATAGGTGCATACAAAATGTCATGGCAGCTAGTAATTTCCTTCAGGATGCTGTGTTCAGAATAATTTAGCGAAGAGTGGCAGTTTTGTATTTAAAATGTTTCCCTTGCAGTCTAAAAAGGAAAGGGGAAGGGAAAAAAGGGAATCTGGCAGCATTTTTAAGACTGGTTTTAATAAACCAGTTAGTGTTAAGGTTGTTACTAGATTTCTCTTTACCCCTTCTCCATTTCCTTTCCAGTGTTTAGTTCATTAAAGACATTTAAATCTGTGTCATCGTTTACACAGACAAAGGAAGTGAATGTTACTAGTACAGAAAGTAAACAAAGCATTTTTTCTCAAGTAGTATTAATTTTCAGTGCCTGGAAAAGTAGGATATGTTAGTGTCTCTTGATTCTTCTGAGGCTTTTGCATTTGTGCTTCTTTCTCTGTATAAGCAATAGTGCAAGCATTGGCCTAGAGGTGGGTAAGAGGAGACATGGTAGAAGCACATGATATTATGCAAGGTATAGAGAAATTGGAAAGGGCAAAGCTTCCGCCCTCCCTCTCAGAAAGTTAGAAATGGAGTCATCTTCTGGAGTTGAAGAATGAGATTCAGGGCAGAGAAAAGCATGTATTTCACATAGTGCCGTGTTAAACTGTGGAACTTGGCAACCAAGTAACTATCAACTTACTTCTTTTACTTATTTATTTATTAGAATATTTATCTCTGCCTACCTGTCTAAAGATTTCAGGGCAGAGTACAATAAAATGAACACCATCAGTATAAAATGGTATAAATTATAAAATTATTTTGAAAGACTAAAAGCTTATTAAACACTTTAACAGGTTTTGAAACAGCAAATTAAACCCATTTTAATGTGTAGACCTGCACAAAACAGTTAGGCCCCAAAGACTTTTGTAAACAAGGATCACTAGGCACTAAAATGGCAGCAGTGTAGGCGCCAATTGCCAGTCATATTCAGCAGCTGGAGTTTTACAGCAGAGAAAGCCCTCTCCCATGTCCTCTGTCAGCATATTGCCCTGATGGATGAGACACAGAGGAGGCCTCCTTCTAGTTGACTTCAGGCCTTGAACAGGCATATGTAGGGAGAAGCTCTTAGTTTCAAAAGGGGAATGGATGAATTCATGGAGGATTAATGTTATCAATGGCTATTAGTTATGATCCATGTACAGCCCAATATTCTAGATAACTATTTGCTAGCAGAGTTACACCAGATTCTGAAGTTTTGCACAACCCGTTGTGCAAAAGGAGCTACAGACCTGCACTGATCTGTTACACAACAATCAATCTGCTGCCTATCCACTTAGTGAAAAATGTGATAGAGGCCTAAGTGTGTGTGCTTGCAGGGTGATTGGTTGTAGTAGTAATCACATACAATTTTTGTGAAAGTGAGACTACTTGCACAATGGTTTATATGCTGGCATAATATCCTAACAGAATTCCAGTCAGGTTTCCTCCAGTACTAGAGGCAGTGTGCCTGTGTAAATCACGTGGTAGGAGCCAAAGTGGGAGGGTGCACTTGCATTTGTGTCCTGTTCGTAATCTTCCCGTAAACAAGCTGTTGGCTACAGGCAGCATGGTTCTTCATATAATCTGAGTTCCACTCGTACTGTTAAATATGATATACATTGTATGTATATTATAGTGGCAATGTAGTTTTAGTGGAAATGTAGTTTTATCCTGCCTTAGTTAAGTGCTGGTTCCAGTCTCTCTCTCTCTCTCTTTCAGTCTCTTTCCAGTGACCATCATTCTCTCTGAGCTGTCAGAGCTTTCAAATCTTTTCATGTTGGTGACACACTTTTTAGACATGCATCATTTTGTGACACAGTAATTCAGTAAGTAATTCAGTAAGCGGAGGCAGCTCCTCCACTCGAGCCTGGCCCGCTGCCACCCTCACTGGGGTCTTGACCTGGGACAGTGGCAAGGGAAGCAGCCCCTTCACCCATTACTTTTGCATGACACATCCACACATTGCAGCCGACACACTAACATATCACAACACACAGTTTGGGAAGCTCTGGTATAGTGACTCTTCCTGGTCTAATAGAAAACTTGACTAGCATCTGTTTAGGTAGAATTTTCTGGGCAGAGTCTAGGTGTGTTTTTGCAAATGGGGGAGGTCAGGGAAGATAGTAGAACAACATTTTCCTCAAATGAACCTTTTCTGTCATACCTAAGGGTGCCCAAAATAAAATGAGGAAGATGGATAAGTTGCTTCTCTTCTACATGACCACATACATTTCTAGCTACTGCTGGAAACGCTCCCTCTCCAAATGGCTTGTCAAAGCATTTGAAGAGGAGGGAATCATAGTCTCTCCACACCTTAAAGTATGTGGGGAGGAGTTTCCTTAGCTCCAGTCTTGATACAGATTCTTGAGGGATTGTTTACCCCTTCTGTCCATTAAAACTAACTGTGTAGCTCATGCTTTCTTTAGCTTGCCCCTATTTAATAATGCTTTCTTTTCTTTCCAAACATTTATGAATTTTCATTTCTGAACTTTGCCTGAAGCTTTTTCAGCATCCAGGTACATTGGTTCTCCCATGTCAAAACGTATACTGATCTTCGCAGGCTTGAATACACTTTCTGCATGTATAATAGCTTAGCTTTCTACTGATTCATCTGGGATTCAGATGAAATGCAGTGTGTTTGGAGAGGGACCGTATACCTGAATTAATATGTTTGGATTTAGCCTCGAAATATTTAGAATCATTCAAAATATTTGATTTAAATTTAAATAAGTTTTGCTTTGATATGTAACATTTGTTTTGTTGAAATATTACTTGCATTATTAAGGTGCTTAGTATTAATGGCTAATGTTTAAACTTCAATAGTAAGTTTGAAATATTAAAATAAAGCCTTGTGTCTTTTTCATAGCTGTTTTTGAATTACTGAATTGGATTCTAGTTTTTTACTTTAAAACCTGCCCCTTTGGAGTGGGGCACTATAAGTATAGTCTCTTTCGGTTCTTTTTGTTTTTTGGGAGTGAATATAACTTGTCAAATATGTTTCTGTAGTGAGTTCAGCTTATTCCTTCATTTGAAAGAGGAAAAGTGCCAGAATCTGGGTTGCTGAAAGCAACCTCTCAGACAGAAGTTGTCCCATCTAATCTTATGTGCCTAGCAGCTGGCTTTGGGCACTCAGTGGTGTTGGAAAGATATTTTCTGCTTTGGCTGAGATCTCCCTTTTCTAGTCCATCTGCAAATGCACATTATGCCTGAAACAAATTATGGAAGCATTGGGCTTTCAACAAATTGTACATTTGTTCTTGCTCCATAAAACTGAATTCATAATATTTCAGTGTTTAAATTAATCAGTAAATTGATTAACCTTCTAGAACTGGATAGAAATAGTGCTAGCAGAAACTCCTTTAGTTTCCTGTAATAACCACTATAAAGCAGTTCAGTGATACTTTATATGTGTTATTTCATTTGAGTCTTAGAACTGAAAAACAAGTCATAGGACGCTATCATAAGCCAGAGCAGACTCTTAGTCCTGTATTGTCTTCGCTGTAGAGTCAATGTAGCATAGTGCTTTGAGTTGTGAACTAGGACTCTGGGAACTATGTTTCAGATCCTCACTTAGCCATTGAGACCTACTGAGTGGCCTTGGGCAAATTATACTCTCTCAGCCTCAGTAGAAGGCAGTGGCCAACCTCCTCTGAATAAATCTTGCCAAGAAACCCCATGATGGGTCTCTGTAAGTTGGTGATTTGAAGGCACACAACATCAACAGTCTACACGTGCTGGCAGCAGCTACGCTTGCTGGCAGCAGTCTACATGGGCTGCCTGATCTTTTTTTAAGCAGAGACGTAAAGGATTGTAGCTGGGACATTCTGCGTATAAACTATGCACTCTGCCATAGAGCCCAAGCTTAAATCAAACACTGCTTAATAAATTACATAATGTTTAGTTCAAAAAATGTTCTCTTTCAGCCCAGGCCTTTGCCACTGATGCCTCCACAGCCTAACCACGTTTGATAGCCAAGAGTTTACATGTAACAGTGCAGTCCTCCCTTCACATTCGTGGGTTTGACCTTTCTGAATTTAACTATTTGCGAGGCGCAAGCTTGCCTCCCCCTCCCATTTTCCTCATCCTGTTCCCTTGCATTCCTCACCCTAGGCTTGCCAGGCTTGTATTTAAAACGGACAGTTTTTCCTTTTGGATGAGCAAAGCCCTCCTCCACTGCCGGGAGTGTGTCTTCTCTGCCACTGGCAGCACATTCTGCTGGTGTAATGGCCTCTGATTGGGCAAGTGCTCTCTTTGCTCCTACCCCTCCTCTCTGGGAAAAATCTCAAGATGGCAGCGGGCAGTAGCTAGAAAACCAGAACTCAGTGCTCCCCTCTTCTCCATCTGAGGGGAAAGTACCAGTAACCCCTTTACCTTGTCTTTTTTCTCCCCCAGGAGCTCTGGGGCCAGAGGCAAAGGAATGGGAGGGGGAGCTCTGTAGGCGGATTGTGGGCGGGGGGTAATGATTTGTGGTTTTTCCACTTTCATAAGGGTTCTGTGGCCAAGCCCACACAAATGTGGAGGGGCCACTGTATACTAGCAGAAATTTGCTAGCACATTGGGGCTTTCTTCTCTTTCCCACCTATAACTGGCATGCTGCCTAAAAAGTCTCAGCCCTCCATCCTACCTGAAAACCTGCTCCAGAGGTTTTGCCAGGCTTCAGAGCAGATTTTGAGGGCCTACTCAACCCTTTTTGTTCTGTTGATGGAAGCAGTTCCACAAGCTGAATGACAGAGTGGATTGTACTCATTGCTCCTGCAATGAGAACCCTGAAAGAAGTTCTTATATTCCTGAGATCTGGAGACTTGCTTGAATTTAAACAAAGGTCTGCTCAGTTGTGAGCTGGTAAAACATGATAATGAAGAACATGAAGTGTCAAGCAATTTAGAAAGCACTATTTAGCACTATGTAGCAGTATTTTTCCACACCCAGCTGGGTTGACCAAAGATCCTGTGAGTGTTATCGAAAGAATGTAATTATCACTTGTTTGGAATTTCTTGGCTTGTGTATCTATGAAAAAACCCCCAAATGAATGAAAATTAGAAAATATTTTCACCCGGTACATATTTGAAATATTAAGCCTTGGTGAAAATAATTTGTCAGTTTGAAATTCACTGTTCAAAATTAATACTAGATTTGTCTCTTTTGTCAAGCAAAAAGTCACTCTTATTTATTCAGAGCTTGATGCCATAGTTATTTGAAAACCTAGGGAAGTGTTTGCTCCCACTGGTCAGGGTTCTCAAGATCAATTGTGGCAGCTTGATGCTGTTGACAAGATTCTTGCTTCTGTCAGTCCCACCATATGTAATTTGACTCTAGTCCATCTTGGCTGATGAGACTGAGGACAGGTGGATTGTTCAGGTAGGTCCGGGGGTAACAAATGCTTCACTTTGTCAGGTAGAGATCCCTGTTGCTTTGAGCCTATAGTGTACCTCCTCCTGAAGAGGGCTTCTCTGCACCCAGGAGAATGTGAACACTACGACCCCATTGTTCATATCCCATTTTGAGGGAAGGTGGAACAGTATGGTGGCTGGGTAACACTAGATGTTCTTGGAGGAAACAAATGATCTAAACTCATGTCAGTTTGGTTTTAGGCCAGTGTTTTATACTGGAACAGCCATACTTGGTCTGATTGATGACCCACTCTAGGTGAGAGACGGTGGAATACTATTGTGTTGATCTTCCTGGATCTCTTAGAACAGTGGTTCTCAACCTGTGGGTCCCCAGATGTTTGTGAACTTCAGCTCCCAGAAGCCCCAGCCACTATGGTCAGTGCTCAGGGCTTCTGGGAGCTGAAGTCCAAAAACATCTGGGGACCCACAGGTTGAGAACCACTGTCTTAGAATGTTTTGATATCAATTGATTATGGTATCATACTTGGTGTAATGCCAATTCTTGATATTCTCTGAAGGGAGACATTTACTTGGGCAGGCAGCTTTGTATATCATAGGCAGTTGACCCCACACTGTTCGAACTGTATTTTCACAATGGGCAAAATATGGTTAGGTCAGTTTTTCCACCATTTTAACTAGTAAAAAGCCAAACAACAACAACTATTTCTTCATCCCCTCCTCCTCCTCCTCCTCCTCCTCCTCCTCCTTCTATTTCTTGCCCACCTCTTCCCAGAAGTCACTTAATGCAAGTTTTTAAATCTCCTTGGATAAGGATTAATTTCATTTACAGTTTGAAGATATTACTCCTTGTGGGGAGCAAGCTGTATAGACCAGTATTTATACTGAAACAATTTGCATCCATTTTGGTGACTGTGGCAGTTCCTTGTACACAAAATAGAAACTGATTAGATGGAAATGGCTGCTTCACATAATTGAGTCATCTCAGCCAATGGAGAGATGCTCAGTTTTTTTAAAAATAGATCTGTTCAGTAGTTTATATTAAATATATTTCAGAATTCAGCCCTAGATAGTAGTCAGTGATAGGATAGGCTTGTCCCAGGGAGTCAAGAGTAAAGGGACCGAGTCAAAAGTCAAAATCAAAAATTACATCAATACATATCATGGGCAAGAACACTAGAGTTGCTTATGTAAGTTCAGCTGAAACGCAGTTTTGTGTAGCTTCTTCTGACAAAGAGGGACTGTTACCTCAAACATGTGGTGCGGTAACAGGACTTGAGTGAAGGGCCAATTCAGAGTCATAGATTTCTTCACTGCCCATAAAGGGGCTCCAGTGGTGGCTGCCAAATGGAGGTAGGTGTGTCCAGAGCTGAGGGTTTGCAGTTATAGTCCTGGTGACTCCAGAAAACATATTCTTTGGATCAGCTTTATAAGGAAGGCAATATGTGGTAATAATCAAACTGCAGTTCCAGCCCATGGGAAATCTTCATGTCTCCTGGTGATCATCTGATTAAATGTTTGCTTTTAAGTTGCTAGGCAATACTTGATGTTTCTTCCATTTGTCCATCCAAATGACACTGCATACTGAGAATTTTATTTTGATTTTGCCATGTGGGGTTTTCAGTTGTTTTCTACTTACGCTGCAATTTTTAATTTATGATTGCTTGCGGTTTTGAAAAACATCCTTTTATTTACCTTAACAAATGTGAAAGCTATACTGAACTATAGAACCCCCGCTTGTAGGCACATAATATTGAGCAGGCAACTCTCCTGAATTTCTGTGTATCTACTGTACGAGTCCTGTGCTTGCTTCATTCAAAAGATTTGTGTTGATCTATTTTGCAACGTTTGTCCAGTGGTTTGTGTTGAAGGCATGTTATGTTAGCTGAGCTCTGGAAAAATCTCTGCTGGAATTCACCATGTATTTCATACGTTGAAACTTTACTTATTTTTACTTATTTGCAGACTAATGCTTTGATATGGGAAGTATGTTTAGCATGGGTGTTTAGTGTTTATTAGGAACATCATTTTGAATGAAGAATGATTTGTTCTCAACTTAATTTCCTTACTCCTGGATTTTTATTTTATGTTTTTTCTTCTTCTGGTTATCCTGCTAAGTTATGGACACGACTGATGTTCACTTTTCAAAAAAAATCTAGTGTGTGAAACCTTACACTTAAATTTGTGGTATAACAGATATTTTTAATTACTTTTTGAAGCTGCCTTCTGTTGATTGATTTTTTAAAATAAACTTGGGTTATATATAAAAAGGATACAGATTTCATAGAGCTTTTTAGTGTCTATTAGATGGATCACAATTCTTACTTCGTTTATTAAAAAAGTTTAGTTTGTTAGGTTCTTGTAAGTGTTTTGACCAAGAGTTTAGGCCTTATTTGTACAAACAAGCAGGTAAGTGGTGTAACTTTTCTAAAGTCAATTGAGGAAGTGGACTAGGAAACCATATAGATGAGAAAAAAAACTCTTTTGCTTGACCAGAACTAAATGGTATTATGGAAGATGCTTGTATAGGCATGGTATTCATGCAGAGGAAATACTCAGTGATGTTTTCCTCCTACTGTCTGAAGCTGTTCAGTCCACCAATGTGGGAACCTCTGCTTATCCCACCATTGCGCCTATTTGTGATATTCTTCTGATTGTGTAAACTACTGCCGTCACAAATAGTAATGTGTCTGGCTTTTTCCATAACTTAATCTCAGTGTAGCAACCCCAAAAGGCATGTATGTATAAACAAAATAATTTATTTCACAGAAAAAGATGATGAAACTGTTCACAATTACTTATTCAAATACATGTGGTTGCAGTACAGTGTTTTAGCTTAGTCTTTACTGTTATTTTTAATGTTATATACTTATTCTAACTAACATTCCTCAAACACAGAAATTCTACAGTCTCTAATCAACTGACATCTTATTCTTCCGACTGCATTTTCTCTGATCAACTCTATCTGACCCTAACTAATCCATATCTCTGACTGACAAAACATACCAGCCTTTTTAAAAATTCCCATTCAAATGATCAACCAATCAGCCCCTCTCAACAATCTGCTTACCTTAATATTTCTAATATATACACAATACTTAACTATTTTAGCTTATTTCCTCTAGCATACATTTAATATAGAAGTCCAGAATATCACAATATGGCAGCTACATTGGTCCCTCTCAAAGCAGTCTCCAATTGCATCCTTGCCTCCTGAATTTTTAAAAACTTTTTTGGAGGGAAGGGAATTACATTCAAAACATGGTTCATGCCCTGTGTACTGTCAGAGCAATTTCACCATGGTTCAGCTTCTCACAGGCTATTCCCAGGAACAGCCCATCATTGAACATACAGTCTGTACGCACTTAGAAAAAAAAATCAGCATGGATTTCTCACAAACAAGTCATGCCAAACTAATCTGATCTCTTTTTTTGATAGAGTTACTAGGTTGGTAGATGCTATGGATCTGGCATTTCAATGAGGCCTTTCACAAGGTCCCCCATGATGTCCTTGTAAACAACCTAGAGAAATGTGGACTAGACAATGTGGGCTAGACAATTCTACTATTAGGTGGATTTGTAATTGGTTGGCTGACCAAACCCAAAGGGTGCCCACCAATGGCTACTCTTCATTCTGGAGAGTAGTGGGATGCCACAGAGTTCTGTCCTGGGCCAAGTGCTGTTCAGTATCTTTATAAATGACTTGGATGATGGAAGAGAGGTCATGCTTATCAAATCTGTAGGTAACACCAATTTAGGAGGGGTAGCTAATACCCCAGAGGAGAGAATCAGAATTTAAAATAGCGTTAATAGTTTAGAGAGCTGGGCCAGAACTAACCAAATGAAATTTAGGGAGAAATGTAAGGTATAATACTTAAGCAGAATAAATGAAATGCACAGATATAGAGTGGGTGACACCTGGCTTGATCACAGTCCTGTGAAAAAGATCTAGGTGTCTTAGGCATTTCCACATTAGACTGTTACAGTGCTATTATTCCATTTTCAACATTCTATGGAATCCTGGGGTTTGCAGTTTAGGGAATCGGCCTCAGCCCCCTGGCTGAGGCTGTAGGCCCAAGATTCCATAGGATGTTGAAAGTGGAATAATAGCATTATAACAGTCTAGTGCAGAAATGACCTTAGTAGATCACAAGCTGAACATGAGTCAACAGTGTGATGCAGTGGCTAAAAAGCCAATGTGATTCTAGGCTGCATAAATAGAAATCTGGTGTCTAAGTTGAAGGAAGTAATAGCATACTCTGTTCTGCTTGGTAAGATCTCAACAGGGTCCAATTCTGGGTAACATACACTTCAGGAAGGATATTGACAAGTTGGAATGTGTCCAGAGGAGAACAATCAAAACGATAAAAGAGCTGGAACCCATGTCCTATGAGGAGTGGCTTAAGCAGCTGGGTATGTTTAGCTTGGAGAAGAGAAAATTAACAGGTGACATGAAAGCCAAACTTAAATATTTAAAAGGATGTCGTATGGAAGATTAAGGAAGCTTGTTCTGTGCTGCTCCACAGACTAGGACACAGAGCAATGGATTTAGGAAGAGAATCCACCCAAACATTAGGAAGAATTTCCTAATGTTAAGAACTGTTCAATAGTGGAATATACTGCCTCAGATAGTGGTAGAGTGTCCTTTTTTGGAGGTTTTTAAGCAGAGACTGAATGATGACTTGTTGGAAGTATTTTCATTGTGTATTCCTGCATGCCATGATATTGGTCTGGACGGTCCTTGTGGTCTTTTCCAACTCTGGGGTTCTTAAAGTCATTTATAAAAGTGTTAAACTACCCTGAACCCAGGATAGGACCTGTGGCTCACTGTTTGTCACTTCTGTCCATGATGACTAAGAGCACCTTTTGGATTTGGGCCATCAGTCAGCTAAATCCACCTCTCAGTAGCATCACTTAGCCAACATGTTATCAGTTCTCTACATGAGTATTATTAGAGAAAACTTGTTGAAAACCCTGACTAAAATCAAGATACACTGCCTCTACAGCAGCCCCCTTATCTACCAAGCTTGTAACTTAAAAAAAACAACAACAGAGATAATATTAGTCTGCTTATTTTTGGAAAAGTGAGGCTGTCTCATAGTAATCCATGCATTGTTTTTTAAGTGCTCACAGACTGTTTATTTGTTCTCAAATATTTCTTTGTATTTAAATCATGTTGACCGTTTGCTAATTACCCATGTGTTCCTTTTTCCCCTTTTTGAACATAGGGTCAACACTTAATATACCTTTAGTCTGCAGAGACCTCACCTAATCTCTAGGAATCGTCAAAGATTGTAGAAACAATTTTGGAGGTTACATCTGCCAAGTTCCTTTAGTACTCTTGGCTGCAGTTTATATGGCACTGGAGATTTTGGTTCATTTAAAGTAGCTAGGTGTTTCTGTACCACCTCTCTAGCTATCTTTAATTGTAGCACCCTCTTCACATCATTTATACTATTTTTACCACCCTGGCCACTGCTTTTCCTTTGGGGGAAGATAAGGATCAAGTTATTGTTGAGTAATTCTACCTCTTATCAGCATTTCTTCCTCTCCATGGAGAAAGTATATCAGCTCCTCCTGCTTTGAACATAGCTTGGGAGAAAAAAATCCCTTTTTTGTTGTTTTCACCCTCTCTTGAAGGCCTGAGCTCATTTTCAGTCTTATTCCTCTTGATTTTCTTTCTGCACCTGCACACATTGTAGACCAGTTCTTCTGTTTTGTAGAAAAAGTCCAAGATAGCTGATTCTCTTGTTGATAATCATCTTCATTTATGAATCAGCCTTCAAAAATGCAAACATTCAAAATACCATTTTATACATTGCTATTAAGACCACAGTATTTTTAATGCTGCTTCTCCATTTTCTGATGTTTAATCAGGATGGGAAATGAAATTATTTGTACATAAGTCTTATGTGCATAAAACTAGCATGTAAGTGTGTAATGCTGAATCTTTTTCTTCTTTTACAGAATGTCTGGGACAGAATTCTTCACTCGATTTCCAAATCTTCATCCGTTTTTGCTCAGTCAGTTGGAACTTGTATCTAGCACAGTAGACAGGTAATAAAAAAAAAATGATTGTTACCCCTCCTCCATCAAGTTTCGGCTTTAGATGTTGAAGTAGGAGATGAACTGATCAAATCACTGCTGAATATGTGGGAGTGTTTTAAAGGAAGCAGTTCACTCTGTTGCAGTTGTCCATATACCTTTTGAACATAAAAACATGACAGTCTGGATTCAAAATCTGTTTGGAAACACTGGCGAGTTGAAGAGAAGGAAAACAGTTAACCTTTGCTTTTGGAGTTTCTTTGTTGTTACTGCCAAAAACAAATAATAAAATAATCCTTCAAGACATGTGCCACATCAGTCTACATGATATCTGTCCTCTAGCCATTCCTTTTCTATATGTCATTTTGCAGTTCAGCTTTCCCATAGTATGTTTCTTTATCTATTCAGTTTCTTGCTTCTTTTCAAAATCATAATCTTCTCAAAGTGGCTTACTAGTTTAAAAAATACAAAGCATAATAAAATTATATTAAGTATAAATAATTTAAAATAAAACCAGTTGTAATAAATACAGGTTTTATAATTGTCATCAGCCATTAGTGTTCAATTAAAAGTCAGGAAGACAATTTAAAAAGAAAACTCAACTTTTCTGGGAAGGTGCTAACTCTACCTGCCAACTTTACTGATCCTCATGCTAGAAACTTGCCCTTGCAGTCTTGTCCAGTAACAACTGAATTCTCTATGTAGATCAACATACTTTCCCACCAAAAGCATTCTGTCTTGTCTGGGTCAAACTGGTTATTCAATCTTATACACTATTATTATTATCATCATCATCATCATCATCATCATCATCTTCGTTTGTATCCATTCCCCCCCCCAGGTTTGGACTCGAAGCAGCTTACAACAATTAAAAAGACATGAAATACAAAAGTTAAAACACAATTAACAATCAAGAAGAATTAAAACAAAGTTAGTACATAAATTAAAAACTCACACATCCCTAAATTCAGCAACTTCAGCACAATTAACAATATCCAGCACCTTTTATCAGACAGGCCATAGTCACACATTGAACAGCTAAATAAAAATATCTTTACTTGACTGTGGAAAGAAAGTAGGGAGGGTGCCAGTCTGATTTCTCTGGGGAGGGAGTTCCAGAGCTTGGGTAAAGATAATAAATAAAGGTAGTAATAATAAAGATAACAACGCAACCAACAAAATAATCTCTAGCCATTGGTCAATATTTTTTGAATAATTCAAGTAATAAAATGTTTCCTAGTCAGTTCTTCTTTTTTAATTAAAAAAAATGTGGAAGGAAAGCATTATGGTTCTGAAGTATAGAACTCTGTACTGCTTGACCTCTTTTCCAATAGCTTGTACTTTGCCCCATCTGTACAGGTGTGTGGATGAAGCTTGAAGACCTTCTTGATACTGCCTTTAATCTGAGACTGTAATTAGCTTGTATAACTGAGAGTGGTTTTTCAAAGTCTCCTGTTAGCTAATATGGCAGTATTTAACTTTGTTTCTTGCATTTTATTTTAACTGTATATTGTTTTGTTAGGGCATAGGCCAGAAAAGCAAATTAAAAATGTTCTAAATGGTATGGAATGTGGAATCTTTTGCATTGTCTCTTTGTTTGGTATGATTTACAAAGTTGAGTCCATTTCTGATACCTTTGTATGTGGAGGAGAAAGTGTTTTTATTATTTATATAAAATCAGAGGAAATTATTTAACCATCTCATGGTGTTGTTCTTATGTGTCTTCAAGTAATTTCTGATTTACAGCAAATCTAATATGAACCTATCCCAGGGTTGTTGGGGGTTTTTGGGGGGGTTTTTGGCAGAATTTGTTCAGAGGGGGTTTATCCTTGCCTTCCTCTGAGGCTGAGAGTATGTGACTTGCCCATGGTCACCCAGCAGGTTTCCATAGCCGAGCAGGAATTCAAACCTTAATCTCTCATCTCACTGTTTTAATCCAGCACTCAAATCGCTACAACCATGCTGGCTCTAATTTTGTAACATCAAATTATCTTGTAGCATCAAGCATTAGGAATTCTTGCAAGTTTAGGGATATATTTTTACAAATACTTTTTAAAAAGTTTTTCATCTCTTCATGTAGCAAATCAGGTGAACTGAAGCTCCATCCAAGCTTGTTTCTTTTGCTTTTGATCTTGAGCAAGCTGTATCCATCACCAATGGATGGGACATATTCTGCTCTTAGCCTGGCTCCATTTGTCCCTTTTATTTTGAGGTAAGTTGCATGTTTCACTTTACAAATATGTTAGTTTGCTTGGAATGTTTAAGTTGCTTTAATTAGAGAGATATTATTAATTAAAGATTTATTTTCAGTAACTCGTCCCCTACATTTGATTTCCAGAATCGGGGGAAGTGATCCTTGTGTAAGCTGAGATCTTATGAGACTGAATGAAACATAATTTTAAAGCATTTTTATAGGAAACATCAGAGAGAAGTGCTAAGGGCATTTTTCTTTGCCCATCATCACACAGAGAATATAGTCTGTTAATATGCACAGATCCAACTGGACAAAGTCTTCCCATTCTCTTCGATTAGAAAGGAAATGGCCTGGTTTGTTGAGCATCTGAATTGGCACTAATACTGAAAGTAAGCAGATATGAACTTGATTAGCCCCTTTGATGGGAAACTGCTTCAGGCCCCTGTAAGAAGGAAAAATAAATGCAATGCAAAGCTTTTATTTTTAAAAGAAAAGGTAGGAAATGAAATGATCTGGTAGTGTGTTTCTTTCTGATAAAGAAGAATGAGAAATGTGCGTTTCTGAATGGATCAAAAGAGCCGTGTTTAACTGTCTTAAAAACAGCAACAGCTGGTTTATTATATTATCTTTTCAAGCTTTGTGATTATTTGTAGAAAAATATATTTTCTTTCCAACTCAGCCAGCTGTTCAGAAGGTTAAATCCAACCCCAGTATCGGAAGACAGGCTATTTCTAAGGGACAGTTTGCAATTTAACAAATATTAGTTGTTTTACCCTTCAAGAATGACACTTCCATGATGACGCTTTGGCAATATAGTTTTGTGTGGTATTGGTCCTGTTAGTCATTTTTTTTTCTGTTATCAGTGTTTCTATTTTAATTCCGTGTTCTATTTTAATTCAGTACTAGTATATGTCTGTTTTGATGTTTGTTTGAGGTCCACTTCAAATCTAACGTTAAATCACTGTTTAACTGATCGGGCTTTCACTCTCACTTCCTCTATACAGGGAGAAGGAAGCTTCCATTGTGGTTTTGGGTCCGTTTGAAGTAACCACAGTTAGATTACTGTTTACCATTATGGGAATAAGCCTGCTGAAGCAAACTAGTTCCATCATGGCCCCAAGAACTAATTTGGAAACATTTGCTTCCTGGTTTAAACTAACTACAGATTGTTACTTCATGTGAACCAGATCAAACTATAGTTTGTTTAAATTAGATTTTTACTGAAATGAGCTATGATCAATCTGTGGTCTCAGCCTTGACTTGTTTCAAGAAACTTGATTAAATTAACTTGAGTTCCCAGTTTTCATAGAACACAGTTTGTTTAAATTAGGTAGCAGGTATACCCTGTTTACTCTTGGCTGTCCCAGAAGCAGGAGAGGGAGAGCACAAGTCCATGCATTGAACAAATTATATATCTTTAGAGCTTTACATTCTCCAACTTTGGATGGTATCTTCTCTTGGAATATGTAGGTGGGGTTCATGTGTTAGATTGTGTCTGAAAGGGGAAAGTGCCATTCTATTCTCAAAGTTGGTATACTCTTGCAAACTATGGTACCTCTAAAAATGATGATATGTCTGTCTTTTTGCTCAGGAACTCTGAGTTGTTTTCCTGCCAGCACTCGATCACCTGACTATTGGACTGATTTAATTTCTTGATTGTTTTCCAATTTATTTTTCTGTTTTAGTGTCCTAATATTTTTAGTTGCAATGTGGTAGTATTACTTTATGTAATGCTGACCTAAAGAAAGATGTTGTTTCCACTAATAGACGTGGCACTTGTTCCTGAAGAGCTGATGTGCCCTACTAGCCTGGTGTAGCCTACTAGCCTTCTATTCTCATTAAATAGTTAAATTTGTCTTACATCACCATCACAACATTCTTTCAGTAATTCCCACAAATTTTCCAAGCAACTTTCAGAGAACAAAATTACAGAAGTTCTCCTGCTTTTCTTTGTCCCCTTCCCAGTTAAAATTTAGGTTCATGTTCTAGTTGTTTGCTTTGACTTGTAACCTTCTTCTTTCTAGTCATCCTCCCATCTCTGCCCAAAAATTTGTTGTCAAAATTGTGCATTTTCCTTTTTTTCTGACTGCTTATTGTTACCCTTTCTGGGTTTTCATTTTTGTCGATATCCAGCACATTCTTATTGTCCTTTTGAAGTAGGGATATGTAACAGCAGCCCACCTGATATATTTGGCTGCTGACCATTGTTGGTTGGGACACTTCTGGATCCACTTCCCAGGGAAAAAAATATTTTTTAAAAAGAGAACATCTGGTTTTGGAAGCCCCCGAGTCCCAGATCCTTTTGAAAACAAGATGTGAAAGGGAGTGTTTTGCCCAACCTGCTCCAAAGGGTTTTTATTTTAGGTGTGTGTGGCCATTGGTGTGTAATGGGACAGAAAATTGCCTCCCTGGACACCTGACTTTGCTCACTGCTATTCATTTTGCTCTACGTTTTTACATCATCATCATCATCATTATTATTATTATTGCTATTATTATTATTACTACTACTACTACTATTATTATATCCCCTTATGACCACTGTCTCTCCAACTCTCCTGTGCTCAGCTAACCAAACATCCCCACTTTCCTTGCTGATCTGTATTCGTGGCATTGTTCCTTGGCCCTTATATGTGATACCAGCACTACCCATTCCATCAAATCCCTTAATACAGTCTTTATAATAGAATTCTTTAGGAAATTCAACAGTGATTGCAATTTCTATTTGGATAGCATAAAAGACACCATTTGTAATTTTTAAAAATGGGTGTACAACATGAGTTCGCTGGCATAAATCTGTGGAAAAACAAAGGAAGCAGAAATTGGAGAGCATTCAGTGAAACTGGCAGAAGAAACTAGAGGCATGTCTCAAGATGCTCAAAGGTTGGCTGTTTTATAAGTAAAGAAACCTGATGTATTTCAGCTTATATATGTTCTTAAGACCTTTTTCAGGGGCTATTTAGAATATGGGAAGGCTTTTGTCTGTCCAATATGGTTTGAGAGTTCCTGGTCCAGATAATTTTTGTAGTCAGATTCTAAATATTCCTGAAGAAAGCCTTAAGAGCGCACACAGGCTGAAACATGTTAGACATTTTTACTAATAACACAACTATCTTTGGAGGATGTAGAGACATGTCTCCAGTTTCCTTTGTGGATAATCTGTGGAAGTCATCTTTCAAGTGGTCACTGGTCATCCACTTAAAACACCTGACACATGAACTGTGATGCCTATATGCATAAAACTAATGTCAAATTATTTGAATATAGTTTATGGTTTAATGCTCTATCCTTGAACTTTTAGATATTGCAAACAGAATTCACTAGTCATCTTCATTAGCAGTTGTTAGTTTTTGCAGCACACTGCATGAAAATACATGTATATATGAAATCGGTGACAATATGGTGGTAATAGTAGTGGTGATGATAGAGGTTCTGATAAGTTCTTTGGTCTTGCATCAGGTTCTTAATGTACTGGGACACCCATGACTGGGCAAGGTACCATGAAAATGCAGGAAACACAGTAGTAGTAGACATAAGAATTAAGTTAAGTAGTGACAGACTTAGAATGGCCAGCAGAATTTTTTAGACTAAGAAATGTATGCAATAGAACATTGTCATTACTGGTGTGTATGTGTTTTCCTTTCAGATTTCAATAAGAGATCTTGTTAAGAATTTAAAGATTATATGTGTGTGTGTGTGTGTGTGTGTGTGTGTGTGTACACCTTACAAAGTAACACTGAGGCCTTCTTCCTTTTCACTGCACTGCAGTTCTCTCTCCCCTTATGGGACACTACTGGGTTCCTGCCTGGCAGTGACTGAAACCATTGCTTCCGTTTGTACCCATCAAAATCTTTGCTGCATTTAAATAGGAAATTTAGCAGATTGACAATAGAAGTGGTGTGTGTGTGTGTGTGTGTGTGTGTGTATTTGTCTGTCTGTCTGTCTGTGTGTAGAAATTAAGGCCTTTTATAAAAAATAAAGTTCACATACTAAGAAAAGGGGCTCAATAGTCTTGTATACCAGGAAGAATTGATCTGCAAGCTAGCTCTAATGCCTTGTTATTCTTAAGTGGATAGGGCCATCTACAAAATATAAGCATTGAATAACATGTCTGCACCTCTTTGTGCTGCATTAGTAGGAGTAGATTGCAACTATTTAAAATGTTCATGTTTCCTTAGCACTCTTTGGGAGGCTGAATTGAACTTGTATAATGATGTCTTAAGGCCCAGAATGCAACTTTTATTAAGTATACTAACTTTGCAGTAAAATTCCTATTTTTAGGCTATTGAGAATCTAAAATATGTAAAGAAGTGATTGAATAATTTCTGTCAGCATTCCCAAGGATGAAAATTGTGAGGAACCTTTTGCTCTCTGTTTTAAACATCTCTAGCCCTTAAAGAGTGTTAAGAGGTTGGTTTTTGAAAGTCATATAAAAACTATTCATATCTAAACAGGCCTTGGGGTGTGACTGGGTCAATATTTAATGAACAGCTTTAAATAACATGACATTATGCCTGATTTTTTTTTAATCTTGAAATTAGTAACTCTGCCAGTATTGATAGAAGTAAAGATATGTGGGCTTGGTTGATGTAATTTAATTGCTTATTTGTTTTCTGGGGCATGCCATATCTTTCTTGAGGGATGTTCAGATACCACTGCCCTTGAGTTCTGCCTTATTTTGTCTAAAAATAGATCCTCTTTTTCTAAATGAGTTTTTTGATAAGTAAAGCAAATAATACATCTCTGCCCTGGACATGTATGTACTCATATGTATGAACAGTGTGCATAGTACATACACAGTTGTTTTGATTTGGGCAGTTGTTTTTATATATTAAAAATACCCTGCTAGTTGTATCACCTTGCTATCAGTTTAATATTCTTTTAGTTTAATTCAGGTAATTCATCTAAAAATTGGTTAGCAACTTTTCTTCTGTGATACCATTTCTGTATTCTTGTGTGCTGCCCCCTGTGGTTTTGTCCATAGTATTACTTTACCCTAATTCTAATATTTGTATAAAAAGGGCTACTGGGCAATTCCTGGTTGTCTCAGCTATTCTTCGTTATGTTACTAAGCTACTAAAGGAAGAAGCCATAAAAGGAATGGAAAGTGAACAGAAACGCCTACCTTCCAGTTGTTGGGAAAAGATCGGTTTGATTAAATTTGTTACATTTTCTGTTGCTCTTAATAAGCAGCTGTGTGCTTATGATCAGTGGACTGGAAACACGGAGGATGGATATTTTAATTATTTCTTTCAGTTTTCATATAACTAAAATTCTGTGCACTTGTAGGAGATTCAGAATTCTTTTTAGAGATGGGTTGAGCCCCCTCTTGCTTCTCTTGAAAACTAATTGGACTGTTCAAGTGCTCATGAAGAATGCTTTTAAAAATTCAGTGTTTCTTTTTCCCCCCATTTGACTTGAATCTTTGAAAGCTCAGTTGCTGTTCCTTCCCACTTCCTCAAGCTTAAAAAACAAAATGAAAACATTACCTTGGGGAAGGGAGAGGATGCAGAGAGCAGTAGAGGTGGCCCGAGGGAGGCCCTGAGTCCCTTCTCAATAAATGACACATTGGGCACATGATTTTGAATAAGATGATGAGCCTAACTACAAGCTCCATGATACCAGGATGAAAGCCCTACAAGGCTTCTATTTGTTAATTCTTACATTGAGTCGATGTAGTGTGGTGTTTTGGGTGTTTCACTAGGACTCTGGAGACCAGAGGTCCAGTCCCTTCTTGTCCATGGAAACACACTTGGTGACCCTGGGCAAATCACACACTTTCAGCCTCAGAGGAAGGCCCTTCTCAACAAATCTTGCCAAGAAGAGCCTGTGGTAGATTTGCCTTAGGATCACCATAAGTTGGAAATGGCCTGAAGGTACACAACAATAACACACTGAATTAAGGGGAGAATAGTCAAGCCCCTGATCTGATCAGAAATTTCTCATGGGACACTTGTACCTGAAAGTAGAATGGCTGTTTGCCCCCCACAGATGGTCTGCTGTACCCACTTACTTCCCCATGACAGGGATCTTTTCTTGGCAGGGAGGGAAGAGGAGTAGAGGAAGTGGGGTACAAACTCATTTCAGATTAATTTTAGCAAAAAGGGCTCTGATCTCATCTTGAAATGGGGCCGCTGTAGTCAAACAAGGACATTGTTTTCTCGTCTTTAAACCTCCTCCGACTATTTAACAGAATTGTCCAATTCCCAAGTGTTTGTGGTTTTCGCTGGAGGAAGTAATTGCTCACATTGTTGCGGGATTCCAATCTAAGTAAGAAAAGGAGACAGAGTTTGCTTACAATCATTGTTTTAAGGCTTTTCTGAGTTCTTATATGTAGTTCTCTGGGTCTCCATTTGTTGACATGGATAAAATGTAGTTATGGCTTGCAAACATTTTTTTTAATTTTCCAGATTTGTTATTGTTTCTAAATGACTTCAAGTTGGCAGAATCATTTTTTAGTTGGAGCAATATCAGCTAAATAATTAGAAAAGAAGAATTTGTAATGGACCCCATGTGGCTTCAACAAATTGCTAAACAACACTGGTTGAAGTCATAACGGGTTGGAGAAATTGTCTCGGTAAAATATAATAAACATCTACTTGAAATAAAGTTGAAATAAAGTGCCCTGGAAGATTTGATGAAGCCTTGGAAATGTGATGGGAAAATATTTCTCTAGGGTGTAAAGTCTGAATACACATGTATGTAGAAGATGGGGGCTGTGGGGTAGAGTACAAGCTTTTCATTTCATTGAGATAACTTTTCTTAGAATTGTTATACACAAGTGGGCTAAGGAGTGCATTAGTTTCTGCTTGCTTGTTGAATGACCACTTAAAATAACATTCCTATCTGTCTTAGAAGTGAACCAACAGTTTTTAAAAACTGCTCTTGAATGGAGAGGAGAAAATGGGCTTTCAGTATGAAAACTGGAAGTAGAAAGCCAATAGAACTTAGACCATGTTTTTCTGAAAAGAAAAGTTTTCTTGACAGGGAGAGAAAGTCAGATGGTGAATTTTTCAGCTAATCTGTGTTCAGAAATGAAACTGTTGTCAACAGTGTAAACCCTAGAATTGATTCCTGGATTCGTCACATATATGCAGGGCTGCACAGTGGTAGAGTACTTTCTTTGCAAGAGAAAATCCAAAGTTCAATCAATAATTAGTACCGCCACCTTTGGCAGGACATCTGGTGGGAATAAGAGATGTCTTTCTAGGCGCCTCCTCCAAGGCTGTACCATAGAAACCATACATTTGGAAGGGATCTTCTCATAATCCAAATTATTCTATAAACATTAAAATTTGAATAAGTAGTGATTAAAACATCTTCAGATGCTTTGTGTACAGGTTGTTTAAGCAATCTGTCACTCAGTTACTCTCAGCTAGGCTAAAAGGAATTTCTTTTAAAATGTTTGTATACTTTGATATGTGTGAGGTAAGGATGAGTATTTTCCCATTTACAAGATGCAGTTAGCATTTCCAGTTGAAAGGATCTTTAGGTAGCAAGACTTTGGGAGTCTGCTGTCCTTTTTTACATCTGGACTGACCCAGAGCCTGACTATGTTCATATGTTCATATAGCCATCATGGATTCTTTGGTGTATATTAAATAATTTATTTAAAAGATACTTGGACTTCTTTGTTAATGAATGTTCTTTTGTGTGTACTATTTGTGCTCTAAATGAATATTCTGAAGAATGTCTGGGCTATTACAGTACCTTGTGCAAATTGCTGTCACTGGTTATGCTTGGAATGTTGGCAACCCTGGCTGGTTTTTGTACAAGTTCTGGTGTCAATGGGAGAGCATGCTGGATCTGACTTTGCCGCAGTGGCCTTTCCAACTCGTGCTGTGCCCCAGCAATTGCCCTTGCTATTTCTGCATAATCCAGTGAGAAATTTTACTCCTCCCTCCCCACTCCACCTTTCCACAGCAGGCTTATCTTCTGTACTACAAAGCCCGCTCACTTTCAGCATGGCAAGGTTGCTTTGAGGAGCTCTTAAAGAGGGCAAGTCTTGCACCTTGGATTACAACACTTCTCTTCGTGGAATACAGTAGTTATATAAGAGGAATGAGTAATGCACATTATTTGTCTTCATTACTTGTATTATATAAGTTGGCTTTCCTATCAGCGTTGTTGCTAATGCTGGTAAGAGTGCATTCTTAAATGGGGAAGATTATCATGGAAATGAAAAATATGGCACTTATAACTGTAGTGTGGATAAACTAAACACTTTTCATATAAATCTACTGTAACTTTAGGAAGACTGTTACAGAAAGTTTTCCAGAGTGCCTTTCAATTGTGTTGAATCACTTTTGGGGCTGTATCTGTCTCTAATTAAACTTCCCAAGGAGGGAAATGTAAAGGAAAAACAAAACACTTTTTTTCCTATAACAAAAACATATCTCAGGGTTGCCAAGATTTCAGGAAAGCCTTTACAAGATACAGTATCGTTTTGATAATGACTCGGGCATTTTGTAATTTTAAAGTTCAGTCCGACTATGCAAAGGTTAAATATTTAGAGCCCAAACACTGAGAACACTTATTTGAATAATAAATTTATGGTTTACCCCTAAGATTTTCCAGCTGTGGTATGATACAGCATGTGTATTTTGCTTTGTTTATGTTATCAAAAAATAAATGCCTTCAGGTTAATCTGAAGGAGAAAACAAAACAAAACACCCCACAACTCAAAGTCAAGTGAAAAGAAAGATCACAGAGTGATTTCATTGTCATCATGCCTGTTAAGTCCAGACTTATTGCTGGCATACTGTTTATTTTTTAACTTGAGGGAACTATGTTTCCTTTTAGAATATATGCAAACACAGTTAGCTTGATTGCCACCAGCACTTTTGAATCTTGGGAGACTTTATTTCACAAGTCAAATAAATTTCCCATGTTTATTGTGAACTGCCAGGAGGAAATAGTATTTTTTATAGACAGGAACTCTAGAATCAGATACGGTATTGTTGAAGGGCTTTTTTGTGATTTCAAAAACAAGGAAGCAAGAACTGGCACTTCAACCTTTAGTTTTTATGACTTGTTTACATCTGCTGGACTATTGTGTATCAGCGCCTTTGTCTTCTGACTTTTGTTCAATAAAGTTGTACTGGATAAACTTACTGACAACAGGTAATGGTTGAATGACAAGACAATAGCAATCAAAGCTTTGCATTATTTGCTCGGGAAGGAAATGGGATTCTCCTACCCGCCCTTGCTGCTTACTTCAGTGGAATCTTGATTTTAGTTTGAGTAGTCTACTCTGGATCTTAGAGGTGTAATCCTTTCTTTCTTTGGTTCAATAAATAGTATCAAGTAATGTTATTTTTTGTGAACTTCTCTTGCAATTGATGTATGAAGCAGAATTCTTCAAAATGGCAACAGTCAGCTAGTCAAGATGGTCACCAATATCTTGCTGAAATAAACTCTAGTGGTTGTATAGAGTACTTCCAGATGAAACTTTTATTGTATACTGCCTCTTTCATAAACATTTACAAGGAGGTCCAAACAATCTCATCTTATTTATTTATTTATTTAGACTATTTGACAGTTCCCTTCTTTGAGCCTTACAATCTAAATAAGACAGAAAAGGGATGGCAGTCAGAGAGGGAATTAAGTCCAGCAGATACTAGCTGATCTTCTGTCCCTCAGATGCCAGAATAATGATGGTTGGACTATGGAGGGAGGGCCTTTCACTAGCCACTAGAGTGAAATGTGCCCAGCTGCCCTTTTGTCCCTTGGAGACCAAAGCGATGGCAGTTGGAATCCGAAGGGAAGGCAGTTGGGAGCCCTCCTGAGTTTTCCCATTGTGTTTTTCTGGCTTTTCTCTTATCAGAAAAGTCAATTAAGGAAAAAATGACAATGTAGCTTTGCAGTGTGTTTTAATTACAGATGGTAAGAGGCCTCTGTCTGGAACCATGCACCATTGCTATGTTTTCAGTATGGTAATTTGCCTTCTAATCTTCTTGTTGAGCAAGTTGTTCAGTACTAAAAAATTAGATCAGATTAGCCCAGGGTTCTTGACTCTTGGTGATGGTGTTGCTAATGCTGTGCCCAGTTCAGTTTGCTTCCTCCTTGTCTTCTTTCCTATATCTGGTCTCCCATCTGTTTCTGTTCTTATCTGTAGGTTGTAAATACATACCCAGAACCCTACTCTGGTGGATGGGGTAAGATCCAGCAGAAGAAAATATTTAGTGACTCCTTCTTCCCCTCACCTCTTCCAAAACTTGTCTAATCAAAATCTCAGCCACCTCCAACCTATTTTTCCACTGGTTGGTTCTCAAGCTCTGTGTGTGTGTGTGTGTGTGTGTGTGTGTGTGTGTGTGTGTGTGTGTATGGGTGTGTTGTTAAAGTCAGAGCTTGAGGATAGTAGTCAAAAGGAAATTGATTGTGATTGTAGGAGAGAATTGTAGGAGAGAATTTGTCTTTAGGATTATAGGAGGAGATGTGTATAGCAATTTGTCCTGTTCAGGTTAAACCCTTGCCCCAAAATGAGACAGCAGCTTTTAACATTCCCAGACTGGCTTCATCTTTCTGAAAAAAGAGAATTTCAATGAAGTAAAGCATTTCCTTGACGATAATCAGTAACTGAAAGTAGTCAATTGCTAAATTAAGTTAGTGTCTCGAGCCAATTCTTCACGAGGAGAAAAAGAAATAACAAAGACATCCATACTTTTTGTCATGACATTTTCTAAACTTGATATTTGAAAAGAAGTACTGTATGGCAAGGCTGAAGCCATCTCCTCCATAGCCCTATGTTTTTAATGTAAATCACTTCATTTGAAATACTTTTAGTCTTAATATGTTACTTTGGACTCATACATATGAACATGTGTTGTTTGCCATTATGTAATAAACAATTATGAGTTCCTAAATGCTTCTGTTTAAAATTATCTGCAATAAAGCACAATAAATCAAGTCACTTGACCTGTAATCTGTATTTGATTATGTTACTAAGATGGAACTAATGCAATTAAATAAAATGGAATGCAGTTTTGAGTTCGATATGAAAAAGCCCCCTGAATCATGTTTCTGGAAAGTACCCTTTTTAAAAAAAAAAAAATCTGGCAGTCACGAACATTGGCAGTGTTCCAATTTTCCATTCTTTCTCCTGAACTACAGCCAGATTCCTTAGGGAAATCATCATTTGTAAAGGGTTGTTAATAGAAAGAGGGGCATTCTGGAGTGTACAGTTACTGCTAATTAGAAAGTAAACATCTGCAACTATGACAGAGTTAATTGTATTTGAAAAGAAACACTTAAACACAAGAATTTGTTCAGTTTAAATAAAACATGTTGTAGCACAAACATGGGAGCATTTCTGACAAATTATTTTGCATTCTGTTGTGGTAGACTGTTCACATTTTTAAAAATTCTTCCAACTACTAAACTGCTAATTTTCCTACCTCTACAGCTGAAGTTTTAAAGGTTTTTGCATCTATATATAAACTAATAAATGTAGGGATGGGACAAATCCAGAATCTTCTGAATCCGAATACCTGGAAGGCTCTGGGAATCCACAAATCTCACGAATCTGGAATCTTTGGAATCCTTTTTTAAAAAATAGTTTAAAAAGCAGGGGAAAGAAGGATAATCTTGGGCAAGACACACTCTCTCAGCCTTAGCAAAAGCTTAGGCAAAGGAAACCTCCCTCTGAAGAAATCTGACTAAGACAATTGTCATAGTTTTGCCTCAGGATCTCCCCAGGTTGAAAATGACATGAAGGCCCTTTGTACACAGGCAGGAAAATGTGGATTAGTCCCACACATTCCTGCCTGTGTAAACAGGGCCACATACTACAGTAGAGAGATAATCCAGGTCAAAACTGGCTTTTCTTTGCATAGCTCCTTCTGGCATCCTGGGGTTTGTAGTTTGATGATGCACCAGTACACTTTGTCAGAGAAGACTGTGACACCTTGTAAAACTCCAAACCCCAGAATTGTGTCTGAAAGAGGATTACAAAAGAGCTATGCTAAGGAGTGTTTCAGCTGTCCTTGAAATCTCAAGCCTGTAGCTTCCAGTCAGGTACTGATCTTAAATATGAAATATTCAATTTAAATATCTTAGAATACAAGCCCAGCTGTAATTTGTGAAATTGTTAGCAAAGGCCATTATTACTTCAAGGTAAAACCTCACCTACTTACTATCATCCCTAGTATGTATGGTCTCCCAAGTTTTCAGACTTCCAGGTTTTCAGGCATCTTGGTCTCCAACAATCTATTTAGTTGGCAGATTTGAAAGATTCGGTTTGCCTATTTTGGCACACGGATTCAAGGATTCGGTTGGCCCATCCCTAAATAAATGAATTGAGAGAAAGTCTTTAGGATTACATCAATATGCTAAGTTGCACATCCTGATGTAACAGATATCAGGTGTTTTAGTTCAGTAACTTCACTTTCCTTCCAATGCAGCTTAATTATCTACTAACATGGCTTTGGAAGTATCGACCGCAGAACCCACAGGAATGTTCTTCTAGAGAGAATGACTCAGTCAAATATATTTACTGTGCAGACTTAGATACAGAAAGACATGGCTGTGTACTACAGAATTCTTACAGCAGAGTTACTTTGTGTCTTTCACAAACATCAGGGACAGTTAAAGTTGTGAAACAGCAGTTGTCTGCTCCAGGAGTCTGTCATATGTCTGATCCGTGGGGAAGAAACATTGAAACTGGGGACTCACTTTCTTCAAGCAAGAATGCTGAGTCTGAAGCATTGCTACCCCACTTTTACCAGTCAAGGACAGTAATTCATTTAGAAGTTCCTGGTTGAGAAGACAAGGGTGCAGCTGAAGACCTATAGGCAATGCTTCCGTGCTGCAGAGGAATGGGGCTGGAGGCTAGTTTCATCCCCAGGATCCACTGTGGAGATATACTTGTAACCAAAATGTTTTGTTTTCCCTTCCCTGCCAAACCAAAAGTAACCAGAAGTTCATTTGTAGCTTTAAAGGCAATTTAAAACACATATTTGGGATTAAGGAATTCCACATGCTTTGCGTTAGAGGAAAATGAGGCATTTTGGATCTGCAATATGTATAGTTATAAAAAGACTATGCAACAGTTTCTCCATATTTAAATTACATGTTTTTAAAATGCTCACTTTATGTGTGAGATCTAACATCCTTTATCTTCCTTTACTCTCTCATCTCATCCCCAGATGTGGTAAGTCTCCTGTATATCGCTCACGTGAGTTGGCTGCCCGCGCCCTTGTTCCCTTTATTATGAAAAACCTGGTGCCACAGACGGTGACATCCTTGTTGGCTGAGCTTCCAGATTACACTAATCCTTGTGTACAACAGAATGCAGTTCATGGAACATTGCTTCAAGTAAGTTGTGCTTTTTCCATAATGCCAGATATCATCAACAGGAAGTAGAGAGCAGGAGTAAATAGTTTTCACATTGGTGGGATGTGAGCAGGGAAGTCCTTCAGGGATCTGTGTTTGAGACCAGTGTTTTTTTAATTTATTCATAAACTAGCGTATATACCCAGCATTGCCCAGGATTTTATTTTTTCATAGGTAATACTTGTTAGAAAGATTTGAGATCCTGTGTCTCTAATTCCCAAAACTGTCTTATCCAGTATCTGTAACTTTTCCCCATGTTCCCCAATCCATTATGTTATGTTATTAACATACATTATCTTATTAACATACAGAGGTTGGGTTCCTGAGGGAATACGCTGCTCTCCTCCTTGCTGCTAGGCCTCATCTCTATAGCAACCGGACAGCTTATTCGAGACAGGCACAGTTGACTGCTTTCACCCATATTCCCCAATCTAATCTGTATTCAGAGTTATTAACATATAGAGGTTAGCTTCCTGAGGGAATATACTCTCCTCCTCTTTGCTGCTAGGCTTCATCTCCTTAGCAACCACCTAGGCCCAAGATCTCTCTGGCTAAGAATTCTAAAGGCCCCTCCCTAAACTACAAACCCCAAGATTCCATAGAATCTTCACAGGCAGCCATTCATATGAGGTCTTCTCCACCTGACATGGACAAGCAGGCAAACTTTGACTTTTATATATTAGATAATGTGGAGTTAATGAGATGGTCAGGCTCGGTGATGATGTTATATTATATAGGATGTTGAGAACAGAAATCGATTTCAGGGTGCTCCAAAGGACCTCCAGAGCAGGGGAATGGGTACTAAGATGATAAGTGAAATTCAGTGTAAAAAAGTATAGAATGCTGTACAAAAATTTCTAACTTCACATAACACGCTGATAGGATCTGAGTTGGCAGTAACTGAACAGGAAAGAGTTATTTGGGTTGAGAATGGTATCAAGTAATTTAAGAGAGATAAATGTTGTAGTAGTAAAGTAGTCTTTGGAAGAGATGGTTTTCATGTTTAGCACCTTGATCTTAATGCAGTGATTTGTGGATACCAAATCTCAAAACGAAGTCACTAAATATCTTCTCTGCTGTTGTCCTATCAGACTTAGTATTAGTGTAAGCTGGGACAAATCACATAAAATGATCTGTGCGGACTAAAATTAACCCTTGGCATTCGGTAGAGCAGACGTAGCTTATACACCCAGTTATTCTTTCTAGAAATACGTACTGTACTGCTCTCTCTAGTTTCAAGGATGGAAGGTGAGGGAGCTACCGCAGTCACCTATAACACTTGTGGCATGTTCCTTTTCTTGCCACAAGATGTTCTCGGGTGCACCTGCACCAAGTGCAAACTGGTCACCTTCTTGGAAGAGAAGGTGCGCCAGCTGGAGGCACGAGTTTCTGATCTTCATCTTATTAGGGAAGGGGAGGCGTTTTTGGATAGGGCAGAGAGGACCTACCAGAAGACCAAATGCACGGTGGAGCTGCCGGATTAGCAAGTTAGCACACTGTGCCAGGAAACGGAGGCTTGGGCGAATGTCACACGGAGGAGTAGAAGGACCAGGAAGGCAACAGAGACTCTTAACCTGCACAATCGCTTCAAAGTTCTTGGCGTTACGAACAATGAGGAGTGCCATGCGGAGGGAACAGAATGTCAACAAGAAGAAATCCGACTTCGGCAACAGGAACTAGGTCAATCCTCCCAGCCTCAACAGAATGCCCAGGCAGTCCTAGTGGAACATGCTCGTCGAGGAGCCCAGGACAAGCCTCAGAGGAGGCGAGTTCTGGTTGTTGGGGACTCTGCTCAGAGGAATCGAAAGGGCAATTTGCAAACCGGACAAGCTCAATAGAGAGGTCTGCTGTCTTCCTGGGGCCAGGATCAACCACGTAACGGAGAGGCTGACCAGGCTGGTCAAACCCACTGACCATAAGCCCCTCATTTTGGTTCGTGTCGGAATCAATGACACTGCAAGGAGCAGCTTTTACCACATCGCAAAGGACTATGAGCTTATGGGGACGAAGCTTAAGGACCTTGGTGCGCAGGTGGTCATTTCGTCTCTCCTCTCAGTTCAAGGATATGGCGCACGTAGGGAAAGGACAATAGCAGAGGTCAACTACTGGCTCCACACGTGGTGCCGCCAGCAACGGTTTGGGTTTTTGGAACATGGCCTGAATTTCCATGAACGTGGGCTTCTGGCAAGGGATGGGCTGCACCTCACAAAACTTGGCAGGACTGTTTTTGCAAACAGTCTCTCAAGGAGGATTAAGAGGTCTTTAAACTAAGTTCCGCTGGGGAGGGAGACAATATTATTGAGGGCAGGGACTTCGTGAGCGCAGGGGGAAAAGGTCCAGTTGATACTGGACAAGTAGTATAAGCGGCCAATGGCGGGAGGAGTAGAAACAACAGTACAGGACTTGCAGGAAGGGCCCGGGGACTTAAGTGTCTATACACTAACGCACGGAGTATGGGAAACAAGCAGGAGGAACTTGAACTCCTAGTACAACAAAATAAATACAATTTGATAGGCATCACTGAGACCTGGTGGGATGAGTCTCATGACTGGAATATAGGAATAGAGGGGTATAGCCTATTTTGTAAAAATAGACCAAACAAGAAAGGAGGAGGAGTAGCCTTGTATGTCAAGGATGTTTTCACCTGTGAAGAGATCCATGACTTAAACCCAGTAAGCCAGGTCGAGAGCATTTGGGTAAGAATTAAGGGAGCGAGAAACAATAGGGATATTCTCGTGGGGGTTTACTACAGACCTCCAACCCAGGCTGAGAACTTTGATGACGCCTTCCTCAACCAAATGACTGCACATTCAAGGAGGAGAGATACAGTAATAATAGGAGATCTCAATTACCCAGATGTATGCTGGCAGTCAAACTCTGCCAAGACAGCAAGGTCCAGCAAGTTTCTTGCTTGTCTTGCAGACAACTTCATGGTCCAGAAGGTGTAAGAGGCCACAAGGGGATCAAATATTCTAGATGTGATCCTGACCAACAGGGATGACCTTGTTAATGAGGTAGAAGTGGTTGGATCTTTAGGGGGGAGTGACCATGCCCTATTGGAATTTGGCATTCAGTGGGAAGGAGAAGATAAGGGTAGCCAAACACTCATCTTAGATTTTAAAAAAGCGGACTTCTGTAAACTTAGGGAGCCGGTGGCTGGAATTCCGTGGTCAAGAATAGTGAAAGGGAAAGGAGTTCAGGAGGCATGGGAGTTCCTTAAAAAGGAGATATTGAAGGCACAGTCTAAAACTGTGCCAATAAGGAGGAAACATGGAAGGCATCAGAAGAGACCAGAATGGTTGACTAAAGAACTCTCAGCTGAGCTAAGTGTTAAAAGAAACATGTATAGGAAATGGAAGAAGAGGGAAACCACCAAAGAAGAATTTAAGCAAGTGGCCCGGAGATGTAGGCAGGAGGTCAGAAAGGCTAAAGCACAGAATGAACTTGGGCTGGCCAGAGACATTAAAAACAATAAAAAGGGCTTTTTTAAATATGTCCACAGCAAAAGGAAAAAGAAGGAGACAATAGGGTCGCTGTGCAGAGAAGATGGTGAATTACTCACAGGGGGAAGAGAAAAGGCAGAATTACTTAACACCTTCTTTGTCTCAGTTTTTTCCCAGAAGGATACAAGCACTCAACCTGGCGGTTGGGGAGCAGGTGGGGAAGCAGGGGAAATGAGGCACGTAATAGGTAGAGAGGTGGTACAGGAGTACCTGGCCCACTGGATGAATTCAAGTCTCCAGGGCCAGATGAATTGCATCCTAGGATATTAAAAGAGCTGGCAGAGGTCATTTCAGAACCGCTTGCCATAATCTTTGAGAAATCTTGGAGGACAGGAGAAGTTCCAGCAGACTGGAAGAGAGCAAATGTTGTCCCCATCTTCAAGAAGGGAAAAAAAGAGGACCCAAATAATTATCGCCCAGTGAGCTTGACATCAGTACCCGGAAAGATCCTGGAGCAGATCATTAAGCAGTCAGTTTCTAATCACTTAGAAAGCAAGGCGGTAATCACGAGAAATCAACATGGATTTCTCAAAAATAAGTCATGCCAGACTAATCTTATCTCTTTTTATGATAGAGTTACTAGCTTGATAGATGAAGGGAATGCTGTGGATGTAGCATACCTCGATTTCAGTAAGGCCTTTGACAAAGTTCCCCATGACATTCTTGCAAAGAAACTAGTAAAATGCGGGCTGGACAGGACTACTGTTAGTTGGATTTGTAATTGGTTGACCGACCGAACCCAAAGAGTGATCACGAATGGCTGCTTTTCATCCTGGAGAGAAGTGACTAGCGAGGTGCCACAGGGTTCTGTCCTGGGCCCAGTGCTGTTCAATATTGTTATCAACGACTTGGATGAAGGAATAGAGGGCATGCTCATCAAATTTGCAGATGACACCAAATTGAGAGGGGTTGCTAATACGCCAGAGGACAGGATCAAAATTCAAAATGACCTGGATAGATTGGAGAGCTGTGCCAAGGCTAACAAAATGAAATTCAACATGGATAAGTGTAAGGTCCTACACTTAGGTAGAAAAAATGGAATACAGAAATATAGGATGGGGGACAAGTGGCTGGATTGCAGTACATGTGAAAGGGATCTAGGAGTCTTCATAGACCACGAGCTGAACATGAGTCAGCATTGTGATGCGGCAGCCAAGAAAGCCAATGCAATTTTGGCTGTATCAATAGGAGTATGGTGTCTAGATCGAGGGAGGTACTGGTACCACTCTACTCTGCTTTGGTTAGACCTCATCTTGAATACTGTGTCCAGTTCTGGGCACCCCAATTCAAGAAGGACATGATCAAACTGGAGCAAGTCCAGAGAAGGGCGACCAAAATGGTGAGAGGCCTGGAAGACATGCCCTATGAGGATAGACTTAGAGAGCTGGGTATGTTTAGTTTGCAGAAGAAAAAGTTAAGAGGGGACATGATAGCTATGTTTAAATATTTGAAGGGATGCCATGTAGAGGAAGGAGAGGGCTTGTTTTCTGCTTCTCCAGAGACCAGGACAAGGAGCAATGGATTCAAGCTGCAGAAAAGGAGATTCCACTTGAACCTCAGGAAGAACTTCCTGACCGTCAGGGCTGTCTGGCAGTGGAATATGCTGCCTCGGAGTGTAGTGGAGTCTCCTTCCTTGGAGGTTTTTAAGCAGAGGCTAGACGGCCTTCTGTCGGGAATGCTTTGAGTGTGTTCCTACATAGCAGGGGGTTGGACTGGATGGCCTGTGTGGTCTCTTCCAACTCTACATTTCTATGATTCTATGAAATATATACATGTCCCTTCTTGCTTCTGTCTAAAAGTAAGAAGGCAATGGATATAAGTTCAAAAAGTTTTGATGTGACTCTGTTACTTAGCGGGCTTCTAGCTGACAGATGAAGTTTCTGTTGTTTGATGTAACTGCAAAACTTAGTGACAGAGTTGTCAATTTTTTTCTTCATATGAGAGCAGTATGACTGCTCTCTGGCAAAGTTTAAGATCCCTTCTCCACCAGCATGTCCCAATTTGTCATGCAATTTACATTCCGCTAGCCTCTTGTACTTTCCTGGTAAAAACTGGTTGGTTTCTTGACCAATTTTTCCAATAGGGTAGATAGGACCTCTGCATTTATGTACAATTTGTGCCTTTCATACAATAAAGGAGGATGTGGACAACATGCCCAACATCAGTAGTTATTTTTTAGTACACTAGGTCTCCTATGTCTGTCTGTATTGAAAGCATCCTGAATAATACATTAGTCCCCATGTTTGATTTTCTTAGGTGATATTTTATTGTTGTTGTGTGCCTTCAAGTCGTTTCCAACTTATGGCAACTGTAAAGTGAACTTACAATGGAATTTTCTTGACAAGAAATGTTCATAGGGGTTTGCCTTTTGCTATTCCCCAAGGCTGAGAGAGTGTCATTTATCCAGGGTCACTTAGTGGGTTTCAATAGCCTAGCAGGGTTCAAACCCTTGTCTTCAGACTCATAGTCCAGTGCTTAAACCTTCACACCATGCTGACTCTCTGTGTTATTTTATACTGAAATTAAAATCAGCTGATTTTACCTACTAGGCATTGTGGCATAGAATCTTGCAGAGATAAACAAATAATAATAAATAATATATTATTTATTTTATTTTATTATAAAACCAGCATGTCAATTAAAAATACATTAAAATTAAAACACAGTAAAATACTAATAGCATAAAACCATTCAAATACCATAATTAAAATCATAACTAAGATACATCATCGTTAAAAATAGGCTGGGTAGGCCTGCCAGAAGAGAGAAGATTTTAGCAGTTTTTAAAATTTATGTTTTAAAGATATATGTTAAGAGCTTTTTATTACTGTACCCAATAAAGGATGCTGTACAATAGAGATAGTCTTGGAATCTGCGTGCGATAGGCCGCATCAGGGCAAGAAACCCCAGTTTGCTAGGGTCCAGATGGTAGTTTCTGTTTACTGAGATTAATGTTCTTGAACTTAGAGCTGTCCTTCTTGTTGCTGGTAGAAAAGTGCACATTATCTTTTGTTCGGTGTATCCGTGTGTACCATAAAAAACAGTGGCATATTTGGGTATGCCATTGCTGGTGGCTTCCTTAGATTATCAGTCAGCTCATTCAATACACTTTGATGTCAGTCAGTCCTGGTTGCTGGTTGTTTGAAGGACACATGTCCAACTCCTCCCACTCCAGTCCTGCTGTGAGCTTTCCTTTTTGAGTTGATTGACAAGACTCATTTGCTAGGAAGTCTTGGATATACTTTAAGTAGTAGGTAAGAAGTCCAAGTAATTTGCACCATTTATCAATGGTCTTTGGTGCTTCTTCTGCAAGAATGCAAACTACCAAAGTATCTGCAGGGTTGCTGTGGAAAATTTCAGTAGATGTGAGCATTCCTGCTTAGCATTCTTCTCTTTTTAAAAAAATATACTTGGAACATTTTTGAGTTTGGTGCCATATTTTTGTAAAAGTTCCAAAACTCTCCTAATGTTCTCCATATGTTCCTTAAAGTGTTACTATAAACTAGAACATCATCCAAATATGGGATGCAGATATCCATCCCTGAGTGTTTCTGACACATAGGTATGGAAGGCTACAGATGAATTAGTTAATCCAGTTCTAACCCATTCATCCAGCCCTTGTAGCACAACAAAGGCAGTTAGATGATAACTTAGTTCAGAAGTGTAGTTCTGGCTGTTAACTTGGATGGCTTTAAAAGGAAATTGGATAAATTCATGGAAGATGAGACCAGATGAAGATGAAGAAAGCTCTTACCTTAAACTTGATCACAGCTTGCTACAACGTTGGCCAGATTTCTTTTCTGTAGTGAATTTATTATGATGTCTTTCTTGTGTTCTGGTTTTTCTTGAAATTTCCTGTAAGAGCAACAACTTTTAGGTTTGAGGGGGAATAAGGAGAAGTCTCTATCCGGTTGATGTCACCTATTCCTTGTTAAGAAGATATTGAGATCCAATATGTCTGATGTCAGTACTGTGTATAACTGGGTGCAGATAACCAGTAATTTCTTCATTTGCTGCCAATAGTACTTCCTTTTACCTTGGTTTTATTTTAGGGTAGAAGTTGCATTTTTTCTCCAAAAGGGCAAATCTAGCTTTTTGTTCCTTATTGGTAATGATTTTATAGATTTTGTTGGTCTGCCACACACAGTGTGATAATGCGTACGTGCTGCACTGTTGAAGGAAGCTTTCACGGGGAAGAGATGATACCGTAGTCTCCATGCTAAGGAATGTGAGTGTCTAAAAAATAATCTGTTAGTCTTTATTACCTTGGAGGTACTTTTGAACAGTACGTTGTTGCTATTGCTTGTTTTTAAAATAGTAATTTGTTCAATTACTCAATATTAACAAACTATCTTTATTTATTTATTTATTTGAAAAAAGAAGAAATATACTTTAAATTCAGTTTTAATACCAAACCACCTCATGACCTCCTAAAACACTGTTTTGAGTGTAAAAGTTGAATGGAAACATCACCAGTCATTACGTTAGACTTTAAAAGACGATGATGAAACATCATTGTCCGCAGAGGAACGTGATTTTAGAGATTAACATTTTCTGTGCTGTGTTCTTTGGTCCCAGGTGTGCACACCTATGTTTTGCGGTAAAAGAGTGGCACTACAATATCACAGCTGCCTTAGCGATCTTTCTTCCCTTACATTTGTTTGTATTCCTCTTTTCAGAGTTAAAAATCTTACTGAGCCAACAGATAAATAATTGTTAATTGAGGCAGAGAGAAAACAATGAGGAACCAGGAGTAGAACTCTGTTGAGTGCAAGAGAGAAAGAAAACAGAGGAGGACAAATTGGGTAATTTTGTAGTGTAAAGAGAGCCAACAGAAGACAAGATGGAAATGTCTGGAAAGATTTGAGAAGGAAAGGATGGTCAGTTTAAGCTGAGGCAGCAAAGAGGTCCAAGAGAACATAAGAGAGTTTCCATATTTTTCAGTGAAGAGGTTTAGTGCAGTTTGCAACTTTAGTAAAGTGCAGGAAAAGCAAGATTTTAGCAAATTAAGGGGAACATGAAGAATGGCAAGATAGACTGTAGAAGAAGAGAACAATGGAATTCAAATTATAGCAGGAGAGGATGGGTTACAGAGATTTTTAAGGATGCTTTTGAGAGTAAACAAAATGAAAAGGAGCTGAAGGAGAGGACTGGGTTAGTTATATGGTGCAGACAGTGGATAATGAGGACATGGCAATCATTTTAGCAAGTGTTTGGGATGGAATAGGACCAAAGAGGGGGTGTCTTAGTTTCCCACAATGATTTTGGGATGTAGTTGAGCTTCATAAACTATTATTCCACTTAAAAAATAAATTACAAAAGATAAAATGTTTGACCTAAGCCATTTAGGAATGAGCTTTTAATGTGAGCGTGCTGGATTTTTTTGTAATTGTCAAACAGAACAAAGACTGTTCTGGTACTTACATTTTGTTAAGTCTTATACCACGATAATTAATGATGAGAACATATTTAATTATAGCTCCTCTTTTAATGAGCTCGTTAAATTGAATAAATCCATTAGGGGCAATTGAAAACAGTAAATAGACTGTTTTCTTTTTCAATGCTATTGTAGTTTAATAATTAATTTGAGGAGAAAAGAAGGGATTTCATTCTTAATGGTAACAACTAAGAAGAGGTAAGATGGATGGAAGGCTTCCTGAATTAGCTCATTCTCTTTCTCACAGTGCCATTGTGTTATCATCTTTTATAAATTATTATGAAGAATCTGGGTGCTTCAGAAGTTTAATCAATATTGTTACAATCCTCAACGCTGACACGTTGTTGCTTTCAAATATGATTCATGCTACTTCATCAAATCAAACTGGCCTAGCAACCGGTTTTTCCATTACTTTGGCCAAAGTTACATAATATGCTGTGGACTTTGGCCAGTTTGTTTTTATAAAAGACATTTTATGGTCTTTGGACTAGTTCTCAGGGTTCCATTCTGTACTGTACTACTGACATTCTCAGAGTGTTAATGTGGCTTTTGAATAATAAGTTACTGCTCACTGAAATTTGGTGAGGACCTTTCTAGTACAAAATCCTTGAAAAACATAAGTGCTGTTTTTACTTTTGGATGTCTTATTTGACAGAACTGTTCTGATTTTGAGGGTCTTCGTGTGCCGATGAATGTACAGCCCCCTCTTCAGTGCCAGCAGTGCCAGTTCTGCCAGGGTGTTTCAGGGGAATGCTTTAGAAAAAAAAGCTTACGTGGATATAATGCTGTATAACTGATTAATTGAAACTGACATTTTTATGATACTCAGTTATGAAAAGCAGAACATTTGAAGCCATCAGTTTTCTGAAGTAGGATTCAAGAGTTCTTTTCACGATGACTAAATCTTTATTGGATGCTGCTTTTCCCCCTAAAGAAGTACAGAATGAGCAATAACATCTTAAAGGAGTAACTGGGATGACATTCAGTTAGAAAAATCATCATCAACTTAATGAGCATGTAGACCAACAGTGGTTCAATTTTCCAAGCTTGAGAACACTTCTATTCCATGTTTCTATAAAATACTCAGGATGTGAAGCAAATCTACAAAAATTTGAATCAGTTAGACACATTCAGAGAGGGGTTAAACATACAACGATCAGTTTTCAAATATACGTTGCAAATTACAGTGTCATCAAATTTACATATTTAGGGGGCATGTAAGAGTGTGATTTACAGGCTCATAACTAGATGTTTTTTCTAGAAAGAGAGCCTAAGGAAGTTATCGCAGAACAACCAGAACGTAAAAGCTGATTTAACCTATTCAATTGCAGTACGCTTTAATGAAATATTATAAAACAAGAATCTAGTGTTTGTTGGTGTCTTTTTGAAAAATGTCCAGAACATTGGAAGCAGTAATTTTAAAGTAAGTTAATGGGATATGTTGCATCTTTTTCATAGTCTTGGAAAGTTGAGAATACAGTCAGCCCTCCACATTTGTGGGTTTCACTTTTGCAGATTTGATTATTCATGCATTATTTGCTGTTACCTCTGCTGCCTCCCTATGCCATTTTTAATAGGGACTGCAAGCCTCGTGAGACTGAGAAACTGAGAACGAGGCTTGTAAGTCCCTATTAAAAATAGTGTGGGGCAGCAGTGGAGGTGGTAGTAAGCCCCAGCAGCCACTTCTTCCTTGTGAAGGAACCCTGATTCCTCAAAGAAATCCATGGTGGGTTGAATATGGTGATAATACTTTTTGTGTGTGTTAAATATGCTTCCGTAGGGTCTAGAGGTATTCATGGTATTTCCACTTTCATGGGAGTCCTCTGGCCCTAACCCTAGCAAATGTGGAGGGATGACTGTACTTGCTGAAATCCAAGCTGACAAAATATTTGTGCTTTGTATAGATAATCTGGTGTAAACACCTCATACCAGGCTTGGACAAGTTCCATTTTCAACATTAAAAAAACCTGACAGAAACAACCAGATTATCTATCTATACTTGCAAATATGGAGAATCCTCAAATGGTGGATGCATGTTGATAAAATCAGCAGTAGACCTTTGACTGAAATGTCATTAGGATATAGTAACTGTCATACCATACTAATACAGAGGCCTACCAGGTGAGAAACAATCTTTACTAAGCCCTAAGGTGTTTGTTTGGTCTTTTGTTTGTTCGCATCCAGCCCATTATCGAAAAGATCTCAAGGTGGCATATGATAATTTAACACAATTAAAAATTCAAAATTTAGATTTTGAACATTAAATGATATCACCAGTTAAAACAGTTTTAAAGCATTAATTTTTTTATTTATCATGAAGTCAACCTTTACTTATGGTAATCTTATGAATAAGACACCTCCAAGAGCCCTGATCATCAACCATTTAGCTCAGGTCTTACAAACCCAGGGCCGTGACTTCTTGACTGAATCCATCCATCTGTCCTCTGTTTTTTCCCCAGTACTTAATTGAGTGCCTTCCAGCCTGGGAGTCTCATCTTCAGTTTCATTTTAGATTGTCTCATCATAAGGTTTTTATAGTTAAAAACTTTCACAAATGGTTCACTGTACCTCCCTTTCCACAGTGCTAACAAGAATTTGCCATTGCTGTTGTCTCTATAGATCCTCTGCCAGTGTCACCTCTGCCCACCATTATTGCTGCCACCCAGCAGCAGTTTGGCACATTTAGTCTGGCTCCTTATTAAAATCCTGTCTAATGCTGGAGACCTGGCCTCATCACCTGGCCTCAAAACAGTCCCACCACCATGGAAAGGTAGTGCCAGTGTACAAATGGAGTAAAACTAGATCTAGGAATAATAGAAAGTGAAAAGTGGTCTGTTTGAAACACAAGGACAATGAATGTTCTGTTGGACCGTTCAACATCTTGAAGCAAAGGGCTGCATCTTCTATGGATGTTCCCTATATAATATGCATTTCAGCTCATAACTCATAAAGCAGAGTTCCTTTTAACTGCCTTGTCCCTTTGGAATAGAAATGTTGCTGATTGTGTATTACGTCTCTTATTTGATTTGGCAGCAGCATTTAAAAACGTACTGCTTCATAGCTGATTTATAAAGGCTGATATTGTGAATGAATGTTACAGTACCTAGAGATCAAAGCAGTAAAACCACTATAATTAACTGTTTTTCATTGCAGCTTCCTTGCAGCTGCTCCTCTTCTTAGCTCAGTTTTTATTGACCAAGATAAGGTTTTCTTTGAAGTAAGAAAAGAGGAATATTGGTGTCAAGCAAGGAAGAGAACATTCTCCTGAATGAAAATAATACTGGCCATGTATATCCTTTGCCCTTGTGATTAAATTCTCATACTCATGGTCTTTATATAATCATGTACGTATACCATGATTCCAAGCAATTCAAGAAGTTGTCATCTGAGCAGGTACTGTATAACCAAATATGGCTCAATTGCCCAGTATACAAATTAAGATCAAATGTGTACTGATTGTGATATATAAATAATATACTGACATGATAATGTCCTTCTTCCCATGGTTGGTTGTTCTGCAGCTGTACAGACCATACAGTTCTTTGAGCTTTGGTGCTTTGAGCCATGGTGCGTTGGGCATAGTTGCTTTGGGCATAGTTACTTTTTGCTTTGGTACTGCTTTATGGGAAATACCTGTATGCTAAAAGCATAGAGAATAGTGGGCTGTTGAATACATGTGTGTGAGCCACTGCAGGACTCTCCCTTGCTGGTCATGGCCTGACTTTTTGATGTATGCTTAGTTAACTGACAGTGTACCTCAGAGGAATATCAGGATGGCAGAGAGTGCCATCCCACACAAAATTTTCATTTCCTTTTGCAACTGCTCTTCAGTAAGTTATGTAGAGAGGTTGTGACCGGACTATGACCTTTGAATAAGTAAACATTAGCAAATGTAAATATGCTGATCTGGTAGGCATACTTTTGTCATAACATTCTTGAAAGTCTGCATCCTTCTCCAGAGGCTTCTTGAAACATAGCAGGCATGGGAAAAGAAAACAAGCCCTCTTACCATCTCATGGATAGATACCTGGTTTGAATAAGCAGAGATAGCCAAGTTCGGGGATCGTATCATGTTATTAGATGTGGTGAAAACCCAAGCAGATTGAATGAATGGAAACAAAATTCCACTTGATTTTCAGGGCAAGTAAAGGCAAAGCAATGCACACAGTGAAAGTCTTAAGTTCATAAAATGGCTCATGATGACTATTCCAAAAAGGTGATCTTTGGGTTGGGGTGGAATAAAACTATCAACTTAGTGTTCTATATCAGAGAAAAAAGCCAATGACAGGGTTTAGGGAACCTTGGGGTTTGGAAATGAACTCACCGTTAAAATTTCTGGGCAGACCATGGTCTGTTTCCCTCCTTGCTTCCCTCCCCCCACACTGTCGACATTTGGAATCCACTATCAGTCAGCTCTTTCTGTCTGTTCTTTCCCAAGTAAATGCAACCTTCTGAAGAGAGAGAAGGCCTAGGACAGCTGGTTAAGTTCTAGTCGTTGAAGCCTTAGCAACCTTATTCTCAAGGCTTTGAGTACTGCTGAGCATATACTTTGCAACTGTGATGCATCTATTTCCCGAACTGTGCCATTAGTCTGAATTTCAGGAAAGACAAATGTCTCGGACATTTTAAAGATTAACAAATCTGTTGTGTCATAAATTTTACAGGACTACAATGTACTTCACAGAAATCTCACCTTCCATTCATTCCCTTCTTCAGTGGATTGGGCCTCTGCTGTTGCCAGCTTCTTCTGTTGGTGTGGTGTGCCGTCAAGCTGTTTTCAACTTATGGTGACCCTAAGGGGAAACTGTCACAGGGTTTTCTTGGCACAATTTGTTCAGAGGGGATGGGCTTTTGCCTTTCTCTGAGGCTAAGAGAGTGTGAGTTGTCCAAAGGTGACCTAAGGGGTTTCCCTGGCTGGTAGAGATTCAAGCCCTGGTCTACACTATCATAATCCAAACCATTACATCATGCTGATCAGCTTCTTCTGTCTATAATCCACGTGTTCAGGATGAGTTTGCTAGGACAAGTCTGGTAGAAAGGGCTCTGGGAATGAATGCTTCGAAGCTTGGTCTTCCTAAATTTATTTTTGAGAACTTGAGGAAAGACCCTGATGATTCTCAGACAAAACTCAGAAGAACAAAACTTGTTATACAAACCTAGGGGTTCTCAACCTGTGGGTCATGACCCCTTTGGGGGTCGAATGACTATTTCACAGGGGTCGCCGCTCCTCATCCGCCCCGCCCCCTTTTGAAAGAAGGCGGCCTCACAGCCAATGGGAGCGCTGTTTCTGAGACCCCGCGCTGGGAGGAGGGGAGAGGAGGCGTGCTGGGCATTTCCCCGTCTTTCCCTGCCGGGTGGGGGGGCAGAGGTGGTGAGAGGAGACCCCCGCCGGCAGGAGGTGAGAGGAGGCGTGCTGGGCACGTGTGGGACGTTTCCCCGTCTTTCCCTGCCGGGAGGGGGGACAGAGGTGGAGAGACCGAGAGGGGCTCACGGGTGTAGCATGGTTGAGGGGCTAAAGCAGGTATCGCACCCCACTCTCGAGCCCTCAGAGGGACGAAAGGAGGAAGGAAGGGGTGCTTGTGTGACATGGGAGTGAGAGTGTCTGAGCAGCCACGCTCCCTTTAAGGGAGGGCAGGAGAGTGGGAGTGAAACAAAATGCGTCTCCTTATGCCGCCGCCATCTTTCCTCTCTCCCTGTCCTTTCCTCCCTGCGCCTTGTGTAAAATGTGGGCTGTTTCGGCGTTGCCTTTGGGAGTGACTGGCTTTTTGAACTGTGGAAACCTAACATTCAGAACTAGAACTACTGCCTTAATTCTGGCATTGATGGACACTTTCTGTGCTTAAAAAAAAGGGGGAGGGTTACCAGTTTTTAGGCATTAGAAGTCTATCCAGAGTAGTGATTTAGGGCAGTGTTCCCAGTCTATTCGATGCTGGTAATAACTAACTAACTAAATAATAAATAAATAAATAATGAAAATAATTTTATGGTTGGGGTCACCACAACTTGAGGAACTGTATTAAGGGTTCATGGCATTAGGATGGTTGAGAACCACTGTTATAAAGAACGGATAACTCATTTGTTATAAATCTGCATGTCTTATTTAATGGTTAGAATTTGATACTTTTTTCAAGACCTCGTTTATCTGAAACCGTGCAGTCCAAAAGCAATTATCATTCTTATGAAGCATGTTTTGCAAATTTACAGGAGAAATCTAAGCCCATCAAGTGTACCTCTTATCATACTGTCACCTTGTATTAAGAATCTCCTTGAAGCCAGCAAATTTGAACTTTTTTTGCATCATACTATTAGGAATATCACATTTATGTGTAAGTAGGTCTGTGACATATGTCCACTACAAATTAGGCGGGGATGGGAAACATGTGGCCTTTAGATGTTATTGGGCTCCAGGCCAGGAATTATCGGAATTATAGACCAATTGCATCAAGAAGGACAGGTTTGTTTCTGAAGTGAGAGGTGAATGAATCACTTGTGAAAAGGGATACTCACTGGAAATGTTGGAGCATAGGCTTTTATTGCTAAGCATAGTGAATATGAGGTATGTGTTGGAGTGGGGAGAAACTGTCCTGTGGAATTTCTAGATAATACTAATTTTGTCTGCAGGTTGATTAGGATTTTTCAATTATGTCTGTGACCAAGTATAAGTAAAGAAAACTCTTTTGATAGAAATATTCTTTTACATTCAAGTTTTTTGTTAATTCTTTTCATTTTCACAATAGCCAGAAAGTAGATAAACATATGTAAAGTTCTTTTGCTACAGATGTAGATATGAAGCCATCTACCAATAAATACTAATACATTTTATGATTTAAGTCATTCTCTGTAGATTTTCAAATTGTAGAACCTTTGTGTGTGTGTGTTCATTGTTTTTTTGTAATCCTATCCACTAAATTTATCATTTTTAAAATGTCAGATGAACTTATGAAAGTAAATATTACAAGATTAATTGAATTTTAGCTAATAATTTTAAACTAATGATTTCCCTAAAATTGCTGTGTGACATTAGCAAAACAAAACACCACAATGTACTACAACTAGTCTTAATGTTTACTTCACAGCATTAACACAATACTCATTAAGCCTATTTTGATTATGTAGTTAGTCCTCAGATTGCCCTTATATTTACCTTGGTTGAGGTGTTTGCAGCTAAATGGTGCTGTGAGAATTACTGGAAATCATTAACATTAACTTGTTATTGTAAGCTGACATACTGAGCCTGATGGGAAATAAAATGTATAAATAGTCTCATTTATATGAATGGGGTAAAATCTGCTGAGTTTTAGCAACTGCTATTACTATGTGGCTTAACCTTTTGCTGAGACTTGAGTTTTATTAGGGGTTATCTTTCTTTCTGTAAGTGCAGAGTTTGTGGTGTTTGAAGGCTAAAGTCTAGTGTCGCACTAGGATCTCGTGGCTAGTACAAAAGCATTTATTTTATCTATCCCTCTCCAGCAGCCTCCTTCATTTTAAAGAAATCTGTAAATAAAGGCTTGCAATTTCTGTTTGCTTCGGTGTACTTTCAGGTTTTCCACCATGTTCTGATGGCAAGTTGTACATTTTTGTTATGGTGATGAGTTTCTTTTTTTAAAAAAATAATCATTATTTCTAGAGTGGCTGGGGTGACTGAAAAAAGAGGGTTGGGGAGCATATATGATCCCTTGCCTCCAGTGTATCCACCCTTGATTTACGTCATGGAAAATGAAATTACCTAAGCCCTATACAGGCATTTACTGGAATGCTCACACCCCAACTTGGCTGTCAGTGATGGATTAAAGAACTTCAAACACTGAGGCCGAATCTGGCCCTTCTGGAATCGCCAGATGGCCATCACTCCTGAAGTTTACTACTGGTGATTTCCCAGCATTTCTGTGTTTTTCTCCCTACATTCTAAAAAGTTGTAATTGTTGTCCTAAGGCTTAGTTGCTGGTGGTAAAGAGCTTTAAGCTTAATCGCTGACAACTTTGGTCCTGCCTTTTTGCATCTTGCTGTAGCATCAGTGCAGCCTGTGAAACTGAGGTTGGCTCTCGGGATGAAGGAGGTTTCCTACTGCTTGGCCATTGTATAGACTTGCCCCCTACCTGCTTTTTGCACTCACATTTTTCAGTGAGTGATAGGAAATTAAAGACTATGAAAACTGCTTTCATTGTGATATATATTTCCTGAGTAGGCTCTGGCTATCTGATGCCTGCTGGATCAAATTGAAAGATTCTTCTAGTACTGTATCCTGTTACACAGCAAAACTAGTCAGTTTCCTTCAGGAAGCTCCCAAGCCCTCACTTACTGTTCCCCATCAATTTGCATTTAGTGTCAATTTGCATTTAGTGTCATACTACATTTTGGAGGCTGGAGTGTTAATGATAACATTTATCCCATTTTCCAAAGAGCTCATAAAGGCTTTAACTCATACAGGAGGAGGCAACAAATTAACTTCCAGTCATCAAAATACACCTAATGGAGGAGATGGGCTACCAGTGGGGGAAGTAGTATCAACAAAAACTCACCTATCTCACTGACCCACTGAGGGAAGCCATGGAAGAAACTATTTCCCCATTAAATAGCATTTCCCTGAAGAAAAGGGAATCTTGTATTCAGCAAAGCAAGTGGCATATTTTTGCTGCTTATGCACTCATTTTTGCTATTTTCAAATAGATCTCCTATTCTTGTTTCATTCTCCTAGTCCTGAGGTTTTTCTAGCTTAATATTTACACAGTGTTTTCTTTCAGTCGCTGAAACATCTGTATTTTTTCAGGGAGTTAAACAAATTTTCTGCGCTGAAAATCTGCCATGTAGGGTGATGTCATTTTAAAGAATCACTGGCCAAACAATCACAGTATTGTTTCATCATTCCAGCTAGGAATGTGAGTATTTATATTGTATATTTGATTTTCACAACTAAGCTAATCACATGCAAGCAAACCTTTTATGACTCCAGGTTAGCTGCGAGGCAGGAATGTTTAAACTAATTGTAATTTGTATCTAATTCGTAGCAGGTGAATTATATAAATCAAGAAAAGTATAAATTGTGTTTGCATTCTAAATAGTGATTTCCGTATGAAGTTATTAGCAGAATTTATTTGATGTACTCATCTCTTCTTCTCTTTTACTTATGCTTAAGTAAAGTTGTATCATCCTACTATATGTATGTAACTGTGAAGCAGTTTATCATGAGCTTTTCAGGAAGAAAAATCAACTTGCTCTGTAAGATTAGCTATACTATTAGAAAAGAGTAATTTCATAATGAAGATTTAGAATTTGCTGCATTTGGACTATAATGTACATGAGTGTGTTATCAGTGTTGATAAGCAAAGAAAACCATATATTGGCATTGTATGAAATTACAGTTGATCAACTGAATGGTCAGTTGACTATTCAAATATTATCATTCGTCTATCCATTGTTCTGCTACATCAAAACATCCCTCAGATGTTCTTAAATTGTTGGGAGCTTGTCTGCTTTATATTCATTAAGCTTTCTTTTCTTAGCAAAGCAGGAGGGCAGGTAAACAATAGAATTCTAGTGCTGTTGTCAGATTGGAGCTGGGGCACAGTTTCTGTAACTTTAATCCTTAAGAGATCTTGGGGCAAGATGAGGTACCTTTAAGCTTCATTGGACAGAACAAAAACACCTGTCCACCGTCACCTACCAAACTGCAATTTTCAGCTGAGCAGTGCCTTCGTAACATGGCTATTACCTTGCTTATGGAGACAGATGGAAGAAGCATGAACACCCAGCTCTATTCTTCAGTCCAACAACAAGAACAGAGCTGAGGGCTCCTCCACGTCTCTTCCACTCTTCATTGGCAAACAGTAGCTGTGTTGGGATAGGATAGCTGTGGCCTAAAGTTGGGGTTTGGAAGATAGGGAAAGACAGGTGTCTTGGTCCTCTTTGATGGAACTTTATGGTAGCTCCTGCTGCTCCTGGATCCAATCTGGCAACCCTACTAGTGAGTACAGTGAAAAACTCATATTCAAAGTATCGCTGAAGTCATGAAGCTTTTAGGTGACATTGATCTAGTCTCTCATATTCATCCTAACATGTCACAGGATTATTGTGAGTCAAAAATGGGTAGTGTAGAAATTTCATGATGCCATGAGATCTGAGGTGGAAAGGTAGAATAAAAATACAGTAAAACAATTCATTGACAGTTAATATTCTTTCTTAGTTTTAACAACAACAACAACAAGATATAGCTCTGCTTGCCATCTAATCCTATGCTGCAGCTTGAGGGAATGGCTGCTGCCAGGTGACACATGCAGGAGGGAGGGAGGAAGGGAGGGAGGGAGGGAGGAGTCCAATAGAGCAAGTCTCTTAGCAGATCCCCTTGAATGGCCCTGCCTTTTGTCTCTCCGTCTGCTATGCACTGAGGGAATGGCTGCTTCTAGGAAAACAAAGAGTAAAAAATAATTAGTTTCTGAGAACAGTTAACAAAATGCCCTGTGTCCCTTTTGCCTCTGCAGCAGCCTAATTGAAATCTATTTACTGCTCAGTTAATGAAATTATACTCTTATATTGCAAGCCAGAAAGTACAAGCATTTTTTTAAAGAGGGAAAATTGTACCCTTTTGTTAGGTTGTTGTAAACCAGAATAATGTATAGTTCTTCCTCCACGTTTGCGGGTTTGATGTTCGCGAATTTGATTATTTACGAGCGTGTGTGCCTCCCCTTCTTTGCCTCCTCCCATTCCCATGCATTTTTCCCCAGCCAAAGAACTCATGCCAAGGCAAAACAGAAAGGTAAGGGGGGTGGAGGAAAGCTCGTGCTAGCCTTCTTTCCCCCCTCCAGAGCTCCCTCCTTCCCCTTCCCATGTAAAACGGAAGGGAAGGGGGGATGTGGAAAAGCTTGCGTGAGCCTTCCTTTCCCCTTCTGGAGCTCTCTTGCCATACCTCTGCATTTTGCCCTCGCACAGAAATCTCATACCGAGGCAAAATGGAAAGGAATGTGGGGGAGGCTCAGGCAAGTTCTCAGCGCTGGGGCAAAATGCAGGGGGAGCTCTAGAGGGGGAAAGGAAGGCTCTTGTGAGCCTTCCCTCACCCCCCTTACCCTTTCCTTTTGCATAGGAATGTGAAGGGGGGAGCCCTGGAAGGGAATGTGAGAAGGAGAGGGGAGTCATTCATGTTTTTTCCACTTTCATGAGGATTCTGTGCCTTGAACCTTCACAAGAGTGGAGAGACAACTGTAATTGCATTTCAGAAGTAGGTCCTTCATTGCAAACTTGCATTTAACTTTTAAATCAAGCAAGTATTCATGACACATCTTCCTCTTCGAAAAAGCAGTTCACTAGCAGCACTTGTTTAGGTAAAAAACTTCAGAGTCTCATAGTTATGGTTGAAGGGGATGGTGCATTTTTTGTTCTTGCTGTTCTGCATTTTGGTAATACAAGGCTTTGAAGAAGACTAATGTCAACAATGTTAGTCTGGCAGAAGCTCTCTGTGGAAACTTATCTCCAACATTACACAGATGAAACTGTGTACCTGCAATGCATCTCTCCTCGCTCCAAGTATCACCGCCTGAGCATCTCTTCATACTTTTACACATTGTTGAAGACTGGTCTCTGGCCAGTGTGTGCTTATTTTCTATTCTTAAGTAGGCTGGAGTCATGGCACACTGTAATGCTCTTGTGTATGACTGTGAGCTTGGTTAGGAGGTTGTAAAACAGACCATAATTATCACTGACTGATATCTGCACATATTACATTTGTCTGTCTTAAACAGTGGTAGCCATGTAAATCGTTGTGCTTGTAAACAACCTTTGAAGGAACAGGTTTGGAATGTCTCTTTAAAACTGTATGTGATTGAGAGGGAAGATGGGGGAGACCAGCCACCTTTTCTTTATTTGGAGGGAGTACATCTTGAATCTAATGCAAATACCATAAAATACATGCCAATAGTTGTGCGCCACTAGTAGACTGCTTCCCTTCCATCTTAGCCATCTGTTCTCCTGCCTGTTTAGTAAATGCTGCAAAATAAGCTTGAGTTTAGACATTCTATATAAGTATTATAAGGAACAAAAAGTTATGTCTTATAAGGAAATAGTTCTCTTCTCTTATAAGGAAATAGTACCAGTTTGCTAACATGCCATGCTTCAAGACTCAGTTGTGTGTGGGCTATTACAAAGTAAGAGAGCATGAGGTAGTAGTTTGAGTGCTGGACTACAAACCTGGAGACCAGAGTTCGAGTCCCTGCTTGACCATGGAAACATACTGGGTGACCTTGTGTGTGTCATGCACTCTCAGTCCCAGAAAACCCTGATGTAGGTTCACCTTAGGGTCGACATAAATCGGAAATTACTTGAAAGCACACAACAACAATTACAAAGTAAATGAAGAAAACCTAGTATGAGAAGACAGATAGGAAATTTGGTCCTGGTGTGGGGGTAGATGATAATCCATCATACAAACACTGTAAAGGAGATGCCTGCCTGATTTAGAAAAGCTGAGGTACAGCCAAAATTCAGAAATATCCCATTATATGTTGGTCATATTTCTTCTACTATTTATGGATTCCTTTTTGGAAAATCTATGTGGATTCTTAGTTCAGTATAATGTTAGTGTGTGTTAGAGCTGTCTTTGCGTCATCTCCTCCCTGGGACAGCGATTGGTAAATATGCTTAAATGTGGCTGAAACCGTGTTTGCTTTGCTGGTACTCCAACTGAAACCAGACAGGAGCTTCTGAATGCTTAGGTACATGATCTTGAATGGTGAGGAGTAATGCTTTCATGTTAAGGTGCAAGTGTTGGGACCAAGCCAAGTGGGACTTGAACCCATGCTCAAAAAATGATCAGGATTTCCAGCAACACCGGTGGGACTTGAACCCACAATAAACTGTCACCTAGGTGATTCTGGTGGGACCTGAACCCACAGTAAATGGCCACCCTTGAATAAAAAATAAAAATTACAAAAAACACATGGGGACAAATCCAAAACATTAGATCCGCACGGACCACCCCGAGTAGTCCATGCAATTGCAGGTGAAATTGAGCCAACCTGGAAAGATTCCCAGCTTTGGCCAAAGGGATTTCCCCTCCGTCCTCAGCAAGAAGATAGTCAAAAGACTTCTTATATGAGCAAGGAAAGAAAGACCCTTTATTGAAGAAAAGTTAGTTTTTTTATAAGTTGGGGGCAATGATCTCATAAAGCATGCAGCGCATGTGCAAGAATATTAAGAATATTTGCTTTCCCAGGAATAGAATTCTGATACATGGTTGACAATACAATAACTTCTGGTTAACAATGAACAATGAACGCTGTATCACACGTGCATTCGCTCAGCAGTGAGGTGTAAGAAATATTGTTACAATAAGCGTTGGGAACCCAGGCTGAGAACCTAGGCCTTTGCCAAATAATGTCAGCATAATTTTAAGTAGGCCTTGGGGCTAACAAGAGGAACAACCCTCAAAGTTGACTAGAATTCAGAATGGGGGACTTCAGTTAAGCAAAGACAAAGAGAGAGTTTCTTTAGTTTAAACATTTAAGCAGGCAATACTCTCTATGAATTAAAATGTCCAGGGCATTAAATCTCCTAACAGCCCTGCAGAGTGGATCAGGGAAAAAGATGGGAAACACTGTCCATTTTGTCTGTACTCTTACTGCTAACACGAGTCAGTGCCTAGGATCCAAAGGTGTGGTCTCTGACTGATTGAATTAATGGTGCACAAAGTACCTCTATAAACTCAGTTGACAAGACAATTAGCTTACTGGCCACTTGATGCATCAAGGACATTGGCTTAAGTTTGACTTAACTAAAAAAAAGAGAAGAGGTTGGGTGATTAGGTGTAGCAAGAATAAAAGGACAACTGATAGCACAAGGGTATGAATGGAACATTTATATTGGTTGCTAAATGATTTTGCTGAAGAAGAAGGTTTTGAAGTGAGTTCGAAAGAGGCTGTTGTGCATCTTTTGCAACCTACAATTCACAGAAAGTAGCATGGCACAAGGCAGAAACATGGGACCTGACTGGAGGTAAATTTTCTTTTAGATACCAAAATGGTTTGCTGTGACCATGATTTCATCAAAGAAATAAATCATAAGAGCAAGCACACACCTTAGCTTATGTTTCCTTTTACTGTTTAATGTTCAGTAAACTATTGAACCAGCACTAGATTTTTGCCCAGTCCACCCTCCCTTAATTTAAAGCTGTGTTCGTTCCTAGTGGTTCCTTTTTGTATGTTCACCATTTTAATTTTCCAACTTTTGATGAAGAAACCGCAAATCTCAATTTCAAGATGGTCTTGTTAGTGTTTGTCGAAAATATGCTGATGCCGCCTGGATGGTACAACTGAAAGAAGACACTGTTATTTTCAGAAGTCAAGCAAAAGCTTACCCTGGGCAACAAAAACACATTTGTTCTTTTTCCACGTACGCTAAGTAAATACGGATCTTATTTACACATCCATCAACAATTTGTCATTTTATTTACGTTGATTTTTTTAAATGGCCATTTAGAAGACGTAACTTTTTAGAAAAATATTGCACTGCAGAAAGACGTATCAAGCTTTTAGTTTTGATTTGTTAGATTACCTGACTTTGGGTTGTTTCGGAGATGAAATATGAGTGAAAGTTTGGAATAGAGTTTTGCAGACTTTTGTAACCTGCCCCTCATCCACACATTCCTGTCATTACCCTCTAACTAGGTTTGATGTTATATAGAAAGATTAAATTTCTCCTAGAAATCTGGAGAGTAGGTGGACTGGTAGTTAATTGAATAGTAATATTGATGAACTGGCAGCACCTTTGATGTAGAAGAACTAAGCAAGACATAATGTGGACATACCTTCTTCAGATTTACCTTATTTCTAGAATAGTTCTTCAGCCTAGACTTCTAACTATGAGACAGAATTTCTAAAATCTTCTGTACAGTGTGTAGTTTTTTTATTTACTCTGCAGACCAACCATCCTTATTAATCTCTGTGGTTTTTGTAGTTTGGCTGACCTAAACATGTGCCCTGTTCTTATAGGTTGCTTTTGCCACATAATTCCTGCATACTCTTAAATGAGGGTAGAGTGGGTTTGTTGGCCAAAATAATTTAGATGACCTTGAATATATGGGTAAATGCCAGAAATGTAGTCAGAACCTTTGTTCTGGACATCTACTTACCTGCCATGGTCAATACTGTTAGGACCAAACCAAAATAAAATAAAATCAGTTTCTTGACTCTTTAAGGGACGTAATGTAAGATATTTCAGTCTGGAGAGAGAGGAATTGTGAGGAGTGGGGCAGAATACAAAACCTATTTTCTTTGCTACTGTTTTTATGTTCTGTGTCTTTTATGGGTTGGAAAGCAGCTTAAGAACATGGAAGATTTTGAGCAGACAAACAGAAGGAAGGAGAGAATTATTAGTATAAATAATCCCAAATAACTGTGTAAGCTACTGGTTCCTAAAATCATTTATTTAAAACAAATGATCCATGCAGGGTGTCTGTCTTGGTGAATATAGTACATTTTTGTTTCTCATATATGATACAAGGCAGGCTTTGTGATTTTTCATGTTGTAGAAAATGAATGTTGGTGAAAAGGAGGTAATCTGCTCAATGAAGTGTGCCCTGCTGGAGGATACAGAACAATGACAAAGCATATATCTTTAGACTTAAATCCAGACCCAGCAATCACTTTCCTTACAAGTTGTAAAGGGCCATTCTGCAGGTGATTTGGTTCTTTTCCCCATCTGTTATTTTTTGAGGAATGCCAAAATCTGAGGAACTGGATGTTTGGAAAATATGACAGCAGTCTGCAACTTTTTTTTTAAATGTAGGTCTTTCACTTGCTGCAGTCCTACTTGGACTCCAAACAGAAGGCTAATTCAGACTTTCTTCAAGGCTTGAGCAATGTCATCACTTGTATTGAAGCCAAGCTGTGGTTGGCTAAGAGGTATGTTAAAAACCTAAATTTATCAAAGGTTGATAACAGATAATAGGTTTTACATTTTTGTATTGGACTAATCACATAATGAAGAATGTTGTTTCAGTAAATAAACCATTTTTTGTCTTTTGCTCTAAAAGTATGTTACGGTCATGACCTTTACTTTTTTTAAATACTTTTATTGCTATGTCACATAGTTAGTTCCTTTTTATGTGAATGAAGATGTGTGTTTTTTAAATGTTCAAATATAAAACCAGTCAAATATAAAAGCAATCTTTTCTTTCAAAAATTATAGTGGGGATGGAATTTTAGTTCTTGGAAAAGAGATGGTTGTTGTGGCAAAAAGCTAACAAATTCAACAGTTTTACAGTACAGTCTTGCAGGCAGTGACTTGTCAGAAAGCAATAGCAAATTCAACAGGACATTATTTTGAGTGGACACACGGAAGTAAAGAAGTTTTATATGAGGACTTGGAAATGAAATCTCCACATGTGACCAATGTTTGTAGTTGACCTAGCTAACTGATTTAGACGGAAGATGAAAATAGACTGTAGGATACAATGAAATATTACGGTATATTGTTCTGAGAGTCTTATTCAAGGGACTGAGTTATTCACTTGTGGCATCCATAAATACAAACTGCAGCACTATTTAATATTAAACATGATCATTGTAAATCCAAGAGTAGAAGAGGCCTACCTAAGCACAGGTGGGTATCATGGCAGGAGCAAATGTTGTAGGACTGCTGCTCCCGCCAGTCCCATCCAGCATAGTCAATGGTGAGAAATTCTGGGAGTTGTGGTTCAACCATATCTAGAATGCTGTATGATTCCCACTGCTGAAGTAAAGAGTGGGTGTATGGACGAAAAAGGGAGGGAAATAAGGATTTTGGAATATAATGATTTGACCGTTACTTGGTTTATATTATATTTCTAGGCTTAATAAACCAAGAGATACATGTACTTTTTGCCAGTGTACGTAGCCCTTTGGCTCTTCCTTTTGCAGTGTGCCAGAGTGAAATGGAAATCTAAAACTATCCATAGTTTCACTTAACCCGATTTTGTTCAAATCTGGAAAGTATGATTACCAGCTTCAGAACAAGCCAAGATCCAGACCCAAGAATCCAAACTGTTCCAAATTTAGTAGGTATAATTTTTTTCAAATTGGATGAAATGAGAAGTTATAGCTAGTAAATGTAGCTTCTGAAAAAGGAAAAGCACACTGGCCAAAAAAAATAATAAAAATGTTTGTATCTCAGCTTATTAAACCAAGTTATGTTATGATTCTCTGAATACAGTCAGTATTTTTAATATTGTAGTCAGTATTATTAGGATTATAACAGATGGTTTATGACAAATTAATACAAAAGTTTTCTAAACGTAAGCAACAATTCTGTAAAAACACAAAAGCTGGAGAAGTTTAAATACATTTATTGTAGGAACATTATTAGCTGAATATATTAAGGTTTCCTTTTGTGGCAGTATATGGCATTTACCAGTTATTAGGTATGCAAGGAGTTTTAATAGGATTGTCATGTGAAGATATAGACATTGCCGGCTGCATATTGTTTTGTGATAACAAAACTTAAGAAAAATACTAGGATCATACAAATGAATTGTTGCAAGAAAACCGGCACAAACAAGCACCACATGGTTTTTTTACCTGTACACAATTGCCTTTCATTTCTTCTTCTGTAGTCAATGTACAGTTTTGCCACAGTAACTTTATGTGCCAAGTCAGTATCTACTTGAAACAATTCTGATTCAGCCATAGGCCTGACGTTTAGCTGCTGAACTATACTGATGGTGTTCGCTGATGGATAAAAAATAGTTTCACTAAGTCCCTGTCGCAGATGCAAACACTACTCAAAATTTTTGAGAGGACTACTGATGACAGTGGCTAGGATCTTACAGTGACAAACTGCTCAGCTAATAGTCTGTTACACAAGAGCGTTTGACTTTCTCTCTGCTTATAAATGTGACAGCAGTAGTATTGACAAGAGGAGGCAGATTGTTCTGAGCTATATATTCCTTCAATAGTTCCACTGAGCAGGTGGCCAGCTACCCCTTCCAAGGTTCTTGGACTCCAAAGAATCACCACCCCGCCACATCAGTCAATAAAGGGATAGGCATGTTGAAGAAAATTGAGCCCCCTCTATTTTCTGCTGCCATTGCACCACCTATTTTTTTTTTCCTTTTCATTACTGGTGCCTCCAAGGATTGGGATGTTCCTTTTTCCATCTTCTTCTCATCTGCCTTTGGCATAACTCCAGGGATTTTTTGTTCTGCCTGTAATTATTCCATCTGCTTTTGGCATAATTGTAGGTGCAATGGGAAGAGGATCTGTTCTTTGGACTAGTGTACCCATGAAAATGACATAAGCTTCTTTGGCCTCCCTTAACAGAAAAGGTTAGGCTGATAGCTTCAGTTGGCGCTTAATTTAATCAAGTTGAGTTTTTCTAGCTTGAAAGTCTACCCACTTCACTGAACAATGATACACGAAGTGAGCAAGACTTTGATTTGTTCTGCACCCACAAAGCATCATTTGAAGAGCTGTATATGGAGCTATTTTAGAATGAGTTTATTTTTTACTAAACATTCAAACATTAACAGAACAAACATAAGAAAAAGAAAGAAAAGTAGAAAAAAAACACCCTACAAAATCTGTAATAAAAAACAAATACCTAAACATCAAACACTCTGTTGTAAACCTATTTACTATTTTGGAATGAATTTATTTTTAAATCAGGGTGTAGTTTGCAAAATGGGGACATGCTTTTAAGCATCATGAAGAATAATGGAACCTCTTCTTGATTACCTATACCAGTGGTTCTCAACCTGTGGGTCCCCAGATGTTTGTGAACTTCAGCTCCCAGAAGCCCTGAGCGTTGACCATAGTGGCTGGGGCTTCTGGGAGCTGAAGTCCACAAACATCTGGGGATCCACAGGTTGAGAACCACTGACCTATACCTTAATGTTAGTGTAAAAGTTGTTTGTTTCCCTGACGTATATACAGGTATCATCAGCTAAGAAAGTAGATGTGTTCCTGAGCTTTATTTCTGCAACAGAAACTTTGGTACCAGAGATACAAATAGCGTTCAAAGAATAGAGATAGGATCCTGCATCACAGAAAAGAAGAGCAGTACAACATGTTTCAGGAAACTCTTTATTGAAAACCGATGTTAATACCCTTTTGAATCTTCTAGAGACCACATGAAAGCTATGCTTTTTTAGCATATTAGGAGGTGACATGGGCTTATCTATTCTTCCTGTTCTCTGTTTTGCTGTTCGTGTATGCTTAATAAGACATTCTGGAGGCAGCTGCTATTCATCTTATCTGTTGGTGGTAGCACAAGTAGCTGCAGTAGGATTACACAGCGCAGAACTCCAGTCATTCTCAGGTTCTCAGGTCAAGCTTTATTGCATTGTTGACTACAGATGTGCTGCTGCAACCCAGTACTTAAACCTGGCTTTCTCCAGCCTAAAACCTAATGCTGCAAGAAAAAAAAATCCGAATAGAAGATGAGAAAAAGGGGAGTTGGGCTGGGCTCCCCTTGAAAGATTTTGTAAAAAAAAAAAGCTTCTTTGTCAGAGGCTTTGTTAATTGAGGTATGCTGGTTTCTTCCCTCTTTTTTATCCACCTTCTTGGAACAGTGGTTGAACTGTGTTTTTGTGTGTTTTTATCCTGAGGCCTAAGTCTGGCATTCATTCTGTATCCAACTTGTTAAGGTATGTATGCTAACATCAGCCCAATCGTATTGGCATCCAGTTAGCTTTGTCATGTTTTATGCAGCTTTTCCTTCTGCAGCATTTCACCCTTTTAAAGAGGGAGGTGGTGGATGAGCCTTGCTTTCACTGAATCATATTTTTTTTTAGAAGTTTACTGTTCCCCACTGTTTAGCTTTCATGGTACCATATTTCAGGGAAAATGCTCCAAGATCTATGAGAGAAAAGGGACCTGCGTTAAGAAAGTGATTTCTTTATGAAAAGAGTTGTGTTGCAGACCCCCATACTCAAAGGCAATTGAAATAATCTCTGGGTAATTTTCTTCAGTAGACAACAATTCAGATGAGTTCAATTTATGAAGAACACCAGTTTAGTAAGACTGTGGTCCCTAGTTTCAGTCACTGCCTGAGGTTTGTCTTTGTTTGCTGCTTGATGAGATGAGATGAGATGTGAGGTATTTCCCATTCGCAGGATAAAATCAGGCAGGTATGGGCTGGTTTTTCTAGGCTTCAGGACTCTCTTTTGCAGTCAAGTATGTGTATGAAGGGGTAAAAGGAGAGCACTGAAATATTACCAAGGCCAGTTTTGTAGCACCACCTCACTAAAATTATGACTTCCTTCGGGCATGGCACTTAACGATGTGCATCTTTTCTGAGAACAAATATTTACATTCATTTAATAGTCTGCTCTTGTTTTGCTTTTCAGTATTTCATTTTCCTGGTTAGTGCAGTTACAGCCCATGAAGTGAGGAGTATCCAATGTACTTATGAAATGATGGTCTCACACTGTTCTTACATAGTCCGCATTAAAATTCTGATAAGATACTTGTTTTATATGACAAAGAATATACTCAAAACTTTTAAGATATGGATCACATTTACCCTAAGATTAAAAATAGTCCTAAACAGTGTAAAAGTTTATGAAGCCAGGCTTTTCTGATTTTAGTTTTCAGAGCACCTTTAATTTGGGGTACTTCTTAAAAATGTTCAGTGTATGCCTATTATATATGCCTAATAAACTTTATTTTAATCCATTCAAGGACTTCCATTTCAGAAAAGCAAATATAGATGCGATTCCACTTTATTTTTCTTAATATAAGTAAACAGACTCATTAAAAAGTGAGTGAATTTCTGATCCAGTTTATGAATGACTGAATGTTATGATGGGTAGTACTTTAGATGCTGATATCACTAGTTTTAAGGCATGGTTTAAAATATAAACAATATACATTCTGTCACTGACTTTGTTTCTAGGCAAAATCCTTGCTTGGTGACCAGAGCAGCATATCTTGATGTCCTCGTCCTGCTGAATAATTATCTTAGAAAGTCCAGAACAAAAGGTAAGCTTAAGTTCATGTATCATTTTCCTGCCACCATGAGAATTTTGAGACCTGTATTCTTGCTGATGGAACAGGTTTAAGTAAACACAAGGTTCTCAAACCTCTTAAAGTGTTTTAAGTTGAAGAAAGCAGCCTTTTCAGGTTCAGTGGAGAGAAAACAAAGACAATCTCATGTCAGTGCTCTTTTTCTTGTTGTTAATTACTGTCAAGTTGACTTTGACTTACAGTGACCCTCTGAATGAGATACCTCTAAGATACCATGTCATCAGCAGCCCTGCTCAGGTCATGCCAACTCAGGGCTATAGCTTCCTTGACTGAGTCTGTCCAGTTATAACGTTGTTTTTTCCTCTTTTTGTACTGTCTCACATTTTGCCAAGCATTATCCACTTTTAAAATGAGTTTCATGATATGGTCAAAGCAAAATAAGTATGAAATCTTTTTGATGTAATTTGATCAGACTTTACAGTATGTCATCTGACTGCTTTTGCTACATCTTTCCTCACTTTTAATACTATCATGTTGCTCAGGATTTTCATTTCCTAAGTAAAACTCTGCCTAATTATCTGTCTGAAAGCATCCCAGCCCTGTCTATTTTAGCTTGCTCACCCCAAGTATTGGAATGTTTATACTTTCTGTTTCTTGTTTAACAATGTCTAGCTTCTCTTGATTCATGTTTCTCGCAGTCCATGCAGCTGCCTTGAATCCCATTCTGGAAGAAAGGAAAAATATAAATAAAATAAAACAAAACAATTTTTATTTTATTTTATTTTATTGTATCTCCACTGTACAGCTTTGACCCTTCCTGTCACATCTAGGCATATCAGCAGTTGAGCATCCTTTCAGCTTGAATCCAGTTGCGTTGTTAGATCCAACGCTACTCATACTTGTCCACTGAGCTTCTGCAGTAGCTCACTGAGTGCCTTCTGACTTGGTAGTCTCATCTTGTGACACTATTTCTTGTTTCATTTTCGATGGTCTCATTTATAGGCTTTTCATAGTAGGAGATATTCAGAAGTGTTTTACTGGGGCCTCCTCCTGTGCATTACTAACATGTGTTAGCTGTAGTCCCATTGCTATGGTCTCTGAGAGATCCTCTGTCAGTGTCATCCCCCCCACACACACACAAATACTGCTGCCACCCAGTAGCTGTTTGGCACATTGCTATCATCAGCATAGCCTTTTGCCTCACAGGGGCATGCAGTTGCACCACCGCAGAGGAGTAGTGCCATGATGGGGTTAACATAAAGTTTATCAAAATTAAGTATTTTAAAAAAGGTCAGAAGAGAGCAAGACAATATGATTTTTTGAAAGAGGAACCTAGGAAAATAAATGCACTACTCCCCACTCCATCAATATCAATCAATAAAAAAGAAAGAATATGATTTTCATTTCTTGGCCCAGCCAGGACACAAAACACCCCCCCCCAAAAAAACACGGTGTTCACAGTTTCTTTGGCAACTCCTTGAAACTCTTTAAAGAGCCCAGCATGATGCTGTGAGTTTCATTTGGGAGAAATCAATCAAATAAATAATAAAATCAGTTGGGAATTACTTTTGCATCCTACGGAATCTTAAACAAATGCCTTCTAATGAAATCAAACGCTAAGATACGTAGCCACAGAAATCTCTTAACTGTTCCTTGAAATCTAATATATTTTCTTGGTTCTGATAATGTCACTCCATAACTCTATGCACCAGTGCTTACATTATCAATGTTGTTACTATGTAAATATTAAATAATAGTAATCTTACTTAGAGTGGTATGTTTACACTTTAAATGTAACTGGCATATCTACCTTAAAAATATTAGGACAAATAATGTTATTATTACTTAACTTGCTTAGCTAGTTGAAGATTATGACCCACGAGAATTGAGGGTGAGTGAGTGAGTTAAAGGTAGTTTGAATTCTCTCTTGAACTCCAGCTCACGTGGACACTCAAGCGGTCCTGTCTGTTAGGACGTACCACTCTGTTATTATTGTACTTCATTTCTCACTTCCTTTTCTGTTTTGGATACGATTGCTGTTGAGACAGTAGGACTCCTCTTACAGCAAGGGCAGAGAATCTCTTCCAGCCTAATTCAACATTAGAGATATTCTTGGGGTTGCGTTACAGTGGTGAGTAGGTCCAAAAACAAAAAGAAGGGACCGAAAATACCAGCGGAGTCATGTTGAAATCTCTCACTACCAGTCACTGATCCTTGAAAGAAGAATTTCTACCTACTAGAATGAGAAAAAGACTGTTCAGATGGTGAGAAATGACCAGCAATGGTGTCATGGGAAATGGGGTATGACCATCTGGAGAAGCTCAGAGGCTGGGTTGGGAACCCAGGAAGGCTGTGCCCAATACATCATCATCACCATCATCTTTATTTACACCCCGCTTTTCTTCTCGAAAGGAGGACTCAAAGCGGACTCAGATATGTCTTAATTGTTTTACACCATCGTCTTGTCCCTTGTTTCCTCTGAAATGAGCACTTCCTACAAATCCCCCCCAAAAACGGGAGGCACTGTTAAATTAGAAGCAGCAGGAAATCTGGACTCTCCCTCCCCTTCTCCCCTTCCTCCTTCTCCCTTTCTCTCTCTCTGTAGCAATACCACTATATTAAATTCCATACAGACAGAATCATAGGATTGAAAAGTGTTTCCAATTTTATTGTTTGGTTTTAATATTTCTTAACTATTATATTCCTTTGGGTATATTTCCAGACATGTTTGTAAAGCTGTTACTTTAAACTTTAGCAAGGGTTGTGGGGCAGGGAGAAGAGTTCAAGTGTGAACAAAAATGAAACAGGTGTCTTGTTTCTTGCTTTTTTGGGGGGTATAAAAGACTCTAGGAAGTACAACAAAGGAGGCCACTGAGTTTATTTAATCTGTCCAAAATGGAATATACTAAAAGGAATCTCTGATTAATGTGGACCTTTTCAGATTAATTTTGCCAGCTGTAGAGAAGCTACAGTTACAAACTTTAGCATTGTACTTTTATTTCCTTTGTTTCTGTCACTTAATTGTCGTGTGTGTGTGTGTGTGTGTGTGTGTGTGTGTGTGTTAAACTGGTTAAAGTCACATCTATTCCATATATATAAAATTCTCTTTGAGAACTTAAATGGACACCGGTAGAATGTGCTGCTGTGATTAGAACTCTACCAGCTATGAAACCTTATGTGTGCACATCAGATTGCAATTTCCAGCTGCATACAATATGAAAAATACAATATAAAATATTTGCAATATAAAAAAGCAGCCACTGTGCCCAATCCTGTAGTAGTTCCCTTTTGGGAATAACTACAATCACTCAGATGGTCTACAAATATTTGCTAGGTCCCACCAAATGATGCTTGTTATGGGGAACATAGAAAGTGATGGTCCCTGGAACAGAGCTTGTCCTTGGTGAGTTTCTGGGAAAGAAAGAAACAATTACAGTCAGCGCTCCACATTTGTGAGTTTGACTTTCACTGATTTATTTGCAAGTTTCTCCAACTTCTTCCCCCTGGGGGACCCTTCTCTCCTGGCAGCTGCAGGCAGGCCTTGCAGCTCTTTCAAACCCCACCTTTGATTCTCCTCTTCCTCCACCAGCGGCTGCCTGACTAGCTAAGGATGGCTCACAGCTCAAGTTCTTAGTGCCACAAACCCCATCCTGATGCTGCACATATCGAAGGAAGGAAATGGATGACAGAGAGGAAGTATAGGATCACCATGCTGACCCATCTCTCTTCCTTCTGCTTTCCTTGATTTGGTTCGAACCCTGGTTGTCCATTCCCTACCATGCCTCAGTCCCCACAAACACATCCATTTTGATATTTGCAATTTTCCCACTTTTGCGAGGGTCCTACACCCCTAACCCCAGCAAACGTGAAGGGCTGACTGCATAGCTAATGGGCACAGTTTTGGCACTCTCTTCAGCACGTTGAAAAAAAAAATGTCATGGCCCACGTCAGACAGTCTGACAAGCACTGCTTTAAAGGATAACTATGGCTGAAGTAGGGAAACCTGTAGTTATTAAACTATGCTAAAAGAAACCGTTGTAGCCAACAAATAACTGTGAGAAAGATGACATGACCAAAGGCCATTGCACAAAAGTGGTGTGTGTGTGTGTGTGTGTGTGTGTGTGTGTGTACATGCAAATGGATGGTAGGTATACAACAGCACAGTGAAGAACAATTTGCATCCCTAGAAATGACTGATCTTTACTTAATACTAAATAGTTGTTTACAGAAATATCAATTGCATTAGCTAAACAAATTATCTTCACCTTTGGGTGATCTTTTAGAATACTTGTTATACAAAATCTTGCCAAATATGTTATGTATCTTAAAGACATGAAAGCCAAAGTCACTCCTTTAGAATAACATTTTATCTTAATCTTACCATAGATGTGAAAGTATGTGGAGAACGTTTACTTATCAGAAGATTTTTAAAATGTATTATGTGTGGTGAGAAAAATAGAAGATAAATTACATTGTATTTTTGTGTCGTTTATTTATAAATATTCAGAAGTAATATATTAAGGTCTCCACTACACAGACATAAAATCTTCAAAAGCAATGTCCAGTGTTTTTATCTTAAGTAAATATATTTTCAGTTTATCATTAATTACGCATGATTCTTAACTTGGTATTCTGCCAAATTTAATAAATATATGTCAGTTCTGTTTCTGTTTTATCTTAACCCCAAATATGTTTCTGTGACCTATTGTTGAAAACCGTGGTGAAATTTTTGAATTGTTTGTTTAAATGATAAGTCAGTCAGAGTTGTAGATCATTTTAATAATGAACCTTTAGTACTTGCTTTCAAAAGAAGTTAAATGTTACTTAAAGAATCATTCTTGTGAGCTGTCATGAGGACTGGAAAAAGTTAAGTGGTGGAATCCATGAAAAATAGATAAAAGTGCTGAACCCTGTCGCTATAATCATAAATACGTGACAGGAATAAATGTAAGACCAAATCTTGTTGAAATTTTAACTTTCTTTGGTTTAAAATCTCTTAAGAAGCATGTCCAAAAAGAAAAGAAAACAAGCTACCCTGGGAGCCTTTTTGACTGAAGAGCAGAGTGAACATACTGTACATAAATGAATAAACATTGGCAGCAACATATATGTTTGTTTTTATGGTGTGGTCTAATTAGGTTAAATTTAACAAAATTCATCTCAACAAATTCAAAACATTTTTTTTTTCTGTTTGGTCATAAAGTGTGGATACAAAGGCATTTCCTGACAGTTGTGGTCAACTAGTATTTATGGAAAAGGCCAGTTCTCCTTGCACATTTACATTTACGGGAGTAGTAAAACTAAGTATAATTTTTATTTCAAAATAGTGACTTTTTTGCTCTCATTTCTGAGGTTGGAATATACATTTTCAGTGAAATTAGTATTTCATTTAAATCTATTTTGTCAGCCTTTTTCCATTTGTGTACCCTCCAATATCATAATGTTTTCTTCTCTTACACCATTTCCTTTGAGAGGTCGGGAAAGTGAGAAATTGGCTTTTAGCAACTCTCTTTTCCTCTGTGTGCACATTTTTGGAAGTAATCCGTACCCATAGAATGTAGAGTGGAATGAACCCCAAGGTTATTTAGTAAAACCAACACCCAATGTAGGAATCCATAGCTAAACTATCCCTGAGTAGGGTACATCCAATATCTGTTTTAAAAGCTCAAAAGAATAAGAGCTTACTTAGCCTCTTTTCATTATCGAAGAGCTCTTACTGTCAGGTAGTTCTTCCTAATGTTTAGTCAAGTATTGAGATCCCAAGTTGTTTAGGGCTTTGAATATCATCACCATAACCTTGGATTTAGACCAGAAGTAAATTCTTAATTCTTTAAATATTCTGTTTTTTAAAAGAGAGGATTTATGGCTACAGTCCCAACACTGCCTCATTTATGTGCTTCTCATACCAATGTAATCTATTGTAAACTTTATCTTCAGGCCTCCGTCCACCATCCTTGCACCCAGATGTATATATGCACTCTGTTGTCTGCACAAGGATCTGTGAAATAGGAAGCTTATGAAGAATGGCAGCTTCAGGAGAAAATTGCAGGAGGGGCCGAAACTAGGCAGTATAGTCAGCCCTCCACATTTGCAGGTTTTACTTTTGCAGATTTGATTATTCATGGATTATTTGCTGTCACCTCTACTTTCTCCCTGTACCATTTTTAATAGGGACTGCAAGCCTTGTGAGACTGAGAGTTTGTGAACAAGGCTTGTAAGTCCCTATTAAAAATGGTGTGGGGCAGCAGTGGAGGTGGCAGTAAGCCCCACCAGCCACTCACTTCTACCTTGTGAAGGAACCCTGGTGTCTCAAAGGAATCCACAGTGGGTTGAATGTGGTGATCATATTTGTGTGCTAAATATGGTTTGGGTGGGCCTAGACTTATTTACAGTTTTTTCACTTTCACGGGGTCCTGTGCTCCTAACCCTAGCAGATGTGGAGCAATGACTGTATATTGGAAATCTATGACTTGGCTGCCTGATGCAGTTTTTTTCATAGCTTAAAAAGTACTGAAGTTAAGAGGCAAATTAGACTGAAGCAGCAGTGCTGAGAGGTGGTTTTGACTCTTTCCCTTATGTTGTTTTCCCAATCATTGCATTCTTGGGATGGCATGAAGGAGTAATCCACTACAGTTGGGTTAATCCCACGTGCCAACTGGTGCAGGAGTCCATGTTCTTTTCAGTTGTGGCAGTTAGGAATCCCTCCCTTCCCTGACGGTTTTTGTCTGTCCTGCCAGATGAACTGGTCGGTTTTGTCTCCTCTCTTCTTCTCCTTCGCTGAAACTGCTAACCTTGTGGAATGAAAAAAGACAAGTAATTTTGCCTTCCTTCCCCTCCCATGGAACTAATAACGATGTGGAAAGTTGGTGCTGGGAAACGAGGATTTAAAAAAAAAAAAAACAAGAGCCATGGCCCAAACCCATCTGGACCATCTTCCAGTTGCTTGCAGGATTTGAAAATCATGACAGAAGAAGCAGTTGGACTGGTTATCCATCTTGCCTAATTGACAATCAGATAAGAGGTGATTTGGAGAGGCTGCTGTAGTTAGAAAGTCCCATATTGTCCCATCCTTATAGGGAACTGCAAACCAGCTGTGATTGAGAAAAATGGCTCTGTTTGCTACAGGGCCATCCTCTACATCTAGAATGTCACATGCACTCTTTTAGTCAGGCATGGGGAACCTTTGGCTTCCCAGATGTTTTTATCTACAAGTCTGAGAATCTTTTATAATTGGCCATGCTGAGTAGAGCTAAGGGAAATAGCAGACCGAGACATCTAGAGGAACAGAAGTTCCCATGTCTGCATTTATTTATTTATTCATTTAATTTAAATACTGTTTTTCTCCTAACACAGGACCCAGTCCGTCTACAAACCTAATTAATACGAACATTTTAAATGTCTCTTATACCACAACCCAGTGAAAAGGACACTCTTCTAGATTTTGAGAGCCACTGTGTTATTTTTTTTTCTTCCACCTTTTTGTCCCTGAAGTTTCTTTGGCTGAGATCCTCTTTAAACATCCAGCCACTTCTTTCTTAATAGCAGTTTCACATTCCCTGGTCTCATATTTAAACCCCTCTAGCGTTTTGGCTCCAGTAATCAATTTGGAAGAATATATGGAGAACATGTTATCCAAGGCACCTAGCCTCTCCTGGATGCTGAAAGAAGGAACAAACAGTACACATGTTACAGTGGGAAGATGTAAAAATGCTTACATCTTTAAAACCTCTGTATGCAAATGACTTGAAGGTGCACAACAACCAACAATCAGTAAATCCAGCTGATCAAAGTTCTCTATCAGTTCTTTGATAGTAACTGAATGATACTGAACATAGCACATAAATATATTTGTAACATAGTAAGTCAGTTGGACATCTGTAAGTTAGTGGAATATGCTATTAATTTGTCAACACAAAACTGATCAAGTTTGTGAGAGAGACAGTTTTACATAAAACTGAGCATTTGATTTCATTGTAACAGGAAAAGTCCCTAATCCTGGCTGTCACTACAGGTGAGCTTGCAAATCATAGTAAGCCCCAGTTTGTGCTAGCTGTGGTGTGTTGCTTAAGCCACAAATTGCATGGCAAAGAACCAAAATGTGGCTTATCTTTTTGATTTTTGGTATCTTTCTCTCCATTTTTCGTCAGTTCCTGTTACAGACTAGAAAACTGTGAAGAAACACCAAAGCCAGACTATAACTACATGTTTGTTTGTCATGACAAACAGTGGTTCAAAACAAACCAGAAAACTCCAATTATGTTTTGTGGCTGGTTGATGGGCTATAGTTTCTTGGCTAAAGTGTGTTCACTTGTCACAACAAACTACATATCCCAGCAAGCCATTTCAACAAAATCTTGTAGTGGCTTGTTAAGTTTACGTTCCTCACTTTTTCTCATATACTGTCTGTTCAGGCTCTTGAGGGCTCTCATATGTACTGTACAGTATATTTAGACCAGTATTTTTTTGGTGTTAAATTTGTGGCGTGCTTTTCAAAAGGCATTCTGAACTCACAACTGCATTAGAATATGTAGTACTTTAAAATTCACCAAAATTTCCAAACAATCAACAGCTGTTGCTATGCAAATAAAACATGGCTCACCTATGTGAGGGTCATCTCTATATACTAAATGGCTAGAAAATTTTTAATTTAGAAATGTCTCTGTATTTTGTTGAAAGAAAACAGATAATAGACAAAAAACATACTAAGTTCTTAGATCAAAGCATTTCTTTGCAAAAAAAAAAAAATGTTTCATTTGCCATGCATTAAAAATAACTGGGCCCAAATATCTTAGTTTAGTATCAAAGCCTCTTGAAAGTACTTTGGATCTAACTTAAGAATAGTAGCTTGCAACACATGATTATAAAGATGGCTTGCATTCTTTTGCAACCACAGTGGATTTTCTCTTGAAAACATAGTGTCCTGTTTATGTATATCTGAATATCACACTTAAAAATTGCACTGCCCTACAATATGATAGATAGTGACTCTTCTCCTCCTATTTCTATTTCTTCCTCCTCATTTATCAACATTCTGTTTTTTTCTGGGTTTTGTTTCAGTACAAAGACGCAAGTGACATAGGAATCTGTCCTTGTGGTTAATTTCAAGAACAATGAAATAAATAGACAATTAACAGTGCAGTATTACACAAGAGAACTCAGACTTAAGTCCCTTTCAGTTCAGTTAGTCTTCCTCCTGGTTAAGTGTAGATACATTTGTAAACCTTGTTCTGAATATGTACATAAACTGGTTTCAGTGTTTGGCTTAGCAGGTTTGTGGATCACATCCCTGGTTTCTCCTACATATATTTTAAATTTAAACTTGAATTACTATTACTATTAATAGTTAATATTAAGTTTAGTAACTTACACTTATGTAACTATTACTATTTATTAAAGTAACAGTAGTAGATAAGTACCCAAGTCAGAGTTGTCCATGCCATCATATTTCTGATTTCTATGTATGGTTATGAAAGCTGGACAGTGAAGAAAGATGAGAGGAGGAGAATCAAGCCATTTGAAATGTGGTGCTAGGGGAGAGTTCTGTAAATTCTATGGACGAAAAAGAATAATAAATGGGTCCAAGAACAAATCAAGTCTGAACTCTCCCTTGAAGCCAAGATGACTAGGCTGAGACTTGGCTATGACTAGGCTATGAGATTTGGCTAGGGAGCCCTTCAGAGATCTACCTGTATTAGTTGAGCATTGCGCTCTTCACCTCGTTTGAAATATGATGCTGGAGGAGAATTCCACAAATAAAAGACAAGCAAAATAAAAGACTGATAAAAAGACAAGTGAATGGATCTTAGAATAAATCAAACCTGAACTCTCCATAGCAGTCAAAATGACTAAACTGAGACTACTGTACATTAGACATATCAGGAGATGATATGATTCATTAGGAAAGACAATATAATGCTTGATAAAGTGGAAGGAAGTTGGAAAGTAGGAAGACAACATTACAAATGGATAGACTCAAGGAAACCATAGCCATGAGTCTGCAAAACCTGAGCAAGGCTGTTGATAACAGAGGGACTTGATTCTCTTTCATAAGGTCACCATAAGTCAAAGTCAACTTGACAGCAGTTAGCAAAAACAATACAAATAAGTGGGTGTTTTAATGCATCTCACTCACATCATGCCAAACTCCAGTGATGAGTACTAGAAGAATGGTAACGACTGAGAAACAAGAAGTAAGTTAGCTCATGGTAATGGTGAACTTTATAGAATTTTTTTTAAAAAATAGGGGAAAAAATACCACAGACAACCACTCCCCTCTCCCATAAATCACAGGACTGAGTATGCTTGGCAGTTGCAGAACATTGACTCTGTCAGGGGGAAAAGATGAGTGAATAAGAGTCCTGCCTAGGTCTTTGTAGCTTTTAATATCATGGAGGTAGACTGCTAGAAACCCTGACGAAGAATATTCCTGACTGAAGGCTGGAACTTGCAGCTGGCCACTGCAACTTGGATGACAATCAAAATCACCCTGTCAGATTTTAAAATATTTGCCACAATGTCCTGAGGACTTACACTACTTCCCTTATATCTTGGAAGCCCTACCTCTTTAGAATTTTAACTTGAAACTGACCCCTGGAACTTGGACATCACCTGAAAATGCTTTGAAAAATTTATGGGCACATACCATGATTTCCTGATAAGTTACAGCTGCCTCTTTTTTGTTTTTAGCAAGCCCCCTTCCTGGAGTTTCAACTTGGAACTTAGCACTATAACTTGGTTGACAACCAAAAACGAATGGTCAGATCTGAGATATCTAGCAAAATGTCCTGGCTGCCATAGACACACAGATGTCCTCTTGCTATTATGAGTAGCTGAAGGGTTCCTGACATTACCCAAGTCCATGGACCCTCCTATTTTTCCTCTTTCTTCCCTTTTCCCTTCCCCTGGTTTTTAGCTTTAGGGATATTAGCAGCAGTGCCTTAGCCTTCTCCTGTTTTTCTGCTGTTTTTTCCCTGTTTTAGTCTTCGCCGAAGTGCCTTGGGCCTCTCATCTGTTTGTTGTTATTGTTAGCTGTTTTGCTGAATTGTATGTAGTGGTTTGTGGCTCTGTACCTAATATCTAGCAAAAGGTGCTCTAACTTCAGGAATCTTTAACTGTGATACCTCACCTTGTTTTTAATTTCAGTAGCAGTGTCTTAGCATTTTCCTGTCTCCCCCACTCCCCCCAATCTTTTTTCTCTCAGAAATCTTAGCAAGAATGCCTCAGAGAGCCCGCTTTTATTTTTTAGCCCTTAATAAAAATCTTGATGAGTTATATATAGTAGCCCATCTTTGTGCTTTTAGTAAGCCTTCCATTTGTAATTTTGACATGGAGTTAGTCACTGCAACTTGGGCAACAATAAAAAGGAACACTCAGTTTGAAGAGTCTGCCACAAAGCCCAAAAAGTTATGGCAACTCCCCCTTTTCCTTCTAGGAATTTGAACTTGAAACTGGGCACTGATATTTATATGGCAACCAAGGACACTCTTTCAAATTTTGAGGCGTGTACTATGATTTCTTACTGAGTTATGACTGGCCTTTATTTGTTGCCTCTAATGATCATGCCTTCCGCAGTCTGGAATTTTTGATTTGAAACTCAGCAATGCAGCTCAGATGGTAACCAGCACCATCTGTTTAGCAAGATAAGTTACAGATGGAGCGAGAGAGATTTTCTTATTATTATAGATGTCATCTTCTCTTCTGTATTGCTCCTTTTTTTTTTTTTTTTTGCTACATACAGCTGATCTGTAGCATGTAAGACACTTTGATGCATTGCTTTGGTGATCTTACTCAGAGAATTGGCTTGGGACCTCGATATTTGAGGGAGCATCTCTATATATGTCTGCCTGAGAATTGAGAGCTGTTGGAGGCATCCTACTCTATGTCCCATCAGTAAGGGAAATACTTTGTGGGAGGACATGGGAGAGGGCCTTTTTTGTGGTGGCACCCTGGCTGTGGAATTCCCTCCCACTGGAGGCCCAGCTGGCAGCAACATTGGGCTCATTATGGTGCCAAGTTAAAACTTGGCTTTTTATTAAAATTTTTGGACCGTACTGGTTTTATCCAGGTTGCACATGCTTTATGGTTATAATATTCAACATTGTTTTAAGCAGTTTTAAATTGTTTGTTTTTTACTGAGAAACTATGTAATATATTTTAATATTTTTAAACTTTTGCAAATACTTTTCATTTTAAAATGATTTAATTGTAAACTGCTCTAAGATCCTCAGATAAAGAGTAGGAGATAAATATTTAATAAGAAAATAAATAAGTTGGTCAACCATGCTATCCATTCTTTCCATATAGTAAAAAGTAGTGGCAGAGAATCAGACTTTTCCAGAAATAGTTGCCAACTTTGTAATTTCCATCCACAACTTAGCTTAGGAACTCATCCACCTTGTTATCTTTTCAAAAAGAGAAATGTGGACACTTAGCTTTTTCACCAAGTTTTTCTGAAGGTATAAAATACTCAGTTGCTATTTCGTCTTATATATGCTTCTATTATATTTCTTCAGTTGACCTTCAATCTTTTTTAGACTAAATCTCTTTGATTAAAAAAAACTATTAAAATCTTTTAACAAAAAAATAAATAGGGATCAGAGAGTTAATAATGCATAATAACAAAAAATTGCTTAATCAAACACAAGGCCCATTTAGTTCATCTTCCTGTTGTCAGCAATAGACAACCAGATTGTCTCACTTTATAGAGATAACCATGGTCATTTCTGCACTATACTGTTATAGTGCTATTATCCCACGTTCAACATCCTGTGGAATTCTGGGGTTTGCAGTTTACTGAGTCCAAAGAATTCTCTGGCTGAGAATTCAAAGTGCTCCTCCCTAAACTGCAAACTCCAGGGTTCCATAGGATGTTGAAAGTAGAATAATAGCACTATAACAGTGCAGTGTGGAAATGGCCCTTATGTTCCTCATTTAGAAACCAGTCACCTCAGTTTGATTTTTTTCTGTTTTTTTTTCTTGGAAGAATATATCTTCTGATCAACCTCAAATTATAAAATGTATATGACCAACCACTTGGATTTTTACTTCCTGTTCTAGTGCTGTTCCATCTTTCTTCATCTTAGCATAGGAAAATTGTGCAATGGTTGGTTCTTCTGTCAGCATAGTTTTGTCTGTAAACAGAAGTGCCTCTTTAATTCAACTTAAGAACAGAGCCAGACCTTTACTTTGGAAATTAATGTGCGTATTGGTTTAATAAAAATTATGGCATTGGCCAAGGAAAAGAGTTTGTTTTAAAGTTAGGCAGAAAAATAAATATGTAAATGGAAGTCAGGAAAAGGTGTTCTTTTTTTCCTTTTTTGAGGGGGGGTCAAACATAGAAACATGTATACTTTTCAATCATTGGAAATGAGGGGTATTTCTTTCTGGGAAATATTTTTTTATGAAAAGGGTGGAGTGGAAGGGAATGTCAGAAACATTTAGTTGTTGTTTGGGATTATATAAACATGTGTAAAAACTAATCCAGAAATTTGTGAGAACATTTTTGTTTGCTTACTTTCTCTCTCTCCAATCAGATTACTAGTAAATGGACTGAAAGGGGTGTCTATGCTGTTTATTTTGGGAAAGTGTGAATGGGCAGGTGTCATGAACTGGCCTAGCCTTGTCTCGTGAGAGGAGAGCGAGATTAGCCAAACTGAGTGTATGCAGTCCTTTGTAACTCTACGTCCTCCCCCAGGAACAGTTCAGTTGCCACCATGTGGATTCCTTTATTTGTGATACTGTTTCCACCAACGCAGCCCCAAAGTTTAATTCCACAGACGAATCCCTTTTGAGTAGTGTGGCAAGGCTTTAGGCATGGGGTGGGCAACTCATAACTTCATCACAATGATAATAACATTTAAAGAGGTTTACTTATCTAATACAATAACAACAGCAGCAGCAACAACAAAACTTTTCTTTGTTAAGAGCTCCCAATTAGGTCCTAAAATAAGAGGGGAAAATAGTTTGTTTCAGTTTACAGTAGGTCCCAGGTGAGCAGTAGGAAAACAAAGAAAGAATAAACAGATTCCTCTAAGCCAGTGGTTCTCAACCTGTGGGTCCCCAGATGTTTGTGGACTTCAGCTCCCAGAAGCCCCAGCCACTGTGGTCAATGCTCAGGGCTTCTGGGAGCTGAAGTCCAAAAACATCTGGGGACCCACAGGTTGAGAACCACTGCAAAGCCTATATATTCACAGCCCCTAAGAAGTACAGGTCTTAGACTTTTCCTGTTGTCTTCCTCTCTGTTCCATGCATTTCTTTATGGAGAGCTACCGGCAAGCTTTTGTCCTAAAACTGTTCTCACAGAGATCAAGCCTCATACTCTGGCTATATCTCTGCTTCTTGACTGCTTTCTTGGGTTACTTCTTGTTTGGCCTACTTGTCTCTACTCCACCTTCTCTCTTCACTTGTTCATTTTAATTGTACTTCTACTTCTCTTTCCACAGTTTCAGCTCAGCTTCTACTTCCAGCTTTCCTCCAGCTCTCCCATTCACCACCACCCACTCCTAGGCCTGGCTAATTTTGCCTTCATTTTCTATTTAATGAAATGCCCTTGTATTTTACAATAAATCAAACCTTGCTAATGAATATCAACCCCATATATACCAATGCAAAGCAGCATAAAAAACACTATTAGATCAGTTGTGGTGGTTGTGTGTTGTCAAATCATTTCCGGCTCAAGATGAAACTATCAAGAAGTTTTCCAGGACTGAGATTGTGTGACATGCCCATCACCCAGTGGGTTTCTGTGGCCGTGCAGGTCTCCAGGGTTGTAGTCCAATGCACTGGCTCTCATTAAATCAATATATATCAATAAAATGATGTAGAGAACTGTTCCTTCACAGCAAGAATGTTGCACAAATTTTATATCAAATACAGATATCTGAGGGCTGAAATGACATTTGAGTTGCTTGGATTCAACTTCCAATGGTTTCCTGCACATGTGTTGAAAACAGGCCGCATCTGGCTTGCAGCATCTAGGAATTTCTACTCCCCTGTTCATTTAAGACAGACAAACCAGCACAAAGGCTAATAAATGAGCAGATTGATATCACTCTCACCCCACCCCTGCAGCATCCCCTTGTTCACAGAGCGTGAATAGTGTGTAGTAGGCTTCATTCTCTCACAGTGTTCAACCAGCTGTGGACAGGTTCATGAATTGAGCATGGGTTTGGACTTGATGCCTTATGAGACCCTTTACAACTCTGTGATTCTAAGAGTAGCGATTGGGCCTCATGATCCCATGGTAAGGTTTGATTGTGGAATCTCGTTCTCATTAATTACTTGAAACACACACACAAAAAGATTCAGATCATTCAACTTTTAGATGTATGAAGTCACTTGAAAGCCATTCTTGTGCCAGGGGAAAAAAGTTTGTAGAAAGACAAGAAATATTTCTCCCTGTATGGTACAATTTGACTCCTCCCTTTTTTCCTTGTATTAATTCACCTTATAATTACAATGAAATTATGGAACCCTTGTAGTTTTGCAAATTTATTGAGCTAGGTGTGGAGAGAAAGCCTGAAAAATTTTAACTATTGGTGTATTTTAACCAGTTATGGTAAAGAAATGTAGAATGTTTTACTTAAGCATCCAGAACAATTTTTGAACTTAAAACATGTAATTCACCTGGGTTTGGATAAAATGAATTTTTATGGCTCAGCACTCCACACTTTGCACACACTTTCAGTAGATATATTATGTGGATTTTTATATGCTTTTTTTGTGTAAAAAATTTAAATTTTTCCATTGGAATCCATGGAAAATGAGTGGTTGCATTTGGCTGGGTTTTGCTTTAAGTATTTTTCTGTAATAACTGCAGCACATCTTTGCTTTTTCTTCTTCATCAAACCACTCCATTTTATTTCATTTCAGGTGCAGAAATACTCAGATTTGAGGAGCAGATCAGCACAATTATCTCAGATTCTGAACTGGCAGTGGGTATCAGCTACTCTCCTGCAGTGCCAGGACTTGCTCAGTATCTGCAAAGCCTCACCAAGCTCTTCATCTCTATGTGTTCAGCAACTACAGATCTTGGATTTCGACACAGCAATTTACTTGCCAAAGAGAAAAGAGTGGATTCTTGTTTGTCAGTTGCACATCTGCTGTGTTCTGACTTCTGTGAAGTGCGTTTATTGGTCTTAGATGCAACCCTGATGTGGTTGAATCAAGCGAATTCTAAACATGGGACAGAAGGAGGAAACGTTCTGTTGTGTCTACTGTCTGGTTTGGAGGAGATCCTTCTTAGGGTAGCGTTAACAGAAAAGCATCCAGAATGTTTTTGCAAGGTGAAAGTGCATAGGTTACTTCCTTTCATAAAAATTTTAGATCCAGTTAGGATAAGAATTTTTTTTTTTTACCTGGTGATAGTGGTTTGTTGTTGCTGTTACAGGTATTACAAGCTCTCTACTGTATGGATCTTAAAACTCTGCTTCACAAAACAGAAGATGCTATAAATATGAGTTCAAAGGATTTCTTGCATTGGGTTATGAATATTGCAGATACCTCTGACAGGTATGCTATCTTATTTTTTTTTGTTTTGCCCATCTATAAATGTTTATTTCCAGTCAAGAAATAACTTGATGCAGGAAACAAAAAAGTTAAGTTCAAAATGTTACCTTGTCTTTAAGAATACACTTCTGCTGTAATTTTACTGTGTACTGACAAAGCCTTGGTGAGATGGTCACAGTTAATTTCTTTTTTACATTCATAGCTATCTTCTGACCCATTTTTGAAGCTGTTTACAATGGCAGTCTTCACAAACCTGAAAATGATGTTTCAGGGAAATGATATTATTGAAATGCAGCCTCTCCCCAACAATCACCTAGACAGAGAATTGTACATTAGGGTGTTTTTGAAGATCAGTGATGTGTGTGTGCGCACGCATGTGCATGCACTTTCAAGTCACCTGTCGATTTATGGCAACCCCATTAATTTCATAGGGTTTTTTAAGCCAAGGAATGCTCAAATGTGGTTTTTCCTGTTCTTTGATGGAACCAAAATAAAGCCTTATCCCAAGGATCTTAAAACTTGGGCCAGCTCATGATGAGGGAATTACCATTTTTCAGATTATAGGGTCTCTAATCTTAACCCAAAATGCCTACCATATAAGAGTTTCAGAGCATATCGGCCAGTTGTTTAAACTGGTTCAGTAGTCATTTCTTCTTCTCAGGGCACTGTTGTTCTATCTGAGGACAGCCAATACATAATTAGATCACTTTACCCCTAAGAAAATGTCAGGCCTCTACAAGCATAATTGTCAATCTTCAGTTAGTTAATTAGAAATTGACAAGGGACTGTCCTACTAGAGTACACTAAACATCTTCAAATCCTTTTATTCAACCTTGTAAAAATGTTTCTGTACTGATCTCACTGTTCTGATAAATGATGTCAGAGCTTGATTTGTTTTTCAGAGTGAAGGTTGCCCTTTCCTTTAGAAGAAACTTGTTCAGCACAACATCTTCAGAGCAACTAGTATAAACAGAAGTGTCAATTGTTAGTATGAACTCTAGAAAAGGGCCCAAGGAGCAAAGAACAACTACTGGAAGTGCATCTGTTTGGTTTTATACTTGAAAACTCTTTAGGAATCCAGAACTGCATAGCTGTTTTGCAGCCAATTTACAAATCATGTTTAGGTATTTGAACGTGATGAGAATTTGGTCTGTCTTAATACAGTAGGGCACAATCACGTCAAGCCTAAGCAGAATTTTTCATTTGGTTGTATATTCAGGTGGAGAGCAGGCACAGCATGTTGAACTAGGCTAGATTTCTTCCTGTGCTTCAGCTGACAGAACATAAAATCACTAACAAGTAAAGAGGAGGTGGAGGAGGAGGAGGAGGTATTTTGCCACTAGGTTGATTGCTAGTTGACTTAGACATCAAAGTTATAGCAATATATATTTCACAGTTAAATTTGTGTCTCTGTCAACCTTTACAGCATTGAAATTCAAAGTATAGCCCTTAAGTTTGCCTCAAAGTTGGTCATCCATCTTGTACAAAATTGGCAAGAGGTAAGGAAATTTAGTTTGCCAATACTGTTTTGCATGAGATTTGTTTTGCTTAAAAAAAATCAAGAATTTCCTTTCTGTAGAATGGCCTTTAAACACTCTCTTCATTTTGACATATACCAATAAAGTTCATTGCTTCATATATGCAAAAGTTTATGACTGCAGTCCAAAAGCAAAGGATACAGTCTAATACAGTCCTGTATTAGTTTTCACTAAACATTAATGGAGAAATCTAGTGCAGATTTATTGACTGTAATTTCTGTTTGTTTAACATACCGTATGTCTTGGTTATTTTATTATATTTTTGGTTGAAGCTAAAGTGTGTTTTCCTCATTTCCTGTGTAGTATTATCTAGAAAGCAGTAGGGCTGAATGTTGTAGTTTTTAGGGTTTGTTTTGTTTTATTTTCAGCAAATATTTAAATACCTTGCTTTAGCTGTCAGTTTTCACATTCATTGCATGATTATTACAGTAAGTTGTCATGGTTTCTAATGTGAATAGTTTTCTTACAGGATGTGAAATCAGAGGTAAAAGAGTGGGTTGGGATACTTACTTCTTACTGTGGAGATGAACAGCAGATGGATCTCAAATTGGCTGCAGCAGAGATTCTCATGAGCATTACGCCATTTTTCCTGACCAGTCAGAATCTCTTCTTGAGTAAGTAATAAAGTCGGATTCCTCACTGTAAAAGACAACCAGCAAGGTATAGTGGTTTGAGTACTGAATTAAAGTGTCATGCCCTGCTCCCAAGACCTAGGCATAGTCTCTGGCTCAGAGACTGTAACAGCAGAACCTTCTGTGCAGGAGGAGACAGTACCATCCACCCCAGAGACAGAACAGGGGGCAGTGCCAGCCCCAGCAGAGAGCCCTGCTCCTTCTGACACGGAAGATAACTTACCAATACCCATCTTCGTCTGGTGTAGGAATTCCTATGCCGATCCCAGCAAATTTATAACAAACAACAATTAATCAAGCACCAGTTGTGCTGATCTCTGAACCTATAAGAGTTGAGCCATTCCCCTCCAGATCTTGTTGGTGATTAACTGACCGTTTCTCCTGCCGTGCCTGTTCTTATTTCCCTTGCCTGTTGTTCCTGCGTCTGACTTGTGATTATATTACCTGCCTTTGATTATAGATATTGCTGGGACTGTTGTTTGCTTCACATTTGTAAGACTGCTTCCTTGCTAAAGTAAACTAAGTAATTACTTTGCGGCCAGAACCTCTTGCCATATGCCTTTAATCCCTATCAGATGCCTTTGGCCGTCTGCCCAGACTAAGCATAGACATAAGGCTCTGGAACTAAGATCCAAATCCCTCCTCAGTCAGGGAAATACAGTGGGTGGCCTTATGCAGGTCAAACTGTCTCAGTCACAGAGAAAGGCAATGGCAAACCTCATCTGAATCGGTCTTGCCAAGAAAACCCTACAATAGAGTTGCCATAAGTCAGAGTTGACTTGAAGACACATAAGCCAAATCAAGCACCTCTCACTCTCACTGAATTTAATATCAAAATAAAGCACATACTTGTTTTCTGGTGCTCCAGAGACTAGAAGTTCCTGATGGTAACAACAGTTTGACAGTGGAATATGCTGATTTGTGGTGGAGTGTGGAATGGTATGTGATGTGTGGTAGAGTCTCCTCCTTTGGAGGTTTTTAAACAGAGGCTGGATGGCCATCTTTTGGGAGTGTTTTGATTGTGTGTCACCCTGCATGGCAGGGGGTTGAACAGAATGGTGGTCTCTTCCAACTGTATGTTTCTATAAACTGCCACACCAAAATGAGGAAATACGGTTCTTACTGGATTGTCCTCTACATTTTTGTACAAGTCTTTAGAAGTAAGAGGAGGTTATGAATCTCAAGGTTCTGTGCAGATTTAATGCTTACGCTAATGTATTAATTAAACATGTTCTACACTGTGTTTGTTTTGCAACGTCGCAGCAACATTTTATTTATTTGTTTGTTTTTGTCAATACTTAGGCCTGTCTGATACACTACTCCTTTGGAAATGTGTTGTTCAGCTGTTGCAGAGTGAAGAACAGATAGTAAGAGATACAGCTGCTGGTGTTATAAGGTTGGCCCAATCTCAAGAAAATATATTTAGGAAAACAGGTATGAAATTTTCATCCATTGATGGCCAAAATTTGTGAGAAGGATTCAATTCAAATTGCAGCATTTTGAGGTTGGAGGATCATATCTTATGGTGTGGGTGAAAAGCAGATCTCAGAACTGATACTTCTCTTTTCTCCCCCTTGCAGTCACTCATACTGCAAAAGTCTAATCAAAGAGTTAAGGGAACTGTTTTGAATAAGCAGGTCTGAAGCAGAAGAGGAAAAATGATCCCAAATTGGACAGAGGAATCTTGTTCTAGTAGAGCCCTTTCTGAAACCTGATCCATTTGCCCAGTTCTGTTCAATTCCTTCCCTTGTACTGCAGCCCAATACAACACAACATCCACCATTCACACGGCCCCTGTATGATTGTTTACAAGTAGGTTAATATTTTGAAAATCTGAAATCTACCTGTAAATAAGGCATGTGAGGAGCACAAATCATATTTCTGAACCAAACAAGGTAAAGCACCTTGTTTATTTTTGTAGTGGAAGGTGAGACCTTTGGGGTTCAGAGGTGGCTGCAAAACTGAACTGGGGAGGGGTGTCTGGGTGCAGGCCGTGTGTTGCCCATCCATGATGTAAGCGATGAAGGGGAGTGTCAGTAGATCTTCAAGTTGCACACAGAAGGTTGGATATGAGGCTGTGTGCAGGCTATATTTTGCCCACTGCTGACCTAAGCATTGGTGGAAGAGAGTCTGAGGGTCTGGCCAAGGGTATCTTGGCCTGTGCTGTGTGGCTGTGTCCCACTTAACTTGCCTAAAAGGTGGTTAAAGTACAGAAGATAAGGCTGTAAACAGGAGTCAACAATTAAATTGTCTCAGTAACTTTTTCTCTCTTTTAATGAGTGATTTTATTTGGTTCCTCACAAGGTGAACTAGCATGCAGGGAATTAGAAAATTTACTAGGGACTAATTTTGTTTTCAAAACTATTTTTCAGTGTGTTTCTGTTTCAGAAACAAGCTGATTTTTCAGCTATAATACATGCACCTGGACTGGTAAATGTGTATTCAAATGTTAGGATATATTTATTTACAAAGGACATTGTTTGTTATATTGAAAATAACCATTTAACTTGCATTATGCAGAAATAATAGCTTCAGATATAATTAAGCTGCTGGCCACTTTTCTAGAGATCCATGCCAGGATCCTGATTCACAAACTGCTTAATAAGAAGCAAGATGGATTATTGTTCTGTTTGCCTGCAAACAATAACCTGTAACGTAGTAAAGGTTTTACTAATGATCTTTGTAGTGCAAATTCATGCTCTGTGACAAGCTTTATTGTTTTACATTAATTGAGGTGTAAACCTCTATGGGATTCTTTTTTTAAAAATTCCTTTTCACCTGAAGGAACACACTTGAAGTGTTGTTGCAATGTGCAGAGTTTCTGTTCACTGTTCCAGTCAGCCAGCTTTGCCCCCCTCTACAATGCTCCACTCCTGTTCCCTCTCTACTACTTGATTTTCCATTCCTCCCCCTTCCCCATGATCAGTCCACATTCTGCAGCTGCTTGAGTCTACCCAGTCCTCATAGGGATATTTGGGGTGTGAAGTCCCCCTCCCTTAAAAAATTGTACTTTTCCAAGGCACTGGGTTTCCTTGAGGTTTCTGATGCCTCCCTCTGTTGTTTTGGCCAATTAAGCAATGGCAGTTGCAGCTGAATGTTGGATACAGAAAGAATTCCACTAATGCTAATCATTGTCTTTCAAGTCTAATTAAATTAGAGATTCATGGCTCTGTAAAAGGGTAACTGTTTCAAAGTAGGATTGCCTGTTCAAAAGTATACCTGATAGTGGCACAAACTTGAAAAGGTTTCATTTCCGAAAAGCATATTTCTTCTCTAAAGCCAGTCTTTCTCCTGCTTGTTACTGGATAAGGTGGCATGTTCAAATGTAGAGTAGTTCCTCCCGTTCCCTCCGGGACTTATTCTCCTTTCTCACTGCAGCCGCTGGATTGGTTTATGTACAGTGGTAGGCTTGACAGAAATACTATCCAGTTGATCTCCTGGTTTCCCCAGCACCACCTGGCTTTGTGCTGGAAAGGAAGTGTTGTTACAGGCCAGAAATATTTGGTTGCCATCTTTGAGGCCTGGGAATATACCTATAAAGTACAGAATGTAACTGTAGAGTATAGCATAGAAGATGTAAGGTATAATACAGGAAGCCAGATGTATTGGAATGTGTGTATGTATCAGTGAAAACTTGGTTTCAACTTAAGTCTGGGAAGCACTTACTCAAATGTCACCAAAACATGATTGAAAATAATTTCACACTGTCAACGTGAGCAGATATAACCTGTAATGACCTTTAGCAGATGTAATATACTCAATTGTAAATAAGATAAGAAGATGCCTAGAAGATTTGAAAAAAAAAATAGAAGATTTGACTGAGGATAACCTCATAGCAGGTGCTCTGATGGTTGATGTAATCCAGATGGCAGGCAGCCAAGAGTTCTAGTGAACCACAGGCAGGATTATAGTTAATTATCTTTGTTTTGATTGGATATCTAAAATATTGGAAACATTAACTCCCTTGTTCTGGTTTATTTATATTAGATAACTAACAACCTGGGCAATGCTAAGGAGAGAACAGAAGGAGCCAAGGCAGAGCCACAGATTGGACTGCCTTTTGGCATGTCTTCACTGTTCAATACCACTGTCTCAGATAGCTGGGCTATTCCTGGTAGACTGATAGACAGATAAGTCGATAACCTGCCCAAACATACTAAAACTTGGTACTGATAAAAGGAATATATAAGCTATGCTAAAATAGTTGTATGTGCTATTATGAGTGTAATGAATGCCTGTTAATATGCTTATGATTGTAAGACATGCTGTTAACACTTACAATGCTCAAGGAGATATTGCATTCTTCGATGGATAGATGGTTATGGATATGATACAAGAGATAGAATTATATACATGTGAAAGCCTTTATGAAATGTCTGTATAATTCCCTAACAGACACTATGGAAAGTATGAAAGAATCTGATGATGAGGAAGATGGATTATATGGCTGGACTATACTTTTTAAGATGGTAATATTCATATATATGTTAACTACTACAAAGCCTGTTAAGGAGATGCAGAAAGATAAGGGTTTAATCCTTATGAAAGTGTAGCATCCAGTGTATGACACTGAGAGATGAGAGTTTGAATTCCTGCTTGGTTATGGAAACCTACTGGGTGACATTGGGCAAGTCACACTGTCTCAGCCTCAAATGAAGGCAAAGGAAAACGCCTTCTGAAATAAATCTGCCAAGAAGCCCCTCTGATAGGGTCACCTTGGGATCACCATAAGTCAATAATGACTTGAATTACAACATGCAATATAATGTTATGAGATGAATGAAAGCAGCCAGCAATTGACATGTCTGTGTTTTTCTCTAAGTGGACAATATATGTTTATATATCTAAAAGTGCATATAAATAGCCTAGAAAAATACCAAAGAGCCTTTTCATTTCCCATGTAAATATCCTGAGATTCCAATAGTTAAGAATGGTTAAGTGGAGTTTCAGTCTGTCTAGTTTAAGCAACATCACAAACTCAGGTGGCTAGTGGAGCCTCGAACAGAAACTAGATTATCTGACAAGTGGCAAGGACCCATAATCCCTCAATGTTAAGAGATTGTAGTTGGGAGCCACAGCTGTTTTCATTGTTTCTGGCATGATGACCATGGAGCCATTCTATATCTCCTTTCCATCTGATTTTGAGGAAGTTGTCTCAGTACTGAACCAATACCTGCTGTCAGTGATGGGCTGAATCAGGGCAGATAAACTGAAACTTAATCCAGACAAGACAGAGGATCTCCGAGTCAGTTCAAAGGCAGATCAGGGAATAGGGATTCCACCTGTGTTGCTTGGGTGTACTCCTGGACTCAACCATGAGCCTGAATGCCCAGATTTCAGTGGTGGTCACGAGTCCATTTACACAATTAAAACCGGTGCACCGATTCTGCCTGTTCCTAATGATGTTCTTTTTGGCTGTGATGACACATGCCTTGATTACAGACCATTTGGATTACTGTAAAGCACTCTATGACAGCCAGCATAGTGTAGAGATTTGAGCATTGGAGACCAGGATTCAATTCCTGCTAGGCCATGGAAACTCACTGGGTGAACTTGGGTGCATCATACACACCACAGCCCCTAGAAAATACTGTGATAAGGTTCATCTTAGAGTTGCCCTAAGTCAGAAGCAATTTTAAAGCACACAAAGCACTCAACTGGAGGCTGAACTTGGAAATTTTTGGAAATTTCAGTAGGTCTATAATGCTGTGGCCATAGTGCTGACTGGGGCCAGTTACAGGGAGACTATAATTCTCTTATTAAAACAACTTCACTGGCTACCACTTCATTCTAGGTACAATTCAAAGTGCCAGTCTTGACCTATAAAGTCCTATACAGATTAGGTTCAGACTATCTGAAAGACTGTGTCTCCCTATGTGAACCTGCCAGAGTCTTAAGATCTACAGGAGAGGACTTTTTCTCAGTCCTGCCATAGGCTTGTTTAGAATAATAGAATCATAGAGTTAGAAGAGACCACAGGGGCCATCCAGTCCAACCCCCTGCCATGCAGGAATCCACATCAAAGCACTCCCGACAGATGGCCATCCAGCCTCTGCTTAAAAACCTCTAGAGAAGGAGACTCCACCACACTTCGAGTCAGCATATTCCACTGTTGAACAGCTCTGACCTTCAGGAAGTTCTTCCTGAGGTTTGAGTGGAATCTCTTTTCCTGCAGTTTGAATCTGTTGCTCCTTGTCCTAGTCTCTGGAGCAGCAGACCCTTTGGAATTTCCTTCCATGAGAGGTGAGACTTGGACACTCCATGCTCTCGTTCTACCATGAGGCAATGTCCTTTTTTTGTTCGGTCAGGCTTTTAATGTGTAATTTCTTACAGGGAGCCTTCTTATGGGGAAGGGTTTTATTTTTAACTTTTGTATGCTTCTTAATGATTTTATAACTGTTTATAACTTATTGTTTTAATGTGATGATTTTTGTGTTTAAAATGTTACTGTTAGGTTTTACCTGATTATTTTTATGAGCTGCCTTGATCACCACTCTAGGGAAAAAATAGTGGCATAGTAATGACATGAAATGAACTAATTCTTCTCTCCCTTGGCAAGTCTTGCCTGTGTTTTCTGTTGCACTGTTTGGGATGCTGTTGGGTATGGCTGCCATGACCTGCTGGCATGTCAGAGGATTTTTTTTCCCCAGTCACAAGGGCCATTGCCGGGGATTGTATTCTGTTTTAGGATGAAGGCTAGGTTGAGAAGGAAAAAGAGGGTAAATGGAACAGGTACTGAAATGGTACTGAAGGAACAGAACTGGACTACTTTGGTATCCTAAAATATGTGGCTGGCTGCTAGCCTGAACTAATTCTAAATAGCACATTTCTCTCTTTTGCAAGTTATTTTTGAAGCAGCATTTAAGGTGGCCACTGCATCTTCAAAACACTCTGTGGAATCAGATTGCCCTTGGATTTTTGCCATTACTTGGTTGGATTGAAAATACTCCTAGCAAAGGTCTGTTGGCTAGCATGGCTATTCCATTTTTGGACGCTGATTCGATCTTGGAAAGTGCATACAAATGAATGCTTTATCTTTTACTTATCTACTCCAATTAGCTTTAATAATTCAGAAATTAACTTAATTTAAAATATTTTGACTTGGCCTTTCCCCATGTAGATCAAGGCAGCTTATAAAAATGATAAAATCCAATGAAAATAGCTGTGTAAAAAAAGGAACAAAGAGCAATAAAAGGAAGTAATAAGATAGTGTTTGGACAAAAGGCCAAAGTAAAAAAAGATATCACAAGACTTTGACGCAACAATATAGGTCATCCTTTGAAACCTTTCTAACTCTTATGTTCAGAGAACCTGTGTAGCAGAAGGCATAATCTATTCAGTGAAATGTTGAGTGTTGGCAAAAGAGGTTTCCCACAATTCACATCTTTTTGTCAGGATGGTTGCTCTGCATCCCCATAAATTGTCTACTGGTTCCCCACTAGGAACAGGAACTTTGTCTTCCACCCAAAGGGTTTTTGTTCCATACTCTTAAAAGGCATTTCTTGTCTCCACCTCTCTTTTAAGAAAATATTCAGTTGTCCATTGCTTTGTCTGGTAAGATGTGCATCCATGAAACATCGGTGCAGTTTGCAGTAGACAGGAAGTACGCGCGCGCCAGCACACAGACCATAACAGCCTTTGTCCTCATGGTCGGTTGCAAAACCAAAGTGATTTTATTTGTCTTTAAGAAGTCAAAATATTTTTAAAGAACAAGCTAATGGGCTGCTGCAGTGTTTTAATTTAGTTATTATCTTTTTATATCCTTTTAAGCTGTTGTTTTAATTCTTTTAAAAGTTTAATTCTATTTTAATATGAACTATTTACATGTTCTTAAATTGTACTGTTTTAGAGTGTGAATGGCTTTGAATCCTAATTTTGGGGAAAAAGCAAGATCATCATCATCTTATCACAAGAATGTGATCATTGTTGTTAACTGCTGTCAAGTGAGCTTTGGCTTATGGTGAGTGACCTTACGAATGAGAGATCTCTAAGTGGGGTCTCTGTCACCAACAATCATGCTCAGATCTTGCTCAGGGCTTCCTTGATTGAGTCTATCCAATTTTAATGTTGTCTTTTCTTCTGACCTCTTTATACCTTATGAAGCATTATCATCTTTTCTAATGAATCATATGGTCTTATGATATGTCCCAAGTACAGTAGTCTGAGTTTAGTCATTTTGCCTTCTGGGGCGGGGGGAGTTCAGGCTTGATTTATTCTAAAACCCACTCATTTGTCTTCTTAGCAGTCTTTGGTATTTGTAGAATTCTATCTCAATTGAGGTCAAAAGTACAGTGTAGCAACTAAAAGGTCAACCTCTGAAGGGCTCCGTAGTGAAACCTTCTGTCTGGATGGTGTGTGCGAATTCCACATGTAGCACCCATGAGTTAAATGGACAGTGTTTCTACACTGCCATAGAGGAGAGATGATGGGCTAGTAACTGTATTGGTCACATATTTTCATGGGAATAGTTCTTTTCCTTTCCTTTCCTTTGAACAAAACAGGTGAATCAGCCACAGCTGATATGGTTGTAAGGGGGAAGAATTTCCTGGGCAGCACGGTGGATTTGCATTGCCTTCTAGATTACAGTTGCTTGCAAACAAATAACAAGAGAAGTGGGTCCTCTTTGTAGAAAAATGTCAATAATGTGAAAAATATTGTGTAATCATATGTCAGTTAATACAGATGTTGATGTGTTTTTAAATGTAAATGTAAAATGTAATACATTTTTCTTTCTGGTGCTGAACAGTTCTATTAAAGCAGCAGATCTGAGGGAATCTTTTATTGCAGCAAACAATCCATAATCTGGTAGATAAATTGAATACTGCAGAAGTCACTTTTGCTAATGCTACAAAAGAGGTTTTTTTACTAGAGGCAAAAGAGAAGAAATATTGAGTGTCTTAATTGCTCTGCTGTTATGGCAGTTGCTGTGCTAATCTCTGATATATATACTCTGTTTTTATAACCCATGATGGGTGCATATTAAAATCACAGCGTGCACTAAAAGACCAATGAAACAGTACACTATGCTATATATTACTATATTACTAAAAGTGTGATATATGGTGGGTATAGGAGGAGTATTTTATCTAGGCCAGAATTAAAAGAGATTAGAGTTCAGTTGCTTCTTCTAAGATAGAAAAAAAAAATCAGGGCTAGAAGACAGCTGGAAGTTTGGGAATCACACTTTCTGCTCACAACTTGATGACATCAGTCTGTGGTGTTAGTGATGAGTTCCAGGTCCAGTGTCTAGCATTGCAAAGACTCTCCCATCTTTCTTTCAAGTGATTTACTAGTTCTCCCAAGGGTGTGTAAGTGTTAAAACCTTCTTCTTGGATAGACATTAAGACTAGGGAAGGGTTCATGAGGGGAGGTGAAAAGAGTTATAAACTGGGGCTAGGGCAGTTAGGCAGTTAGAATTCATCCCTTCTTTGGTTATCAGAGACCACAGAAACTGATAGGCTTTAACCACACCAGTCTGGTAGGCCAAATCTATCAGGACAAGGCTTTGATCACATCAGAAAAAGCCATTCTCGGGCTGACAGGAGGACCAATCCACCACGCATGGGGCTTGGTCCTCATGCCAGCTGACGCAGGAGTCTTTCACGAGCTGTTGCCGTTAAACGGTTTGAAAAAAGGACTCCCTGTCCCTCTGTCTTCAGTTATTTTTTCTCCAGCGTTACAGCCAGACGCATTTAAGATCCTTCTCTCAGGAGAAGTATAGATTACTGCAAGTAATTATAAGTTTCCATACGGAAACAGCAAGAAAATACAGGAGCAGCGTGATGGCGGAGGAAGTGAACTGCAGCACCACAGAGATGGGCTCGGTCACTGTAAAACACAGGTCAGTCCAGAAGACCGCCGCAAGGCAGGCTTCGGACGAAGGAGCTGGAGTAACACTACAGATAAGGGAGCAGTGGATTTCGGATGAAAAACGTGCTCCAGATCTCCAGCGCATTTTCCTCTCCTCCAGTGAGAGCAAGGTGGACGAGAACAGGCTTGGGGAAAATAAAAAACCCGTGTCAATAAAAAACCCGACACAGAAACAGTCTGAGAAGAAAGGAAAGAGCAAAAAGGTGACGAAAACCCATACTGCTAAACACCTTACCGCAGAAGCGTCCAGACGCTATCTTGGAAACAAAAACTCTAAGATGGCGTCTGAGGGTTCTGCCACACTTCCAGGCGCGACAGCCGCCATTTTGAGTGTGGCCGCGCCTGCACAAATACCTAGAGAGCAAAATAGGATGACAACAGTGGAGGTAGGCAGAACAAACACACCGATGAGTCAGGAAAGTGTAGGAGCCGGTCAGACCTCATTAGCGGCTGACGGTGGAGCCTGGAGTGCAGAAATGAGGCAGTTTATTGAGGCGTGGCTAATGAATGCGCCACAAAAGAGAGCTGGCTCTCAGCAGCAGCCGGAGCAGCTAGGCTGGGGTGAACAGCAAAGGCACAGGGCGGGGATGAATGACTCACTCCGTTCTGAGATTCACTCTATAATTAAAGACACAGTATCAACTCAGATTAGGGATGTTTTTGAGTAATATTTTCCAGCCCGTCACACTTCCCCAAAGGGGTCTGCTGACAGAGCGGTATATAATGACCGAGGCTCTATACTGCAAGAGGAGCCTATACAAAGAGATAGACAGCTAAATTGTGACATATATGAAGGTCATATGGACAAAGGGCTTCACTACGAACATAGTCAAAAGAAAAGAAGACTTGAACATGCTGGCACTTCACAAGCCATAGCGGAAAAACACAATTATTCCGGAAAGGGTACAATTAGGGCACCACGTGACCTCTCAGCAGATGAACACACTCGAGGGGATGACATAGACTACATGGATGAGGACATATTGGAGGAAGAAGCAGAATTAGGGGACTCAGATAACATGTTTTCTGAGGCAGAGGAGGATGAGATTGATTCCAACAGGATGTTTGACCCAGACTCATTCAAAAGCCTGCTTAGGAGAGTACTGCAGACCTTAGGTCTGTATGATGATAAGTCAGATAAAGACAGTGAGGCAAAGTCTAGCAGCTTACCATCAGTGATAAGGAAGAGAGCGACAAGGAATGCAGAGTTCCCCCTGCCAGAACTGTTTAGGGAAATGATCACAACAGAGTGGAATACTCAGAGCAATATCAGGAAGGGATCAGCACAAGTAAATAGGCTGTATGCTTTTAGGGAGGACGATGTCAAGATGCTTAAGGTCCCTCCCGTGGACGCCCCTATTGGGGGTTTAGTATCGGGTGAACTGTGCCCAAAGAGGGAGATACCCAGTTGAAGGAAACGGACGAGCGTAGAGCGGAGTCCTGCCTTCGTAAGGCTCATGAAGCAGCATCCAACATAATTAAAGCTTCAGCTGCGGCATCAATGGTGGCTAGAGCAGCGGTGCTTTGTCCAGGAAGTTCTGGAGACTCAGAACTTCTCGGGGAGTGAGATAAGGAAGGCTGTGGAGCGGTTGCAGAGAGCCCTGAAATACATTGCAGATCCAGGACTTGATGTAACCGGGTATGCAGCAAAAAACGTTAACTTCGTGACGGTGGCAAGACGTTCCCTATGGCTTAGGCATTGGGAGGCAGATCAGAAGTCTAGAGCGAATTTAGCATACGTCCCTTATCAGGGTGAGCTACTATTTGGGCGCATGGCTTTAGAGAGCATTTTGGTAGAAACTAAAGACAAAAAACAAGTCATGCCAACCATTCAGAAACGGAAGGTGGAAAGGAAAGGTTACAGGCCCTACCACTACTCCTTTCGAGGAGGAAGGGGCTACGGTTACTCCGGAAGATACTCAGACTACCGGTCTGGCAGGTTTCAGTGGAATGGGCCAAGGTCTCAGGGGGCAAGGCAATATAGGGATAACAGATCAGGTCAAGGAGGAAAGCTTGGGTCAAATCCCAAGCGAGGGAAACAACAGTACTGACTGCAAGATACGGAAGGAGGGGGAAGACTTCTGTCTTTCGGAAGCAGGTGGGCAGAAGTAACATCAGATCAGTGGGTGTTAAAGGTAGTAACACAAGGTTACAAGATATTTTTCCACTCTGCTCCCAAAGACAGATATCTTCCCTCTCCATCCCAAGGGATCCAGAGAAGCAAAAGGTAGTGCTGCGAGAAATCATACATCTTTTGAACATAGGGGCCATAGAGCAAGTACCACCAGAGCAGATAATGACAGGGGTATACTCTGTGTTTTTTGTGGTACCCAAGCCGAACGGGAAACACAGGCCAGTATTAAATCTCAGGTATCTCAACAAATTCGTGGAATACAAGAAATTCAAAATGGAAACATTGCAATCCATAAAAGAGAACTTGGAGATTGGAGATTATTTGGCATCAATCGATCTCAAAGAGGCATACTTACATATTCCCATGTATACGGAAGACAGGAGATACCTGAGATTCAATTACAAAAACAGTCACTACCAGTTCAGAGCATTACCGTTCGGCCTAGCATCGGCACCATGGGTGTTTACCAAGGTGCTAATTCCCCTGATTGCATATCTCAGAACGCAGGGGGACACTGTTCCCCTACCTAGACGACATTCTGGTAAAAGCAAGGTCAGAGGCCAGATTATGGCAGGATGTGCGGTTGACAATCCAAATTCTGTCAGACTATGGCTTCTTACTCAACAAAGAAAAGAGTGTACTAACTCCGACAAGAGAACTAACACATTTAGGAGCCCATATAAGTACAGTAAAGGGCATGATGTACCTTTCCGCAGAAAGAGTCAGGAAAGTAAAACAGGCTGCCCAAAGGATAATGAAAAACAAATCTATGGACATAATGCGATTGGCACAGATACTAGGCACTTTGGTATCTACAACACAACTAATTCAGTGGGCAAGCTACCATGTGAAGCCTCTACAGAGGTTGCTGATGTCACATCAGGCAGCAATTGCAAGGAAGAGGCATTACACAGTAGAGATACCACGGCATGTTCGGTCCGGCATGCGTTGGTGGCTGCAAACAAAGAACGTGGAATCAGGAGTTCCTTTCCAAGTGCAGAACATGGCGCACTTAACAACAGATGCCAGCCTGTACGGCTGGGGAGCACACTGCAAAGGTATGGCCATTCAGGGACGCTGGACGGCAAGTCACAGTCACCGCAACATCAATTATCTGGCGTTGAAAGCCATTTGTCTAGCACTTCAGGGATGTGCCCATCTGGTCAAGGGGCGTCATGTATTAGTCTCAACGGACAATATGACAGCCAAAGCCTACGTATGCAAGCAGGGAGGGCTGCATTCGAGGCAACTATGGAGCGAGGCAGATCACCTATTCAACTGGCAGAGAGGCATATAAAGTCTATCACGGCGATACACCTGAGGGGCATCAAAAACCTGCAGGCGGACTACTTAAGCAGGAACTACTTGCATCCGGGAGAATGGTCCCTCAATATGGATGTATTCCAGGAAGTCAACAACAATTTTGGACCATTACAGATAGATTTATTCGCTACTGCGCAGAACACAAAACTAAGAAGGTATTTTTCATTACCTGGAGACAGAGGTTCAGAAGCATACGGTGCACTGTCGGTGCCTTGGCCACCAGGCACGCATTATGCGTTCCCACCGATAAGAATTATACAAAAGGTGTTAGCAAAAATTCGCCAGGAAAAGGCTGCGGTGGTGTTCATAGCGCCATTTTGGCCCAGAAGGCCTTGGTTTCCACTGTTGCTACGGATGTCCCAAGGGCAACCTTGGAGGTTACCGTGCAGGCCGGATTTGTTAATGCAGGGTCTGGTAAGTCATCCAGATCCTCAATGACTGAAGCTAACAGCATGGATCTTGAAGCGGAGACGTCTAGTGGGCCAAGGCTACACCGAGAAGGTGGTAAACACCATTCTTGGGTCTCGGCGTGAATCCACCCAAAAGATTTATGAAAGGACATGGAAAACTTTCCAGTCCTGGTGTTCAGGAAAGAGAATTTCGTTGGAAGACATAGGAATTTCACAAATCTTAGATTTCTTACAGGATGGAATCGACAAGGGCCTAAGGCCTAACACATTGAAAAGACAGGTGGCGGCACTATCAGCAGTCCTATCGGAGAGGGGCACCTCCTTTGCAAGCCACCCACATATAAAAAGGTTTCTGAGGGGAGCAACCTTGCAATCGGGTCCAACAGTACACAGATTCCCTTCTTGGGATCTGAACCTGGTATTAAATGCAGTAATGGTGCCACCATTTGAGCCGTTAAAGGAATCATCCCTAAGACTGCTATCCTTTAAAACAGCATTTCTGTTGGCAATAGCATCAGCAAGAAGGGTGTCAGAGCTGGCAGCGCTGTCGGTAAACGAAAATCTATGTGTTTTCGACCATGACAAGCTAACATTGCGTTTTGGCCCAGTATTTAAACCTAAATGCTTGTCGTCACACCAGAAACAAGATATACATTTACCAACATTCTGTCCAAAGCCGGTACATCAGTTAGAGAAGAAATGGCATACTCTTGATGTTCGGCGCGTAGTAAAGTTTTACATTAAGAAAACTAAAGAGCTGAGAAAGACAGACGCACTGCTGATATCTTTCAAAGATAAAACATTGGGGCAGCGGGCCAGTAAAGCAGTGATAGCATCATGGATCAAAACATGTATTTTCATTAGTTATGACTACGCCAAACAGCCTCGACCAGCTAATGTGTGGGCACATTCTACACGTTCCATGGCAACTTCAGTGGTATACGATACCACATGTTCCTTGGAAGAGATCTGTGAGGCAGCAGGGTGGAAGGAAGTATCTACCTTCATTAGGCATTACAAGTTGGATAAAATACAAGTCAGCACAGGCGGCTTTCGGACGCAAGGTGCTACAGGCAGTGTTATAGTTGGTAAACCCGCCCAGGAAAGAGCTTGGGAATGTCCCATGCGTGGTGGATTGGTCCTCCTGTCAGCTCGAGAATGAGAAGTTGGTACTTGCGTGAACGCTCATTCTGGAATGACAGGAGGAACAATCCACGCCCACCACTGGGTTGAAGGATAGGAGTTTCATACTGCTGTCACGCTAGGAAAGTAACTGAAGAGAGAGGGACAGGGAGTCGTTTTTTAAAACCGTTTAATGGCAACAGCTCGTGAAAGACTCCTGCGTCAGCTGGCACGAGGACCAAGTCCCATGCATGGTGGATTGTTCTTCCTGTCATCCCAGAATGAGCGTTCACGTAAGTACCAACTTCTCATTTTTGTCATGAATTTCTCAGTTATGTGCTCAGAAACAGAACGAATTATGAAAACTGTCAGATATGGTTCATTTTCTTAATTTTACTGCTTAACTGTTATTGCAAAAATCTAGCTGAGATAACGCTTTTTGCAGAATGATGTGTGCATGCAAAGATATGCTGCAGAATGTGGAATTTTTGGCCAAGCCCTAATATGGAACACTGGAAGGGATACTTAGAAAAAATACGGTATGTGCAATTGGAAAAAAAGGAGATGTAATAGAGACAGTGTTACTGAAGAGTAAGAATCCAACCTAAAACTCCCTTCAACTGTTTAGTTATTTTAAATGTTAAAATTAGTGTCTAGATCTTTTTAACTGAATGAGAAGGTTCTGAAGCTTTTGCAAATGAGTTATGTAATTAGCAGCTAGTTTCTCTGTTTCATAGTATAAATGGAATTATTCTAATTTAGCTGTACAATTAGAAAAGCAACAATTTTGTGGCACTGTTAATGTGGATTTATTATGGCAGAAGCCTACTTCATTAGATTCATAGTTTTATTCACAATTGACAGATATACGTATCTATAGGCATGTATGCATACATACATAAACAGGTGTGAAGAAAATGATGGTAAACAGTAGGACCAAAAGAACATGACGATACAAAAGACACTGTTTGTCACAAAAGTGCAAGGATGGGGAAAGTGCAGCTGAAGTCTTCTGACTGCCTTTCCCCCAACCAGCTTCTGTGGAAAACATCCCCCAAATGTCAATTGTTGCTCCTGCAGGTTTCCAGAAGTGATGGATTTGCTAAAAATGCACCACTCAAACCCACTAAAAATGTTTGAAAGCACAACCAGAAGTCAGCTGTCATTGCAGTTTTTGCACAGAGATGAAAATTGGTCCCTACTTTAGTTTCCCATCCCTTTCTAGTGGATTCAAGATAAGCACAGTGGCCACTCATTTGAGGTTTGGATGGAAAATTGTGCGTTGCATAGAAATATCACATGCTGTTCCTACTACATTTCACATTATGTGGTTATCTGGCCTCTCCTATTAACATTTTCTACTATGCCATTGTGTATATACAGACTGACAATACCATTTAATGGCAATGAAGAAAGCAGTTCACATTGTGATGAAGTAAGCAGTAGTTCACAAAAGCTTGTGCTGCAAAACATGTGTCTGTATTTAAGGTGCCACGAGACACTGGCAAACTCCCTCTGAAGAAATCTTGCCAAGAAAACCCTGTAATAGGTTTGCTTTAGGATTGCTGTAAGTCAGACATAATTTGAAGGCACACAGCAACAACAATAACAACAACAACAAGATTCTGTCCCCAGCTCTATGCATACCTGAGATATATGCCATTGAAGTCAGTAAGATTTCCTTGTGATTAACCCAGCATAGGGCTGGACTGCTTGTTATTTTTGCTGTAGCAGACTTACACAGGTGCCTTCTCAGATTTGTCATTTCAAGTAAAAGGATGGCAAGTACCAGTAAAAGGAGCTAGCATACTCTCTGTGCTTGCCTATATGAAAGAATATTCTTCATAACACATGATAGCAGTGTGGTACTCATACTTTGAGAGTGATAAGATAACACATTCATACAGAACAGATTGGTAATAATCCTTTTCAGCCTTGAATGCTACATGAGATGTTTCAGGAGGGGGGGACATGTACACACACAAACTCATATACATGCACACTGCACGCACATCTGCACAACACAAAGTGTTCATGAGGGCTGGGGAAGTACATGCTTTGACTGGGCCCACAGTTCTTTATCCTTGATATAGATTACAATGGTAGAGCCTAGTTTAAAGTCATCTTTAAATTGTGCTTATTGTTATGAGTATACTAGGATTACATGCAGTCACCATTCAGTTTCCACACTGTATCCTTGTATGCCTAAGCTTTCAGTTTTGTGACAAAAATGGCAGCTCTTAGCCAGATTGGAATGAGTGCTTTTGCTGCATCTTAGCATTAGAACAAGTCTTTCCTGCTAAAAGCACATTGTAGTGTTAAAAGCTCTGTTGAGTACTTTAGATAAGGAAGTTACAGGATGAAACTAAGCGTCAAAGACCCATGTAGGTATTTTTAGTGTCACTTAAGAGTGTAATTAGAAATAAAGTGAGATTCCTTCAGAGAAGCTGACAGCTGATTATAAGTGAGAAGGGCAAAGGCCTTTTTTTCCAGCTGATGCAGATGCCATCATGAAAATGTCTGCTGGCACATAAAATAAAGCAGCTCAGAAAAGCAGAGCAGATTACTGGTTTTATTATTGCTTCAAAAATGTGATAACTGCTAAAGAACAGAAAATACTGTAGGTTAAAAATGAAATTATGGCTTTAGTCTTAAGCCCACAAAGGGAGTAAGCCCAATTGAACACAGCTTCTGATTAAGTATGCATAGGATATATTTTAAGTTCTGGTGTTCCCTGTGAAATTTTCAGTATTAGAATGTACTCTCCGTGTGTTCATACTAGATCCTATTTAAATGTAACACTTAAAACATTCCTTGATATCACATGGCATGCCAAGTTCCCCTATACTGCCTTTAATTGCCAATATGTTGAAAACGCTGTGACATTATAAAGTGGGGATGAGGGAATGTATAGCTTTCCAGATGTTACTAGATGGTGACTTCCTTCATTCTTCTGTGCTGGCCATGGTTGATGAGAGTTGCTATCAAGCAACATCAGGAGGGCCATTTGTTTGCCACCTCTGTTGGAGAAATTTGAACTATAGTCTTTACAAGCAGGAATAAAGAATATGGTCTTTCTTCCTTGGGCCTGTTATACCCTTCCCCCAGGGTTGTGAGGTTTTGCTTTTGTTTTGTTTTTTGTCTTCTGCAAAGCTTGAGGTTTCTCCAAGCCTCCTCTTGTGCATGGATAGTACTGTTTTGACTAGATGGTGCAAGGTACTCACAAAATGAATTTATTACTAGTGCTTAAGATTAGGCATCTGTACTTCCTTTCAGGCTTATATTAATGTGAACACTCCACTATAGGACAATTACTTGGGACCAATTTGCAGATAGATCCTATAAAGCAGTATGACAAAGTATGAGTGCCTATGCTGGTGGGCTTCTTTTGCCCATCTCTGCTATAATGTATTCAGTTGTAATCCTTGATATCCAGCTCTGGTTCTATAGCACCTATGTGCTTTTCCTGTAAAATATATTTCAAAACTAGTGCATTATTTACCCTTAAACATAACTCTGTAATGTCTGCTGCTTTTCTTCCCACAAGTAGCTATAGGGTGTAGCAGGTCTTCAGAGTTTTCTATCCTATTGAACTGCTGAAGCCCATATAAAGAATATATGTATGCTTTAAGGTATTTTTGCATATCATTTGACATTTAATATAGATTTGTGGTGCCACCTGCTGGGGAGCTTGGTTTTAACGCTGAAATTGCCAGTGAACCCCCTTAATCCCTTCCAATTCCTTTGCTTCTGGTCAAAAGCCTAACAGTACAATTTTCTGCAAGGCATTTTATTTTAATTATGAAGGTCTCATGCTTCAGGAATGTTGCTGTAAACTGGTGTTTGAGGCGGCTGAGTGTCGGTCCTATACCTAAGTATTGGGAGTAAGAGCCACTGTACACAGTGGGACTTAATGTCTAAGAAGACTTGTGTAGGACTGTGTGTTGCCTTTTAATAGTTTTATTTGTATGTTAATTTGAGGCCAGTCATTTTTCATTTGGTGAGTTGTGTTGGGAGTGCATGGTTAGGTAGGTAGACTGAAACAAATTGGGATAGTTTGCCATGAAACAGGAAGTGTGAACATGTCTGTCTCAGAAAAATGGTTTTATCAGAAAAACAATGCTTGTTTTAAAAGTGGAATGGAAGTACTAATGTTATCCATCAGAATTTTATAACATTGGAAATTATTCGTAAATTGTTGTCTTTATTGACAGTAAATAGATCTTCTACTCACAAGAAAATTATGCGTGTTCAATTTTATTTATTTATTGTGAAGGATGCAAAAATTATACCCTGAATTTGAAATTATAGATCAGTGTTGTTATTTGTATCACTTTGCTTCTCCATAGCAGGCTTGAATATGATGTACAATATTTCATACATATCATGCAAAAAAACTTAATTTTTAATGAGTCAAATTAGTGGAGTTTATTAAAAATGTATAACTCATTTCACTTTGCTGTTCACTGAAGGGCTTTACACCAAGTTACTACCTCCCATAAAGCATAGCTAGTAATTCCTCTTATTCTCCAGTCCTGTGCAGTGCAGTCATTGGCCATAGTACTCATTATGTGGAAAGGCAAAAAGTATATTCTGGAAGGGACTATAGGTGCATTTAAAAAAAAACATAATCTAAATTCAACTTTCTGAAGCACTGTTCAAATGTCTGAGATAATAGAAAGAGCATTGGAGAGAGAGGGAGAGAAAATCTTTTCAGTACCAAATAACTATTAATGATCACTTTAAGAAGCATAGTTGATACAGCAGCAACTGCTCCATGTTGGGTGTCAGGATTTGAAGATCACTGCAATGTTGTGTGTATTATGTTCTAGAGACACAAAAAGTACATTCCTTGACTATGGAACCCCCTCTGTGAGACTGTGAAAACAGGAATTCTCAAGCAGACCTTTTTTGTGGGTAGGTTTCAAAGTCTCAAGATGTTTGTTACTGGCACTTATTGCATATGCATAACCAGGTATAAAAGTCTATGGAATTTCCCTGCCAAACCTTCATAAAATGAAATAAAAGATAACCTGCTTTCTCTTATTCTGTGAACAACAAAGGGATTGGTCTGTGTCAAACTATGATGAACTAAGATGGTTGTTGTGCAGTGCTGCTTAGAAGGTAAACACAGTAATCCATTCTTCTGCCCTTTCTTTAGTAAACAGATCAAAGACCTAAGGCAAGTGCTGTAGCTCATCTGTGTCTCTTAAGTCAGTCTTCATCACTTGAACGGGAATGGCTCAAATGTAGACCTAGAGAAGGTTCAATAAAGAGCAATCAAAGTGATGAGTGAGTTGTAGAATGCCCCTTACGTGGAAAGCCTAAGGTTTTTCAACCTTAAGGTTAAGGAAAAAGACTTAATGGAGACATATTACAAAAATGTGTGATTTGTAACAAGTGAACAGAGATCATTCCACCTCTCTCTCTCTCATACACGTATCACTTAGAATCATCCAATGAAATTGATTGACAGTAGAAAGTGCTTCTTCACACAACTCATTAACACAGTGTAGGTTATGGTTATGGCTGGTGGTTTAGAGGGCTTTAAAAAGGTAGTAAAAGCTTTGTGGTAGCAGTTGTTAGCCATGATATAACTTCCAGATTCAGAAGAAGTGTACCACACAATACTGTTCGTTGGTGGGGAAAAGTGAGGGAATGGGCTAGGTTTTTGTGCCCTCTTTATGAGCTTCTCAAAGGTGTCTGTTTGGCCACTGTAGGAGATAGTTTATTAGATTAGACAGGGAGTTTTTGTGTTCATTGACAAATTTTTGCCGTAAGTGTTTTCGAGTATTAACATGAGGTATGTGGTTGATCCTGGGTTGCACATAATGGCAGACCATGGCCTATTAGTTTTATAGGGAGCTACAGTGAGCTGTAGTAAGCATGTGGCAACTGTATTTCACCTCCCCTGTTCTTCTGCATTGCCACCACAAGCAGTTCAGAAGCTTTGGATTAAATTTTTCATTAATTGCGTCTAGTACAGTGGTTCTCAACCTGTGGTCCCAGATGTTTTTGGACTTCAGCTCCGAGAAGCCCTGAGCATTGACCATAGAGGCTGGGGCTTCTGGGAGCTGAAGTCCAAAAACATCTGGGGACCCACAGGTTGAGAACCACTGGTCTAGTATGATGTAGCACACACGACCCTCCCTGGATTGGGTGGCCGTGCAAGATTCAAAGTATGAGATGCTGGTAGGCAAGGACCAAGCCCCAAGCCAGTTCCGGTCTTTGAGGATGCAGTTTATTAAGCAAAGAAGCGAAAAGAAAAACGAAAGGCACACAAGCATACATACACTCTGACTCCATCGGAAAGGCAAAGCAGGCAATGGAGCAGGGTTCTCTTTGTTCCATTATATAGGCTTTTTGTGCGCAAGTGGCAAAACAGGCTGCCAATCCATCAATCCACTGTGCCAAAACGGGCAGGAGGGGGGCTATTCCACCTCAGATGCCAATTACCGAGGCACCCATGGGTCAGGTGCGTGGCTTGTGGCCAAATCTCATTACCTGCCCAAAACGGCAGCGGACAGTCTCTAATCAAGCTTCGCTCTCCCCTGACCATACTGGACGGTGCAGGGAGTGAAGCAGCCATCGTTAACATTCCTTGGCTATTCTCACAGGACTGCAGCATACAGGGCAGCTTGACCTAGCAATGCAATAGCATGAGCTAACCCCCTAAATGTGTTCATTAGTGTGAGAGCAGGCTGAACTAAAATGTGTCAGTGTGTAACATACGGTCTACCCAGTGGGCCTCCGGCCCAACATATGATTTGAACACAACAAACTATATTTATTTCAGGCAAGCCAGTTTCGCCACCATTTGAAGTTGCCTCATTTGAGCAACACATTGTGATGAAGATGAATCAATTTAGTTTTCAATAACACAACAAGGTGTGGTTAATCCAAAAGAAATGGAGACACTTCTCTGTACAGTCCTCCTTCCACGTTTGTGGGTTTGACCTTCACATATTTGATTATTTGTGAGAACAGGGAGGGAAGGCATACATGTACATTCCCTTGCTTGCTCACTTGGGCAGAGGGGCTTGTTGGGTTTCTTTTCCGACTTTTGCGAGTGTTCTGCAACCCCAAACCTTCACCAAAGTGGAGGAGCCACTGTACTCCTTGTAACCACACCAGAGAAACACTGAAACTGCAGTTAAGAACATGTGTCTTTTGTACTGAGCTGCTTTCTGTATTGCAGGTTGTATATGTAGTGACCATTAATTTCAGGGTACTAGTTCATAGTTTAGCCAAACCTGAACTGAACCCAATGAAACCTAGCTTAAAATAAATTGTGACTTTAAGAAAATAATTCTAAGCTTACTGAGGTGAATTTACTGAACCTTCACACATACATGTTGATACTTTTATCAGTTTGCAAATTTGCTTTAAAACAAGAAACTTTCTTGGATGCACAGAGGGTAGAAAAATCCATTTACTTGTACCTACTCGTTTATCAGAAATCATTTACATGCATAGTTAGTATTTGACATGCAGTCCTCCCTCCAATTCATGGATTTTGACTTTCGCAAATTTGATTATTTGCAAGGGACATATGTGCCTCACTCCTTTTTCCTCCTCACATTCCCTTGCAATTTCCCAGGCGTGGAGAAAGAAGGCAAGCACCCAGACAAAAGGCAAGGACATGATGGGAGGGGACACGCACTTGCCTTCCTTCTCTCCTCTGGAGCTCCTCCCTCCCATTCCCTTCCCTCTGGCTCTGGTGCACGAAAAAGCAAGAGAATGGGAGGGGAATTGTAAGTGAGAGGAGTTATTCAGTTTTTCCACTTACACAAGGGTTCTATGCCTTGAACCCTTATGAAAGTAAAGGAACCACTGTATTTATATATTTTCATTTGTATTGCTATTCCCCAAAGGCTCATATTATTACCACTATGTATCATGGCTACGCAGTGCTAAAGAGAAAACTTGTTTGTGTTTCTTAGCAATCTTATTCAGCAGTGTAAGCAGACTATTTTGTCCTCTGTAAAGTGGTTGGACTGCATATACCACTGGGTCCACATTGCTTATGAAGCTGAAAGACATCAAGTTGGATTGAAAAAGTAATTCATAATTTCTCTGTGTGTTCTACTTACGGCTCCTGGTGGTATTCATGAAATGGTGTTGGTACTGAAAGTACATGTTAAGTTTTGACAAGGGGCGTTTCTAGTTTACAGAATACAGAGCCAAGCAAAAAGGAAACAAAATTAGCTAAATTCTTGGGCCATATATTTTCCAGTTTTCTTTTCTGTTTTCAATCTTTGTTGTCTTCCAAGATTTCTTTATTTGGGCTAGCAAACCATAATAAACTGTAATTTTTCCAGACTTGGTTCCAATAAATGCTGGTACAGATCTTCAAAGGGGAAGTGAGATGGGCAAATGAGATTTACAAAAATTCATCACCAACAAAATTGAATAAATATTTTTAACAGCTAGTCAAATATGCAACAAAGTTTAAAGTTTTCTGCTGACTAACCAAGTTTTATGCAAAGTTATAAAAGAGGTAAATGGTAACATGTCCCCAGCACATCCTCTGTGGAATTTCTATTAGCTGTAATTATTTTGCAACAAGCCCATTTAAAAATAAATAAATGCAATGTGAGGGTGTTGAGACTTTTATGGTATTAAACTCTCTTAGCTTTCATTACTCTTGAAATGTTTTATTAAATCATGTTAAAGGAATCAGTAAGAGATTTAAATATGACAGATTTTATGTAGTTATTTGGTCAACCAGTTTCATTTCCCAGTGGTCCTTAATCTGAAAATGTTTTCAAAAATGTTATGAAACTGGCACATATCTGATGTGTTTGTAGTGCCACTTGGCTTTGTGAAACCAACACATCAATGCTCTGTGTGGATGTCTAGTTGTGCCAGATAACAGTAATATATTCAATGTCACAGGTTTTTCTGACTTCTTTTAATGGAATCCATCTCCAGTGTAAAATAAATCAGGTCCCTGAATAGCAGTAGGGAAGGCTTGGGTGGCTCTAGGGGGCCATAGTGCAACAATGATAGCATTGGAACACAACCAGGGCTTAAAGCATCAGCATCAGTGTGACCAGAAGTTAGGTCATTCCGCTGTTCCTAACCATTCAGATAGCTTACTGGATTTAAACATTTTGAGGAGCAGAGAGGAGCAGTCTGTCATGATGGTTCAATGCTTTACAAAGGTCTTCAGTGCTACTGCACATGAAGCAACATTTTTTTCCATCAAAGTCCTGGACAGATTCCTTCATGATACAATACTGCATCTTTGTAGTAGATTTGAAAACAGTGCAATGTATTCGGTGACAAAGTATTGGAACTGAAAGACATTTAGTCCTATTATATTTAGTTGCATTGAAAAGGCTTAATTTCAGTAACTGTGAGAGGAGGGGTAATGGTATCTCTAAGATAATTCAGTGCTTACAGTAGCACAAGGATGAGTACAGTCATGAAGTTAACCCCACTGTTTGAAACTGATAGACTTTATGTGTGTGTGCGTGCGTGTGTACCTTCAAGTCACCTGTCAGCTGATGGTAACCCCATGAATTGCATAAGTTTTTCTTAGGCAAGGGATGCTCAGAGGTGGTTCTGCCAGTTCCTTCCTCTGAAATATAGCCTACAGCACTTGGCATTTGTACCTAGCTTTTATTCTAAACAAATTCCATTTAACTACCTAACTGTAGTAACATGGTCTTAAGTATGAGAAAATGAATAATTTGGCTTACTGTAGGTAAGGCTGAGGCCCAGGCCAGTGCTTTCCTTCATAGCCCTGAAGCAAACTGGTCCACTCCTAAGCCTTGCTCCTGAGTTCAATTAGCACAGCCATTTGACTTCCACAGTTGAATTTAGGCCAGTGCAGTTGAATACTGGCCCCAGTTAAACCACAGCCCAGCTAGCAACAAAGACAAATCTCAATCTCCTGCTACAGCCTGGCATATCAAGCACAACTGGAATTTCTTGTAAGCAGAGAACCAGTGATCTGGTGGGGTGAGTATAGTGTGCTGCTGCTTTTAAGCCCATCATGGGTTTGTTAAATTAACTAGGTGCAGCATTTGTTTATAATTGCATTAAATGCAAGATATGCTAATGAAGTGAATTGTATTCTTTATTCAGAGATTGATTTATGGCTTGACAGTTCCTCTTAGTGTTTGTTCGTATTAACTATATTGCATTTTCAAAACTGTTGAAACTACTATGTTTTCTTAGTATTTATATGTAGCTCATCTGTAAAGCTGAAAATTGTCTATTGGAGTGTTCTCACCATTCCCCTTGTGGGGGAAAAAATGAGAAAAAAACAGTTGTATATTTTTGAAGACACATAATAGCCTACCAAGAGAAATGTTTACATCTCACATGATCAAAAAGTCTTATGGTATATGAATGTATGTGGGAGGTCTTGTTTTACACTAAATGGATTAACAAAGACTCAAAATACTGAAGTGCTTACCTTTTATAAAAATGTTCTTCCCGAAGCTTAAAATGCCTTAAGAAAAAAAAATCTTCCACGTTCTTTTTTTGGAGGTATGTGGTATGCATCCTTAAGCTTTTCATGTAATTGCAGGTTGGTGAAACAAAAGATGCACTCTGTTTTAACAAAATTAAATAGACTTATTCAGCAAGATACTTAACGTTTTGTCTGTTATTTTTGCACATTAGAATTCACGCTATGGGAAACTCTGGAATCTGGTATCAAAGTTTTCAATAATTTGGGTTAGATAATACCATATCATTTCTCCTTTCTAAAACGCTAAGATTTTGATCTGCTTTTGGAATTTTTAGGCTGCATTTGCATATAACAGACAGAAAGCCAGGATTCAGTATCCTGATCCATGCAGCTTGTACACAAAGCAAATTAGGAAAGGATAGTTTATTATCATTATTATTACTATATTGTTATTATGGACCTGGGGTCCTCACTTCTTCCTCCTAAATAAGCCAGGACTCAGAAGCCAATAACAACCTGGTCTATGAATCCTAGTTTGTGTACAAGCAGCAAACCAGGATACCAGTATTAGACACCACAATAGGCTTCCTGGTTAATTTTATATGCTTACACAAAGAGAGGAATGAATGTACAACCTGTAGTAGCCTGCTACTATTGTGAGGTACGAAAAAGATTTGCAAATTTTCTCATCCATAGTGAGAAAGGATATCTCAAAATATTAAGTTACCCCATCAAAAAGTGCCAAGAATTTTTCTTTTTCATCCCTGTAAAATGACAAAAAGATCAACTTTTTTTTATAAAAAAATTGCCCTTTGCATAAAAAGCACTGGATTTTGAGCAGTGTTTTTGCTCAAAAATGTGATTTGAACCCAAAGGACCCTTAAAATGGTTGTGGAAGTCCCCAGTATGGGGGGAAATCAGAAAATGCCCCCAAGTCTTGCAATTTGGCTGGTGGGGGGAGGCAGGACAGAGATGAAATTTTTCATTCTTATGGGCCGGACTGAAATATGGAAAGATTTACATCATTAACAGTTATATACAGGATTCCAGGGCACACTAAGATTTCTGGCTTATTCTTATGTGCAAACATAGCCATTGTCTTTTGGTTAGTTGCTGCTATTCTGTTCTTAGGACCTGTTGATTTATTCCTTTTCACTTAATGGCCCGAATTGTTAAGACTGCAATAGAAAACAAATATCTAAGGATAAAAGAGAAAGAATTTTTGAATGTCATTATAAACTACCTCAGGAATATTATTGAGGAGTGTTGTGTGTTTGTATGTACACACATACACAGTCTAAATAAAACTCTGCAGCAGTGGTAGCTGCCTTTTGATGTATCTCACCCTATTTTTTCCCTTTACTTTCCAAGATCAGACAAAACAAATCCCCTAACCTGGCCCACTGTATAAATTGGAGCGTCTCTCCCTTTTGTTGCTGCCCCCATATTATACACATGGGATGAGAAGTCCAAATTCTGCTGTGATTGATTGATTCTAAATGGGAGATCCAAGGACATGATTTTCTTTTGTTTTTACTCATGTGTTCTAAAATGCACACAAATGTAGGCAGCATTCAGATGGCATACAACAAACTGCAATCAGTGCCAACTCTTGTGCTCATTGGCAAGAAAAGTCTGTTTTGAGGAGTGAATGGACTCCTGTGAGTGGGAGCTCTCTGTCTTAGTTCTAAAAACCATACTAAGTCACATTTCAGATGACTTCATTGTACTCCACTCCAAAGACCAAAACTGCTTGTCTGTTTTTCACTAGTACCCCTTGCTCTTGCAAAGATCAGCTTGGATGTATTATTTGCCCTGCCTGGGCAGGGGTGTTGCCATGGGCAGCAAGATGGTGGTCAAGCCACATGCACCATTAATTATCTTTTCAGACAGAAAAGTTACTCCCAGCCCTAAAACGCAAGAGCCTCTACCATCAAGAGCGCCACCATTTCATGTATCATTCTCATAGAGCTCTTCAAGAGGTAGACCACCATCCTATTGATCTATTTCATTTAGTGGTAGAACACAAGGCACACCAGGCACATTAGAATTAGTAAGAAAACTACCTAAAAAATACAGGAGGAAACCATTGTCAGTTGAAGAGATAGAATACATCCAAAGGGGAGGTCCAGAATAATACAGGATAATACGCAGTTAATTACGGTTGAACAATAAACTTACTATAAAGGCATTTCCCATTATCTGAGTATCATAACCTCATTATTAAAGACCTTTCATGAGACAGTTCCAAAAAAAAAGCAAAATAAATCAAGAAAATATAAATAAGTACTAAATAAATAAGTGCTTGTATAACCTACTGTTTGTAACATGTGGCCTCCTTATTTGAAGAATACATATATATCTGTACTAATTTAATTGTCTGTATTTCTTTCTGCAGAGCTTCACTTCCATGTAGTCAATGCAGAAATGGCATTGGATTTAGCCTTTTCCATTCTGTGTGAGCTGCTACAGCGTTGGGAACAGACTGGTGCTGGAGTTGTAATCTTACTAGAGTGGTTGCTAGAAAAAGAAGATTTGAAAGAGTTAGAAACCTCAACCTCGGTAACTCACCTAACTAATTTTGGTTTAATAAGTAGAGTGTTGTTGGAATGTCTATGTTCCCAAGTGCAGTTTATATCAAATGCCTTGCCAAACCATGTAGACCAATCTAGGGAGGGCAGGGGAATGAGTTCCAAGTAAGTGTTAATATTAAAACACATATTTTGTATTGCAAATTAGTTTTCATCATTATCAGGATAAAATTTAATTACTTAATCAGTTCATCTATGCAATTACTATCTAGTCATAAACGTCTAGAAATGATGGTTTGTTGGCCTAAAAACAAGCTGTAGGCTTGTTTACTTCTACCTTCGCTTGCACACTCAACTTTGGCACTTGTGTCATGAGTTTCTTGGTCCAGCTGTCACAGGAAACTGTTTCTACAAGCCAAGATGGAAGCATCTAAACTGCGTATGTAGGGGAAAAGGACATGCTGTGGTTTGTTGAACCAGGACTCTTTATGTTGGAGTGCCGCCTATACATATCATGTTGATACTCATACATTTCTAGGGTGGATTTGAAAAACCTGCCTTGATCACTTACACTGGTATGGGCCAGCTGAAATCTATTGGGATGGAAGCATCACAGCTCACTTCCAGCAAACTGCACTCTTTTCCCAGCATGTAGTAATACAGCAACAATACAGTACTCTTCTAATTTTTTCACTTTGTAACCATATGAGCCCTGTATTACATTTACAACAAATTATGCAGAAAGGTTTCTTACCTTATGCCAAACCCAGGAAGTCCTATGCCAAGAGAAGAAAACCACAGGCATACAGAAAATGTCTTTCTCATGTGTGTGGTTGTGCATAATGCTTAGTGTACTATTATACTGTAATGTCAGTATCATGTCCACTCTGCATGGGCATCTTAGTGAGTGAATGATCACTGGGTTACTTGGATAATCCATGTGCCTCCCTAGGGCTGTGTATGAAATCTACAGGATATTGGGAGGTTAAAATTAATCTGGTTTCAAGTTACTGTGGTTTTAATAGGCTCACAAATACCAGGAATGCTACAAAGCAAACTGGAGGTAGCTTTGCAATTCTGAGTGAACACTGGTTATAACTGAAATGTACTGCAAAATACAGTGTTTCTGTATGGACCTCCTACAGTTTTGCTGACTGCTATAATGTATCACTTCATGATACATTAAATGATCATGCTGATTACATACAATTTTCATGTACACAAACACTGCCCCAAAGGGTAAGCTGCGATTGCATGACTAAGACAAACATATCTTAATGGCTGGGGCAACTTTTGATTTCTGTTGTTTTAAGAATTCAGCTTGGTATGCAATATCTCCAGGGACTGTTTCATTTTAAGATGAAGAAATTAAAAGCTTCCATAATTTTGAATCAGTGGAGAACAGTGTATTTATAAGTGTATCTCCCACACTACCTGTGTATTCCACACCAAAAGTAATGACAACCATTTTCATGCCTGGAAATTAAATAGTGCATACATTCTAGCATAAGGTGCCCTGGCTCTGTATTTTAACACAGTAGGGTGTTACAAGTTGCAGAGTAAATGCATCATGGAATGTATTGTTCCAAAATCTTACAAAATAGTGTTTAATTATTTGATGTTTGTGCATGCCGATATAGAATAAATTGATTTCTATCAGGGAGCCAAATGAAATCTGTAAAACAGTTTATTTGAAGTGGGAAGATAGAGAATACTGTTTTATCCCTTTGATACTGCAAATAGTCACAACTAATCAGAACCCTTGCAGAGACTCAAAAGAACCTGACCTTGATATTTTGGGGTTATTTCTTTAAAAAACAATCATTCCTATAAAAATAAAAATAAATCCACTCTTAACAGTTACAACTATGTCTAACAATGTGCAAAGAGAATATTTTATGTCAAACTACATTACTCACCCCATGGCTTCCAGTCACCTTCCTCTTAGGCAAAAATGGAGACCCTTTAGCCTGCCATATGTCTTAGATTACAGCTTCTTCTACAGTCCCTTACTACTGGCCATACAGGCTGGAGCAGATGGAGTTTTAAGCCAAAACATCTGGATGGCAAAAGGATCTCCCAACTTTGGGGGGATTCCTGCATTCACTTAGTCACATATATTACTTCAATGTAACCAAAAGTACATACTATAATTCAAATTATATTGCTCAGATGTATTCAGTATTAGCATATCCGTATATATTATTGAATCTGACTTTCTTTGATAAAATCTGATAAACATTCCTTTGATCCGAATGGGACTTTCTCCTGAGTAAATGCACATTGGGTTGTGCTGTATACTGATTGCAGGTTTGGATTTTTTTCCTCTAGTATGTCATGTGACTTCTCTTGTAGTGGGTTGTTTATCTCATATCATTGTGAATACTGCTTACTGCTGCTTTTCCTTTCTTTTTATGAAGGTAGGAAATGACAATCTGTTTGACAAGGGAGAAGTGAATTTTTGGGCTGAGAAATTAACAAAGGTGTATTACCTCAATAAACATCTCCTCCTGCTCATCCCAGTGACTCACATCACTCCATGTGATCAACTAAGGCTGCATCAGTTGGAAAGATTTGTCTCTGATCAAGCCAAGCTGGTAACACAATTTCTTAATGAATTGCCTCCAACTCCAGAGTTTTCCCAGACTGTAGAATTCACAAAGTTGACTATTCAGAATCAAAGAATATCAGTTTGCCTTCAGATACTAGGCTTGCTGGAAGCTAGAAGTGAGACCTACAGAAACCAAGGAAAACTTGAAAACATAGGAGGCACTGAAGATTTGCTCACTACTACCTGCTAAATTAGCAACATTATGAGCAGAAAGGCTGGTATATTCTGCATCTCCTGGGAGTGCAAGGAACCAACAGCAACAAGTGTTAGACATTTTTTTGTACTTGAATCCATTCAGTCTTCATCAGATGTGATGTGGAAGATTCGTGTGAAATGGCCTCATTTTTAATCAGGCTGAATGAATCTTCCTGCCACTACTGGCTGAAGTAGATCCAGAAGACTCTTTATGTCCACACACCAGGTGCTGGCCACCTATTGATCTGATTGGTGATTTTATTTCATCAAGTTGTTCTTCCTGTTCTGTAACGCTTGTCTTCAAGTTGCTTTTCAGTTGTGTACCATGTTCTGTGCACAAGCAAATATACCTAGTTATGGGTCATCTTTAAAATACTCTTAAAACAAGCTGGCTTTTATCAATGCCAAACTGCCCTGAGAGCTCGTAACACAATTCTTTTAAATCACGGAAAGGCTGGATTTGAGGAGAAGCATTCTCTCCCTTTGTAGTCACAAATGCCATTGTTTCCATGTGTATTTGGTTGCCCTCCAGTTTTAAGCAGCTTGGTATTGGCATGCAGTGATTTGTTCTTTCAGTACTAATGCTTATGTTTGCTATTCCTTAAGAGAAAGCCACACTACTCAAAACATCTCCTGCCCCAGAAGCATTCAGCTTCCATCCATAAGCATAATTTAATAGAACTTGCATGTTAGAATTTTCTTTCAGACATGGACTAAGTCTGACAATGAGAGCCAGTGTGATGTAGTGGTTTGAGCCTTGGACTGTGACCCGGGTTTGATTCCCCACTTGGCCATGCAAACTCACTGGATGACCTTGGGCATGTCACACACTTTCAACCCCCAGAAAACCCCATGACAGGTTCAGCTTAGGCTCACATAAGTTGGAAACAACTTGAAGGCACACAACAACCAAAAGGCTGAATGTAGGCACTTCACAATTTTTGTAATGTGTTTTTGTTATTTTTACATTAAATGTTTTGAACAGATGCATATTGCCAAACTGAAATTATTTTTCACAGCTGATGATGAATGTGCTACAGACACAGTTTCGTCCCTGCCAGCTAAAAAATGTGGAATGAATGTCAATTCTCTTTAACAAGAGCTATTCTTATAGTGATAAGTATCAAGATATGAGCCCCAGTTACCACTTGCAAAGTAGAGAGTTATGATCATGTATCACTTTCATGTACATCAAAGACTGAAAGATGAAAAGGATGGACTTTCTGCATTAGCACATCCTGTGTGACAACTTCCTGAAACATATTTTTATGTAAATATTTTAAATGTCCCAGAAGGTGGCGCCATAATAACATGTTTTGAAAAGGACCACCACACTGACTAACAATGCTTCCATATCTATCCACACTGAATAGTTGCCCAACACTGCATTACTAATGTAACTTTAGTGAATTCATTCTGAATGTTTTTCTTAACAATTTTAATCACATATACTGTAAACAAAGATTGCCTGTGCTGAAGGAAAGATTATCCAACAGCTTTTAAATCCTTTTCAAATGTGAAAGAAAGCTTCTTAGTACTGGTGTCTCTTGAAAATAAGGAAATCTTTTAATTTTATTACATTAAATTATGTGATTTTATTTGAAAATCCATAAACGGATAATTGATTCTAGAAAGAGTATTGGTGTGAGGTGCCAGTTCATCAGATTTTTATGTCATTTAACTTTTTAGTTATATTTAGCTGACTTTAATATCCCTGGCTAAATATATATTATTCAGTAAGTCTAAAATGTCATATATTTGTCAATTCTTGCCAGTGCTTGGCATTCTACATGTTGCCAAAATGAGAGAGCCTAATGGTTTCAGCTTAAGCAGCACTAAGTATCTCAAGAAACATAGTTAATTAGCAAACAAAATAACTTTAAGAAACAGCCTTATCACCTTGTTTAAAGTATGGCTTTAAACATTGTAATATCCGTTTAGTTTTATGGACAGCAAATAATTGTACATCATTGTGTGCGTTTCATCACACCTGAGTTACTGTGTAACTTTTCAATCAGAAACCTTTAAACCTTAAACTGCGTTTGTAAAGGAACAAAAGTCTACTACTAAGTAGTTCCCTGAGGAGTGTTTAATCAGTCAGTTATCTTAAATTTTGCTTGTCCAACCATTATAGATTAGTCTTTGCATTGCTGCACAGATTTTTTTAAAATGGAAATTCCAAGCGGGAATCCACTGCTTAATGCCTAACTCTTCTCTTCTTAGCTAACAACTTTTCATAAAACTGCATGTTGGTGGGTATAAAGTTGGCTCTTTAGAACTGCTGCCCTGTACACGCTAAAGCCATTTCTACACTGGACTGTTACAATGTTGTTACCCCACTTTCATCACCTTATGGAATCCTGGGGTTTGCAGTTTAGGGAGGGGCCTTGAGGGCTCTTTTTAACAGTCTAGCGCAGAAACGGCCTAATCCGAGCATAAAAAACTCCTGAACCCAAAGTTTTTTTTCCCTTCAGAGTGCAGACGAGCCAAATTGAGGAGCCGAATAGGCGGAACTTTTTTCGTTCCTATTCGGCTTTAACACAAAGCGATATGGCCGCACTAACGCTTCCCAGGATTTCCACAACAGCCTATCTTCTCAGAGGGCAGCTGTTTTGACGAGAGAGGCGGCGTTTTGATGCTGTGCGAGTTTACAAACAAGGGCCGAACGCGCGATACCCGTCCCTTTTCCCTGTGAGGGAAGCGCGCGTTCCCGTCGCAGGACGCCGGCGCTGGGGGGTGTCGCCTCCTTCGGGAGCCCTTTTTGCGGCCTCCGTCCCGCTGCTCACGTCCCGCCCTCGGTTAGAAATGCAGCTTCGTTCCCACAGCCCCGAGCCACTGCCAAGATTTAAAGGAAAGTTGGAACTTTGGTTTGGTCACTGTTCAGTTCCAAAATCCGTCCCCTCGTGAATCCAATTCTTTCCACCGAGGGCTCCTAAGAGTGGTTCCCGCCCCCAGCCTTTGGTCGCCTTCTCAGCGTGTCCTTTCCATTGCTTTTTCTAGACTGAGGGCAGAGCGTTTTCACCCTGGGGGTGGCGGGAGTGGCATTTCAGCAACGAGGGTGGGTTACCGGGAGGGCACCTCCCCCCGCGCCTCCAGCGGCAGGCGCAACGGTGCCGGGCAGGGGCAGCGCTTGGCCGAGAAGGCGCCGAAGTGCGAAGCGCCGTCCGCGCGCTTAGGGCGATTTGTTCCCCAACCCAGCCCGCCCCCCGGCGCGCGGAAGAAACAGGCGAGGAAGGGCGGCAGGCAGAGCAGGGACTCGGTGGGAGCCCTCGGCCTCTAAAGCCCGGGGGCCGAAGGAGCTTCAAGCAGCCGCCGGGCCCCCCTAAATTGGCAAAGCGTCGCCGCCGACCAGTTCCCGCCCTCTAAACGCAGAGGCACCAAAAGGCACCACCCGGGCGCGGGGCGGGCAGGAGGGCCGGGAGGCGGGGCGCCTCTGCCTCCCTTGCGCGCTTGTTTCCTCGCACTGGTATGGCCCGGTGCTTAACAAACGCAGAGATTAATGACCCCGCCCTCCCCCTCGTGGGTCCACCATTCCGTCCGCCCTACGCTGTACTCGGAGGCCGGCCTGGACGGATTCGTGAGCAGCGAGCCAGCCTCTCTTCGCTTCTCGGGTAGACCGGAGTGGGGAAATCTGCGCTTAGTATTTTTACTATGCTCTTTGCATTGAAAAGAAAACATCTTTCACGAGGGGGAGTTCCCAGTCAGGCAGGCCCTTGGTTGCGAGTAGACACACCCGGGGCCCTCTGCTCCGAATTCGCCGTTTTCCTCATCTAATTCTGCGCGAAATACGTCGGCGCAGCAATCTTGCATACAGAATTCCAAGGCACCGACCTGCGTTCTTATTCATCAGCGGAGAGCGCAACAGTGGGAGATGCCAAGAATTTGGGGCGAGGGGAAGAGAGGCAGAACGGCTAGGCCGCGAACCCAGCTGCGGCGAGCCGGCTGGCGTCCGGGCGGGGGCGGGGCGAGCCAGGCGAGCTGCGCCGCGTCGGCGGGCCCGCTCTCGCCTCCCTTCCCCGGCAGGCCGAGCGGGGAAGCGTTCGGGGCGGTGTGTCGAAGGACGAGGAGCTGGCTCGGCCGGTCGCATCACAAGACCTTGGGCGCCTGCCAAGTCTGGGGAGCGCGAGTCAGCAGCCAGCGGGGCGGTCGCGCGGGCTCCCAGCGAAGGAAAGCCCTTTTTCCCTCGTCGGGCCCTCCCCCTCCCCCTCCCGCTTTGCTGTCTCGGTTTCACGAACTTAAGGCATCCCTGCGGGAGGCAGCGGCACAGCCCCGCCTGTTAAACGGGAAAAGAAAAAAACAACCCGGCCAGCCAGCCTTTTGTTTCCAAAACCTGTTGCGTGGCACAAGGTTCCCGGGAGGGAGGAGTTGCAAGGGCGTCCCGTTTCCCTCGCAGGCCTTTTGATGCCTCCCGTTTCCTTGCGAGCTTCCCCGACGACTCAGCGGGGGTGGGGAACCGGCAGGAACGCCCCATGGCAGCCCGTGTTTACTTGGATGCTTCCGAGGCGCGCAAGGAGCTGATCGGGGGCAGAGAGAGCGGGGAAGGACGGCCGCCCTGACGAGAAAGGGAGGGCGACGGCTGAGTTGGCTGCCCTTATTGCGGCAGCCAAGTTTGCCCGGGGGTGTCTACGTCCGCCACTTCTTAAAAAATTAAAAGTGCTTCTGCCAAGCGACAGCAAGTGTCCAAAGTTACCGGCGGTCTTCGCAGTTCCCCTGCAAGGCACCCTGAACTCCGCGGGGTTTCCTCGGGAGCAAGAGTGCACAAGAGTGCTGCCTCGGCCTCCCAAATTCGCGCCCCGCTTGGTTCTGCAGGTGCTGCAGCCACGCTGCATTCTTCAGCAAAAGCCGCGCGTGTGCTGTGCCAGGGGTTACCCCCACGGGGAGCTTCCTGACCACATGGCGTTGTGGCGAGCCGTGTGAAACTGGGACGCCTACTCTTTAGCGAGCCGTTTCGCTCTGTGTATGCGCCACGGGGGCCCTTCTAAGCAGGCCAAGTCTCGTATCCCTCCCCACCTAATATCTTCTACCCGTTAAAAAGTAACTTTAGCAGGCGCGTTGCCTCCGCTGACGGAGCACATACGACAGAAACACTGCTCCTTCTGTCCGAGCGTGCCTAGTACGTCCCGTGGAAACTGTTCCCACAGTCTTAGAATGGTTGCAAGGATGATAAACCTGTGAGGCTTACAAACCTCAGGCGAGGGCTCGAGACAGAAGGAAGCTACTCCGACAAACCTCAACGCCTCCCTCCCGCAACACCCTCCTCGCCTTCATCCGTTCTGGATCAACCCTTCTACTCGCCCCACCTCCCCACTCCCCCACTCCCCGGGTCACTGAAAGAAAATTGGCGGCGCCCAATGAGAAGGAACGTAGCAACCTTGGGGGGCGTGGCCAGGCCCGGGTGGGCGGGGAGTTGCAGGGCGGTGTTGCTGGGACACCCCGGCCGGGTCAGTGGTCGGTCCCTCCCCGTTGCTGCCCCGGCGTTTATATATGGGGCGTGTACCCCAGCTGCGAAGTTCCAGCAGCGAGGAGAGCTGCGGCTGTCGCCTTGGGCGGGTGCATGGTTTCCCACCTCTGCTGGGAAAACCGATTTAAGACTATTTCAGCTCTCAAGTAGCCAACCCTTTCCTATCCAGTCGTGGCTCATCCAAAGCTTCCGAGGAAAGTGGGATCTTTCGGTCCTTCCTGCATTTCCGACCATTACAGGATCTAGAAATGTCTGCAACACTGTTATCTGCCTTCTACGACATCGATTTCTTTTGCAAGGTAAGAAGAAAATTTGTGCCTTCGTTTCCTAACAAAAGTTGGAATAGTTTTGAAGAAAGTTAACGAGAAAATTGTGGTTCCGGAGAACTTTCTTAAGGCTGTTTAAAGACCTGTGTCCTCTTACTTGGGAGTAAACCTATTAAACTTGGTAGGACTACACTTCCTAGTAAGTGTGCATAGGAAGCTAGAATGACCGCCTTTGTTCTGCAACAAGTTGCAGGGGTTGTTCAAACTTCTCGATTCTCAGGAACTTTTGTGATGAATCTATTTCTTTGCTGTTTGGAGAAGCCTGGGGTTAATCTCTGCAGGACGTGATCTCTTGTAGATAATTTGGTTTGTAGAGGAGGCAGAGTGGTATTTGCAGTGGATACTTTTGATGTGGCCCCACATGCTGTGTGTGTCCGTCCTTATCTCGTGTGCATGTGTGGTGGGTGTGTGTTTACTGCAGATGCAAAGAGATAGGGTGGCTTAAGTTTTGGTACAACCTCCAGCAATTGAATTGGGACGATTTTTAAGTGCAGTTCCCTACTGACTTGAGTGGGAGGGGTTTTCAGACCACCGCCCTCGAAAAAAGATTTAAATTGCAGATAAACTGGTCGGAACGGGAGGGACTCTTACTTGTCAGACGTACAGATTAGGAAATGTAGGTGTAGCGAGGGAAAGGCCCAGGTCTTGCAAGGGAAAGGGAATAGCAATAAAAGATTTGCAACCTTCTGCCTTCTTCCCAGACGCCTTGCAGTCACGGTGCACCATTTCCCCCCCCTTTTTTGTGTCTTTCCTCTACTGTCCCACCCCACTCCCTACACCCTTCTCGCTCCCAGACCGAGAAATCTCTGAACACCATGCTGGACAAGAAGGCGGTGGGGAGCCCCGTGGGCACCTCGCCCAGCTCCAACTTCGCGCCGGGCTTTCTGCGGAGACACTCGACGAGCAACCTGCAGGCTCTGACAAACGGCAACGCCAAGTTCCCCGGGGGCTCCTCGTCGTCGTCGTCGTCGTCCTCCTCCTCGCCCTCCTCCTTCGGCAACCTCAAGGAGCCTGTCACCGGCGGGGGAGGAACTACCAGCCCCACTGCCGCCGCCACCGCCTTGCTGAACAAGGAGAACAAGTTCCGAGACCGGTCCTTCAGCGAGAATGGCGAGCGGAGCCAACACCTCATGCAGCAGCTCCAGCAACAGCAGCCCGTGGTGGTCGTGGCGGCTCCGGCGGGGAAGGGCGGCGGCGGCGGCGGCGGCGGCGGCAACGGAGGAGGCGGCGGCGGCGCCCCCATCAACTCGACGCGCTACAAGACGGAGCTGTGCCGGCCCTTCGAGGAGAGCGGCGCCTGCAAATACGGCGAGAAGTGCCAGTTCGCCCACGGCTTCCACGAGCTGCGCAGCCTGACGCGCCACCCCAAGTACAAGACGGAGCTGTGCCGCACTTTCCACACCATCGGTTTCTGCCCGTACGGGCCTCGCTGCCACTTCATCCACAACGCCGACGAGCGCCGCCCAGCGCCGGCTAGCACCAACGCCAACCCGCCGCCGCCTCAGCAGCAGCCGCCGCCGCCGCCCAACCCGCCGCTCCACAACAACGGCCACGTTCCACCTCCTCACCACCATCCCCTTCACCCTCCTCACGCGGGCAGCACCGGCGACCTCCGCGCCTTCACCCCTTCGGTCCGGGACCACCAGCTGACAGGAGGCGGCGGCGCCAGCTTCGGAGTCGTTCACCCGAGAGGTGGAGACAGGCCCAAGCTTCACCACAGCCTCAGCTTTTCGGGCTTCTCCGCCCACCACCATCACCACGGCGGGCCCGCAGTGACGGCTGCTGGGCCGGGCGGCCTAGAAGCGGCGGCGGCGGCGGCTGCAGCGGCGGCAGCCGCCTTGCTCCTCGAGAGCCCCGGAGGGTCCCGTACGCCGCCGCCGCCGCCGCCGCCGCCCGCCTCAGGGGCCTCGTATGGCGACGACCTGGTGGCTTCCCCGTCGTGCGCCAACAACGCCTTCACCTTCTCGGCGGGCCAAGAGCTGGGCAGCCTCATCGCCCCGCTGGCCCTCCACGCCCCGCCGCCCCCGCCACCCCCGCCGCCGCCCCCTCAGCAGGGCTGCTTCGCCAACGCGGCCACCTTTTACCGTTGCCACCAGCACCAAGGCGGCGGGGGGGAGGAGGAGGGGAGCTGTTGCCCGCCGCCCGGCCCTCCGGCCTCGCCTCCCTTCAACTTCCAGCCTTTGCGCCGCCTCTCCGAGTCGCCCGTTTTCGACGCCCCTCCCAGCCCTCCGGATTCGCTCTCCGACCGAGAGAGCTACTTGAGCGGCTCCCTCAGCTCTGGCAGCCTCAGTGGATCCGAGTCCCCCAGCCTGGATTCGGGCAGGCGACTCCCTATTTTTAGCCGCCTCTCGATCTCCGACGACTGAGAAGGCTTTGAGGAGAAAGGAGGACGGGGGTGGGGGGGGTGCGCAGAAAAGAGAATCCATCAGAAATCTTTCCAGGGAGACCCCATTTCTTGGGGTGATCGGGGGGGCATCTTACCTACCCCTCTCCTCCCTCCTGTCCTCCTTTTTCCCTTTTTACCAGAAGCAGAGACTGCAGCCGCCTCCAGAAACTAGCCAAGCTCGCACAGACCCTTCGTTTTTTTGTTGTGGTTGTTGCCTTTTTCCAATATATGCCTTTTTAGCAGGAAAAAAGAATCTTTGCTGAGCAAATTCAGAGAGGAGAAAGAAATTTGTTTTTTTTTTTAGAAATGAACAAAAATTGATTTACTTAGAGGCAGAGGATGGTCGTCAACAAAAGAACAATCTTATTTTTTATCTACAAGGACTGTTGGAAGGAGGATTTCCTTTTCTTTTTTCCTTTTCCCATTTTTTTAGACTAGTTAATGTGCACCACCACCACCAACAGCCATTCCATCTTTCAAATGTGTATGTGGGAAGGGGAGGAGACAAAGGGTAAAATGAGCATTAGCAAACAAATCTACCCATTCCTGCTCCCGAAGGAATCAACAATCAATCTGGAGGCCCATGAACTCTGCATTCCAGGTCTCTCCAGGTCTATAGAAAACAAGAAGGAATAAGGAGTGGGGGGATATTTTTTTTGCCTTTCAATCAAATTTAAAGTAAATGTACTAAATGTATAAGCTTTTAAAAGAATCCAACATCCTGCCAAGAATATGCCTTGATAACACTCTAGTTTTTTTTATATATATATATATATCTATATATATTATAACATGCTAAAACTTCCATTCCAAAGTTTAATATTGGTTCCATTGCCACCACTTAGTGGATGTTTGGCTTAGAACAATTTTTTGTTGCTTTATTTGGAAGCATTCAACTGAGTTTAGTTTGTAATTGTTGGCGAATAACTGCTGATTTTTTAAATTTTTTTTTAGCTGAGTTGATTGCGCAAGTCACTGCACAACTCAATATGAAACTATTTAACTTATTTATTATCTTGTGAAAAGTATACATTGGTAATTTGTTCATACTGTATTTATCGGGTATGATGAAAAGCAATAGATATATATTCTTTTATTATGTTTAAATTATGATTGCCATTATTAATCGGCAAAATGTGGAGTGTGTTCTTTTCACAGTAATATATGCCTTTTTGTAACTTCACTTGGTTATTTTATTGTAAATGAGTAAAATACTTAATTTAAGAGATTGTATGTAATATTTATTTCATGAATTTCTTTCCTTGTTTACGTAAATTGAAAGATTGCATTTGCTTTTTTATAGAAATCTGACTCAATGCTGTGGAAGTAGTTTGAGAAATTTCAATGGGTTTTTAGAATGTACAATGGTTGTAACCCGTCCAAGCTTAAACCTACTTTGCAATCAGAATTTAAAGTGGCAGACCTAATTCACACTTTTAAAATTAACCAAAAAAGTATTCATGTTGCCTAACTTTCACCAATCACACTGTGATAGTCTCAAGTATGTAGCAATAAAAAGGGGTGGGGGTCCCAGTATTAAATCTCATAGTGCCTTCATAAGGGTCCATGCTTGCCTTAAAACTTCCTCAACCAAATAAGTATTTTTCTTAATGCTTGAGAATTTGAATGTAGGGCTGGGTTTTTAGCTACAAGAAATTGTACCACTCGTTTTTTTATATGGAGGCCACCTTTTAGATCTGAACCTTTTTTGCATACATGATCATATCTTTATTAAAGTTCCAAAACATGCAACTTTGTTTTCTTGTTTAGAAAGTCAGGAGTTGCCCAAAACTTTCCTGAAAGGTGGATGAATGAGCAGTACCTTTTTTAAAAAAAATGTACATAGGTACAAGTTCAGCACTATGTACTCTTTGGACTACTTTAACAGAAGTATGTTTTGAATGTATCTAGAACATAAGTCAACTTGAGTTGTAATATATTTTGGAGAGTCAGTTCACTACATATTTGGAGTGTGAGACTGTAAACTTTGTACTGTAAATGTTTTGTAGTTCTCCCAATAAAACTTTTGAGGAAAAAAATCCCAAGCTATTAAAGCCATGTCTGCAAGGTGGTGCTTCTTTATTAGTTTCCCACTATCAGTATGTTGTCTAGCTACAGATTAACCTGGTTTTGAACTGCAGAATTGCTCCATTCCTGCAGAAACAGCTGGGAGGCTGCCAAAACCAATAAACTTGTGTTCCAGAAGGTTCCAAAGTACTATTGCAAAAACTACACTCTTGTTTAGTTAATGGGGAGGGGGGGCGGGAGAGTCTGGGGTTTTTTTCTTCGTCCTTAAAGCTGCTGATTAAACACACATTGTGGCTAGCTTGGTAATACAAAGGAAACTAATACTGAGTTGCTTAAATACGCGGTAGTGCATAGGTATTTTTCTGAAGATCCAGAATGTTCATTAATACTTGTACACTAAAAGAAAAATATATAGTACTACAAATAGTCATCTTGACAGTTAAAATTGTTCTTACCAGTATAATATTTGTACAGTGTTAATACTAAGGTTTTTGTTTTATGTAGGGATCCCTTTTTGAAGGGTCTTGCCAGAGAAAATACAGTTTCTCCATCCCACTGCACAAACACAAAAATGCATCCTTTTTCTTCACAACCCCAGGAAGAATCCAGAGTACACATGGTCTGCTGCTTTACCCTCAGTGTCAAGAGTGGGCAAAGTGTGACCAAAGTGTGATGGTGAACTACATCTTCCAGTATTCTGTTGGCAATACATATTGGAGTTTTGCAGCCTAACAGCAGCTGGGAGGACCACATTGCCTATTCTGTTTTGGCTGCATTCATTTTAACAACAGTCTTCTAAGGTGTAGCTTTTGTAAGCAAAAGATTGATAGTCCACATTAAAGGAGAGAGACATAAACACAGGTAGGAGGTTAAACTGATTTTCACCATGTAGGTGTTCTCTGTAACTTGAATCAGGTAAGCTCCATTTTAAAATGATACAAAGGTAGTATCTGGGCTGTGCTGGCAGAACTTGGTCCAAAGTAGTACCTCATGCCTGACTCCTCTCAACAGATTCACAACTTAATTTGTTCTGAGCAGGGTCTTTGGTCATACAGCTGATGATAAACATTCTCAATGGTCCTTTTCCATTAGAATAGTTCAGTTTGCTTAAAATGCTTGTGTGCCTTGAAACTGCTTTCCCGATTTTCCCTAGCAAACCTATCACAGGATTTTCTTGGGCAGATCTGTTCAGAGGGGTTTTTGCCTTTGCCCAAGGTCAACCAGTGGGTTTCCATGGCTGCGCAGGGATACAAACAATCCAACACTGGGCACTATACCACACTGGTTCTTAAAATGTTTTTATTATTTTAAAAATGTTTGTTTCCTCCTAATGCTTTTTTGTTTTTATATTTAGCACCCTAAGATTATCATGGTTCCTTTATGCTGTCAAGATGGTTTTTAAAAATGCTAGCTAGAGCGTATCACTGCCTTGGTGACTTCTGTAGTTCAACAAAACCTTGGACTGGCTTTCAGTATTGAAATTAATGCTAACCATGATCATAACTCGTCCCTGTTTAGATCTCTGCGGTTTGTGGCTGTGGTTTCCGTAGATCAGTTCTTGATGACCAGGTAGTTAACACAGAAAAGAGTTTTTTTTTTAAAGAGTGATCACTAGCAGAAAGGTTAACCTTGCTAGGAAAGCAAGGAACAAAACTGCAATTTACAAGTATTTCAAGTTTTAAGAAGTATTCTTGAATGCACACACATTTTTGATTGCAGCTGTGCAGTTAACTGACAAACATGTTCGAAACATTCATTGACTGGTGAAGCTCATTCCCACTCGGCCATTTCTTACAGGTCTTACAGACCTGTTTCACATTTGAACCCAGCCATGTGTTGTTAGTGGTCATAGTGCATAACAAATGTCCTTAAGTACCTTTTGTTTTTGCTGTCTACTTAATATTTTGCTGAATGATGTGCACAGTTTGGCTACTTGCATCTGGATGGTTCACAAATTGTACAGCTTTAATCTGGGTATTGTTTCTTCAATGGAATAGTTTGTTGTCTTGCTCTTCCATTCTGCTTGATGAAATTGTCCACAATACAGCACAGTGTATTTAGGCAGATGAAAGGTCACTTGTGCTATTTTGTAATCCAACAGCCATAGAAGGTAGGCCAGAGTTATCCCTATAATGTAAATCATGGAGGGAAGGGTAGTAGTGGCATTTTCCTCTAATGCTCAATGTGTGGAAGAGGTGCAATTCAAACAGGACACACATGTTCATAGTCTAGCCTCTTAGACATCAAGCTGCACTTGGTAAAAATAGTCAAAACACTTTTCTGGGATGCTAAAAATATCAAAGGGCAGAATTGTTGCTTGAATGTGTCCCCCTATATTCAGATTCAGAATATGTCCTATATTCCGCCTTCTGCCCTTTTACTCGTTAACAGGTGTTGGGTGTGAGTCACGGCAGTCTGGCATTTCCTGATTGGGATATGAAGTCTGAAAAGTGGCTGTTTCATATTACAGCCCATTTGGTCCAGTCTTCTGCTCTTTTTGAGGCATGTGCTAAAAAGATTAGTTGGTATTCCATAGTCAAACTGTAATGTGTGTTGCTGGAGCATTGGAACCAGATAGTAGATTTTAAGCCCTTATATTCTATATAAGCACCTATAAGAATGTTACATTTGCAAACATTCCTTTTTAAAAATTTAAATATATATATAATCTGAATTAAATAGAATTAGCAAAACAGACCCATTATTCCTTCTTGTTGCTTTAAGGGCAGTGATCTGTGTAGTGGTGTTCTCTTGCACAAAGTTGTAGATTCTTCTGCATTTGTGTAGCAAAAGACTGTCTCCTGTTCTGAGTCATAAGGTTTCAGTAAGGCTGCAAGGTCTTCCTTATTTTCTCTAAAGTGACACTTATGGACAGGAGCTGCAGAATAAACGTTCCAGTGGTTTCCACTGTTAGCTTCTCAGATGATGATGTACTACAGCTACCAGAATTCCTGACCATTGGACATGCCCATTGGAGTCTCTGGGAATTAAAGTGCCATGACCTCTGGGAACCCCAGGTTGGGAGCCATTAAACTCAAACCTTCTCAAGCCACAGAAGGGAAGAATGACTCTTATTTACTTCACTGATGGCTTGTTTAGCAAGGCAAAATGAGAGCATGTCTTCACATTCTCTGCATGTCTAGCTGGGGACCACTAAGATATGTCACAACTGTCAAACTTCACAAAAGATCCTCAAGTTATTAGGTATTCTGTTTCATGGCAGTGGGGGCAGGGGGATTCTGCTGTTTAGGACATGAGAGCCAGGTGGTGTAGTGGTTTGAGCTATCACCTTGGAGACCAGGGTCCAATTCTGTGCTTGGCCATGGAAAGCCACTGAATGACCCTGGGTGCATCTCACATATTCAGCTCCAGAAAAACCCATGATAAGTCTGCCTTAGAGTTCCTGTAAGTTGAAAGTGACTTGAAGGCACACAACAATGAGTGAGTGATCAATTGAGCTACGTGTTCATAGGTCTGTTTTAGAGTACGTGGCTGCATGCTGAAGGTGTCAAGTTCATCTCTGGGCCTTTCTGTTGGGAAAAGAACTAGGTAGCAAGTGGTGAGGAAACACCTTTTTATGTGACTCTAGACAAATGCTGCCAATCAGATTATGTGCTAGAAAAACAAACAGTCTAAGACAACATACAGTGCAATGCAAAGATGAGGGAGTACAGAAAGTTCAGATGCCATACCTAAGTAAATCGACAGTTACCTCAAGATGGAAGACAAGCTAAACTTAAATAAAATAAAATAAAAAATACATGTTGTTGAAACTTGTCAAGGCCATCCTTATCACTGCATCACACTTCGTGTTTTCACTGGACAGCAACAAACATATGACTTTCCCTAACTAGCAAGAACTTCTGTGTATTTTGCTGCTCGCAGCAATGTGGAGATGAAACCAAATCAGCACCAGAAACATACATGCCCAGCATATGGAACAGTGTTTTTTATGCTGTGTTCCAAGGAACCCCTGAGGTTACTTAGAAGTTTACTGAGAATTCCACAGATGGCTAGTAATGGTGGACAAACCTCTCTCCACCACCAGTTGTTTCCTAAAATATAGAGCTTGCAGGAGAGCATTGAGTGTAATCTTGCACAGAAGCAGGCAGAAGGAAAATAAAGACCTACTGGTTGGTTCCTCTGCGATTTGCAGTAGGATCAACAAGGATTTCTTGCATCTAGTAATTAACATTAATATGTAAAATTGCAAGTTGGAAAAGCCAGTTCTCTACCAGGTTGGTCTCACACAAATTGCTTATCTCTCAGCTTCAGTGTTCTTTGGCTATGAACCATGAATATCAGTGGGGTTGCTTTTGACCTGATTTTCGTGTAACTCATAACAGTGTTTGGCTCAGAGAACAGCAGGTTGTTGGATCAGCCACTGTTTTCCATTTGTCTCCCTCCTCCTCACTTCTGACCTTGGCTCTGCTTGATGGATCTCAAGGATTCTAATAAAAAGCAAAACAAAAACCAAAGAGATCCCGCAAACCTGAGGTTTGCCTGTCTGCTCTGGGGAACACTTTCGGTTCACAAAGAAGTGGTAAAGTGCAAGAAGCCTGGCCGATTCTCTACAGGAGCTGAATACATTCCTAAGAAAACTTCCCAGAAATCTGAGCAGCAAAGCAGGGCAGACATGAAGAGATTTTTCACTGAGCGGGTCAAAGTGGAGTCAGGAAATTTTAAAAACCACACTCAGAGTGGGTCCCAGATTCATTCTCTGGTTATAAAGCAGAGACAAGCAAAGTATGGCTCTCTAGGTTTTGTTGAACTAGAACTTGCAGCATTTTCATCAGATATGCTAGCTAGAACTGTTGGGATTTGGACGTCTGGAGAGTCAGTCTTTGCCCCCACCCTCTCATATAAAGGGTCTTCAATAGAAATATTATTTCATTTCCACAGTATGCAAAGCTGCTACTCCCAGTCAAAACAGAGAACATGGCTGTGGTGCAATGGGGTTATTTATTGTTTGGGGCAGCCTTTTAAGGAACAAAAACCTCACAGCAGCTTGGAAGATAAAAGCAATGCAATAATCTGAATTTAATAAAACTGCCTAAATACCCTAAAGCTACCAGATCCCATCTGATCTTGGACGTTAAGGAAGATCAGCCCTGGTTAGTACTTTGATGGAAAACCACCACCACCAATAATAACTTACTGTATTTTTTACTTGCCTCTCCTCAAGGCTTGAAGTGGGGTGCAACAGAGATTAAAATACAGTATACATTATAACTAAAATACATAAAACCATTTAAACACACAAATCTAGATTAAAACATAACCACTACACATAAACATCCTCTCTTCATAAAAGAATATACTAATTTAAACTTCATAGTTTAAAATCAGCTCGGTAGGCCTTATAGAAGAGAAAAAATCTTTAATACTTTTTAAAATTCAGACAAGATGTTTAGTTGTCAAATCTCTTTCAGCAGGTCATTCCACAATCTAGGGGTGGCTGACTAAAAGATTCTCTTGGTGACCATTGCCAGTCTAGACCTGCGTGGTTTAAGTAAATAGCCCCAGAGGACCTGTGTAGGTAGATTGTATGGAATGAGGTGATCCTGGAAGTAACTTGCACCCAAACCATGTAATACCAGGTGCTGTAGGCTATATAGTTCAGAGGAAATAACTGACAAACCTACTGGCTTCCCCACTTACCTGACAGGTTAAGGACCAGAGCTCTGTCAGAAAAAGGAATTGGTTCAAAAGCAGAACCTATGTACTGTACTGTAGGGAGCATAAAGGACCTAACGGAGGCTCACTTGGGACCGATCACACGCCTGCTGCTCACGGAATCGCTCAGCTGGCTTGGTGCTTCCCCTCCCTAGCTCACTTTGCAAGCAGTGCGCACATGTGAGCGGTCTCAAGCAAGCCTCCATAGGCAAGAAGAACTGATGAAAGAGTGGAACCCCCATTGAATTAATGGAACTTGTCCTTAATTGGGAAGCGTCAAAAGAGCAAGTTGTCAGATAGCAGGGCTTCTAAAGACAAGGGCTTGTGTACCTCTAAATATTCTTTGCCTAGGGAAAGTCTGTGAAATCCATGGGGTTGCCATAAGCTGGCAGGCAACTTGAAGGCACATGCACCCACATAGCAGCAATAAACAAACACCCCTCCTCAAATACAGTTGGAAAAAAAAAATTAGTCGAAAGCATCAGAAGTCCCAGAAAACACATGCACACACAGCCACAAGAGAAGGCCAAAGGAAACAAAAGAGTTTTGAGAGTTTCCCGAAAGGCCTGTAGACATAGGAAACAGATGCAAACCAGGTTCAGCAAAGCAGTCCATGAGGCCTAGTATTGGAGGAGCAGCCATTTGCCACCAGGACTTGCGTTGCCAGGGCTGAGTGTTCATAGCTACCCTTTAAAGCAATGGGTTGTTTCCACATGAACAAAAAGCAGTGAAGTGCCTTTGTGAGGTCATCGATGCCTCTTGAGCAGGAATTAAAAATAACTGCTATTCTTCCGAGCCTTGCCCTATTCTGCAAAGCAAAGGAGTGACTATCCCACTGGGCTCCAGTTTCTTTGCATGAATTAAGGCCCTCTGAAGAATACAGCTCTTGGAAAAATATGTTCAACTTCCTTTTTAAAGCGAGCATGGAAAGGAAACAGAACTGTAATCAGATGTGCTGTTTTTCTCCTCTAAAACTTTTTTTTTAAAGACACAACTATTTCTATCTGCAGCCAAACCCTCACTTCACGGAAAGTTTCTTTGTGTTTTGGCTGATCTTACACACTGGCCAGACTTTGTGCTGAAGTTGTATGAGTTGTTCTGTCTTAAGTGCTGAAAACCTGGAATGCCGCAGCTGTACTGGATTTTGCTGAATGCCTCATGTTTCAAAACTGAGCCCAAACACCACTGAAAAGTTGCTTGCTTGCAGGAACTTGTGTGTTGTTATGCCAGTGACTCCAAATTGTGAATTAAAGACTCCAGTGTAAAGCTTCAATAGAATTCTGCTTGGTTTATTCTGAGTCACGAGGGCACAAAACTTTCCCCTGAGGATCTTGTTAAAAAAACAAAATGTTATGCTAACAAGTAGCTATAACTTATTGAACACATGAATTTCCTTTACCAGTACCAGACTATTTGTCCATCTAGGCCATTATGACAGGCAAAAGTTCTCCAGGGTCTCAGATACCTCGGCTGATCAGTATGGTTTATCATTCCTTGAACGAGCTGGACTTTCATACTTCTTTCTCCTGCAGCATATTTTTAAATAATTTTAGTTTAGCATTATAGAGTAGTCCCTCCACATTCGTGAGGATCAGGGGCACAGAATTCCCGTGAAAGTGGAAAAATCACAAATAACTCCCCCTTGCAATTCCCCTCCCATTCCTCTCCAGCGCTTCCCCTGCTGTCATTCCTTTGCCTCTAGTCCTAGTATTGGCGCTGTGGGGGGAAAAAAAGACATAGTAAAGGGCTTCCCAGTACTTTCCCCTCAAAGGGAGAAGAACACAGTTCTTCCCTTCCAATTACTTCTGGTGGCCATCTTTAAAAGGGAGGGGTATGAGCAAAGGGAGCATTACCAAGCGGAAAGTGCAGCCACATAGCAGAGAGGATACTCCTCCAGCAGTGGGAAGGGGGCTCACCCAAGAGGGAAAAACATCCATTTTAAACACAAGCCTGGCAAGTCTAGGGTAAGAAATGCATGGGAATAGAAGGAGAAAAGTGGTGGGAGGCAGGCATGTGCCTCCCAAATAATCAAATTTGTGAAGGTCAAACCCGCAAATGTAGACAGAGGACTGTATCTGAATCTAGACAAACCATACTTAGTTTTGACTATGGTTTACTGAAGCAAACAAATTTCAAACTATTATTTATGAACATGGGCTGTTTCAAGATTAGCCACAGTTCAGGGATTAGTTGGACCACTAAACTGTGGTTAATTTAAGAAGCTGTTTTCCTGCACATTACTCTACCACAGGATGCGAGGAGTACACAAGGCAGAAACTTGTGGAGCAAGCTTTGTCCCTATCACTGCTAAATTTTCCTTTTTTACTGGGGAAGCTAGTAAACAAGCCCTCAGGATGTTTTTGGGCTGTAGTTCCCATCAGCCTGAGGCAGCCTGGACAGTGGTGAGGGATCATAAGAGTAGCCATTCATCAATGTCCAGAAAGTCATGGTTTATGCACCACTGATGTTAAAGCATGCGGTCTGTCATTGAGTATCAGTGCCACCTCTAGAGGTTATGATGGGCTTTACATTATTTTTATGGTATTTTAAAAAATATATGAAGCCCAGCATCATTACTGTGCTTGGTGTGCATCACAAGCATTAATTCACTAATAGTTTTAATAAATGTATCAGTATTATTCTATTGGAGAGTTGGTGTGGTATAATGGTTTGAACATCGGACTACAGCTCTGGAGACCAGGGTTCAAATCTCTACGCAAGCCATGGAAACCCACTGGGTGATTTTGGACAAGTGACACTCTCTCAACCTCAGAGGAAGGCAAAGGCAACCCCCTCCGAACAAATCTTGCCAAGAAAACTCCATGATAGGTTTGCCTTATTTTTGTCATATACCCTCAAGAAATCTGATTTATGGCAACCCTAAGGTGAACCTATCATGGGGTTTTTTGGGTCTGAGTGTGTGTGTCACCCATCCATGGCACAGCAGGGAATCAAGCCCTGGTCTCTAGAATTGTAGTCCAACACTCCAACCACTACAGCCCACTGGCTGTCAGGTTTGCCTTAGGGTCGTCATAAGTCAGAAACAATTTGAAGGCAAGATATCATCATCATCAACAACAATTATTTTATTGAGGACCAGAAGAGTAATCAAGCTAAGAATGTTTTTCATACAGACTGTTGATGAGCTCATGGAAAAGGGAAGATTTCAAGCAGTGACATCCTGCTTCATAGTCTGATTTCAGAGCCTCTAGGTTATGGTTGTTCGCAAGCAACTGGAACACATGCAGATACCTGGCAGAAATTGTCACCCACCGGACTAGGGCCCTTTTCACACCTTACCTCTTCGTGGAGGCATCCAGTGCAGGTACCAGGGCTGTCTCTGCTGGGAGGGGAGCACAACAGGAGCTCTCCTTTCTGCACCGGTTGCCTTTGGGATCTGGGAAGTGTGATGGCCCCTCCTCTTGAGGGCTGTGCTGGGACAGGAAGTGCAGCCATTGCACTTCCAGGACCTCTACAAGCAAGGTAAAAGTGTGGGCATGCGGCGGGATGGTGGCACAATCACTGGTCATTGATGGGGAAGTCCTGTCAATGATTTGCAGCCCGATTGCACTGCCTGGAGATGGGAGAAGGGCAGTACTGTGACGACGTTGTGCCTAAGCGTAGTTGCGGTCTCATCCTTCTCCCGTCCCTATAGCGAGTTGGGTGGGTGGAGAAGAAAGGGCCTTGGCATCAGGCAGCTGAATCTCTTAGCAATTGCAAAAAAGAACTTGGAGCCCTATTTTTTAAAAATACCTTAATTACATTTATAACTCTGGACCCAAAAGGTACATAGATACTGTTATTGAGGCTATTACCATAAAATTGATTTATCTCTCTCAAAAGGTAACTGCAGTTGTTACTTTAAAAAACAACATCCTGCATGCTGTAAGCCATTAGCAGGGGTGCAAAACACATACTCTCCTTCCCACCTCATCATTTCAGCACTCAGAACAGGGCACAAAATACAACAGGAGCCAAGACTTGAACCATATGATATTCCTCCTCCATATAGCAAGGCCGTACCCTTCTAATTATAAAAGTTACAGCTATGGAACCAAAGGAGTGAAATTACCCCTCATTCTGTTACTATCCTAATGTTAATTTACTCATATCTCTAGTACAGGAAGAATGATTGATCACAATGCCTTTTCCCCCCTAATGAACTTGTTAATTCCAAGTTTCTGAGTATTATAGAAGTAGAGATTCTCGTGTTTTACAAGCCCAATTGAGACATGGCTACTCTTGTGCAGAACAGCACAGAAACGGAGTGCGATAAAGTTGGTCAACCATGTTCTTGACGTTGCATGCACTATGTAGTTCCACTTTTTTGGCATCTCTGTGTAAAGATCAAACCTTTGTTTCCTGCATCTATGTGTAAAGGGTTTCTGTGCCTACTTCAGTGAGACGACCTACATCAGTGGCAGTACTCACTGGCCAAGATCCTACATCAAGCAGGTAACATTCCACCTTCATAGTTTCTTTTTAACCCTCTCCCCTCATATATATCCTTTTTTTCTCCCCCTGGATGGGGTACTAGGGGCTATACCTTAGCCCAGTGCTGTTCAAAGTGGTGGTCCCTGAACTTGAGTCATTGGCTGCCGGTGCCTGGAGTGTTTCCAGGAAAGATGCAGTTGTAGTTAATGCCCAAATATGGTGCTGGTCCCTGGCACATTGGGGAAAAAAATCTTCTGCCAGTCTCCCACATCAGTTGACATAAGAAGCACTGCTCTAGCCCTTTGGACTCCATCCAAAATTTCCCTCTTACACGTCTGTCAAGCCCTGGAGGGGCTGCTTTCATCACTGCTGCCTATGAGTAGGCAGATGAAATGGGCAAGGAAATCAGAAGAACTGGCTGCTCTTGGCTCAGAGGGGAAGGAAATAGGAATGTGCTCACAGACAGAATGTACCTTGTTATCCCTGCCCCTGACAGCTACATCATCTGAACTGTCTCCCTATTCTTACCCCAGCCAGTAAGCAGCAACAGCAGTGGCCCCTCCCAGGGCTAAACAGCTGCAGGCCAGAAGGTTTTGGATACTGTGCCAAGGGCAACAGGAGAGCACCTAGTGCTGTGTCCAGAAAGAGACATGCATGCTCATAAGCCACATTTAGGCATGCGTATGTCACTAACAGGATTCTGGCCACTGTATCCAGGGTGGAGTTAATTGACACTGAGACACTCTTTGTTCCCATGTTAATAGAGACATAGTAACAATTAGATAAGGCTTTAATTGTACTTGAGTCATGCTGTGTTATTCTTGGTGCTTTCTTCTCCTTGCCCTGCACACATTCTAGGTCACCAGGAATCTCCCCATGTGCAGCCTTTTACCCCCTAAGTGATGACGGCTCTTCACCTCTTGTTGTAACTGTGCCATGGGGTTTCCAGAGTTCACATGCAGGGCTCCTTCCCCCCCCACTTATAACAGGGACAGTTGTGCAAGACAGCAGATGGTCAGCAGTAACATTTTTGTACCCATGAGAAATATTTAGTGCTCGTGATGTTATGCAAGTCTTTGTGCTGTTAAACTCTGTGCATTTGGGAGCTGTTGTTGTTGTTGTTTAAAGAGCTTTTCAAGCAATACAGAAATGTAGCCATATAGGACTTTTTCCCCCAAGCAGCAACTCTTTTGTGTATCAGTATTCTGTGATACTTCTGTGTATTGTGGTTGGGGCTATACAGATTCTACACATGCACAGCCTTTTCCCAGCAGCCCTTGCCAAGCCCAGAGAGTCATTGACAGCTGCGAGATAGTGGACTGACATCTAGCCATCAATGATGACCTACAGGCTTGTGATTCTAGTATTGGTGGACCGAAGATGTCCTGTTTCACTGAATATTTATATATGCAGGAAAAGAAAAATTACATTTTACAAGGTACTAATTAAACTTCTCTCAACGTGGAAAATACACAGCCTTTCTCATAAGGCAGATACACTGTAGTTGCTCTCCAAGAATTGTCCTGTAAAGGTATAAATTGGGCTTCACTTAATTCATTGTATGGTAGGAATGTGCAGGATCTTGTAGGTGAACTATCCCAGATAACTATGTCAATATAGGTCCAGGGTGGGCAAAGTGTGGCTCATGGGCTATGTGAGCCTCCCAGACTCATTTTTGTTGTCTCCAGGAATCAAAAAATTTTTTTGCTTCAAAATGCCTTCTAGGGGCTGTGGAGGGTATTTCTGCCATGCTTGGAGACCCCTGCTATCCCAGAAAAAAGTGATTACATATGTGTTTGTGTGTGTATAATTTGCCCCAAAATGTCTTCTTGGCATTTCAACCAAGCCAATTTACGCCCAGGAGAGGCCTTTCTTGAAGCAGGAAGTGACTTCCACTTACTTTCTGTTGTTTTTTCAAAAAGGTCTCTCCTGGCCAAAAAAGCTCCGGAAGGCCCAAAAACATGGTGAAAATGCCTCCATGTCCCCTGAAGGGCATTTAGGTGCATTTTTTTTCAGGATCATGTGGAAGTACAGCCATCCAAGTTCTTTGGAGGGGAGGGGGGCTAATGCAGCTCCCTAGCCTTCCATATTTGCCCACCAATGGTGTTGGCAGTAGGAGAGGAGAAAATAGGCCATGAATGCAACAGCCACCAAGGAGGTAAGGTGCAAGGAACTGGAACTCTTTTGTCCATCTTCCCTTGCCACTGCTGCACAGCCCTGGAAAAAATACAGCTGCTAGCAATCTCATTCATCCCACTTTTTCAGCTGTTTTCAAAATGTCCCAGTTTATCCTTCTCTCTCTTACTTTCACCCATGTTGGCCATACATGGCTCAGTTATCATCTATGATATGATATGTTGGAGGGTATGTATTTAGGTTGCAGTGCAGCCTGAATAGTCACAGTATCCCCCTGCCCCTAGTGAGATGTAAGTATTACACAGTACTTATACCCCCTCTTTGAGTGCCAGCATTGGTGGGGTAAAAAATGGCCTAGAGATGCTGAATTAGAACATGAAGTAACAGGTTAATTTACCTTTATACCAAGAAAGCAGGCAAAGCCCCAAAGTCCACATGTGGTGTATGCCCAGGAAGACTTTGGCCATTTCCGCATTAGACTATTATAGCACTATTATTCCACTTCCAAAATCCTATGGAATCCTGGGGTTTGCAGTTTAGGGAGAGGCTGGCTGGATCCCAGGATTCCATAGGATGTTGAAAGTGGAGTAATAGCGCTATAACAGTCTAGTGCAGAAATGGCCTTTGTGAAGTTTTGGCTAGCTGCCTCAAAGTTCTTATCAAATTGTTCAAAATAAAGAAGCATGTTAGCAGACTGTATGGTGTTTCCTATATCCTAAATGAGTTCATCACAGAATCAAAGGAGCATTCCTTATTGAGAAACAGAAAATTGTTATCAAGGGGTTGAAGGCCCAAGCACAGAATCAGAAATCAAATAAGTTATAGTTGTTACATATATGCACATTCAAATATAACAACTGTAGTGTGTGTGTGTTAATATATGCAAATTTTATCCAAATTCATGCCACCTTTTGCATTATGATGCCAGGCTTAAGTAGTCACTTTAATTCATGCTACTTTTGCAGGAACTCAGGACAGAAACAATTGTCTATGTCCTGGCTTTGACATAGACTTGAAGGAGAAGAGGAACCATAAAACACCTTTCTAATTCAGATCAGCTGAAATGCAAAATGGGTGAAGATTTCATGCCAGCTTGTTTTTTATAAGAATTACCAAAATTCACACATTCTCACATGTACCACATTACACATATTTCTTGGTATTTAGAATAGAAAAAAAAAACGTGTGATTTACAAAACAAATTGCATGGGGGAACAAATGGAATTAGCACTTTCACCCACGCAGGCCCAGGGCTTTCGTTTAGCTGAGCTCTGTTGAAAGACTGGGCTTTAGCCCATGTGTATTTGACCACGTTAATGCTGAATTAGGATTGCCACATGTTTTTTCTGACAGGCTCCATATCTTGAACACCTGTATGGCAAGTAGGTACCACCTGGGCCTAAATCCAGTTGTTAGCCCCTAACTAGAATAGATCCATTGAATTAGTGTGAATTTGTTAAGTCAACACTTAGGTAAGTTCCATGTATTCAATGGGTCTGCTCGAGTTGAAGATAAAACATGGATTTAGGCCACACTGTAGACAGCTATATCTATTCAGTGCGGTTGGTACCAATGGATAAGCATTTCGGTTTGGTGTCTGAAGCATTCACCAACATTTGCAAAGCACTTTGTATTCTGGTCAAGAAAAAAAAAGCCTGTGAGGTTTAAAACATTTAAAATGCAGGGGGAAACAACATCAGACAAATTTCCCCATCCCTGGCTGTAAAATTAATCTTACAGACAGTCCGTTCCACTAGCGTTTTCTAGTCTTTAAGTAGGGATGGGAATGTGCCCTAGAGGTGCTATGAATCTTATCTGCCTCGTCAGAATCTACCTAAATATTTTCCCCAACTAAATTATCTCTTTATTGCCACTTTTGTCCTCTCTGCCTCAGGAAAGCTGAGCAAATGATGTTTCATCCCGCCTCACTGAAGAGGCCATTTCTCCCTTAGGGAGATCCTGTGGATCATATAACACTGCTAATAAAGTAAATGCTCTCCTCTCAAAGACTTGGGGAATACTGCACCCTCTTCCACATTTCTCTGTCCTAGCAGCAGTCTTTGTTCTTCTTCCATGCTTTTAGCAGAGGAAAGACACTGTAGCACCTCATTGGTTAGTAAATATTTGCACAGTGGTTTGACCTTGTACAGGCCAGTGTAGCTACTCAGGATTAGTTAGCAGCTGAATCCAGTCCCAACTCTGGTGTTAGACCCAAATATTTTTAAATATTTATAGGGAGAAGAATTCAGGGCTTGACTGGAGAATAAATCATAAGCTACTAGCTCCCCCACCCAGTTTCCTGCTTGCAGCTATTTTCCTCTTTCCCTCTTTCAGTGAGTTCCTGGTATTAAGCTACAGAAGATGGGATCGCCTAGCACTTGGATAATGCAGCAGACAATTCTGTTTCATTGCACAGAGCAACTCTTCCTTTTTAAAGAGTGCTTAACCACACAAAAGTGTGGCTATGTGTGTGTTATAAATAAATATTTACTTGGCTAGTGCAAGTCAAACCATTCAGAACTTTAAAGGGTTACTATTTTAGATTACAATTCCCAGAATCCTCTAGTTAGCATGGCCATGATGACTGGGATTTCTCAGAGCTGTAGTCCAAAATAGTAACATTTCCAAGCTTTGTTTCTAGCACAGCAGGTTAGTTTTCAGATAATGTAGTTTAGCCTCCCTTAACTTTGTGCCTTCCAAGACATTTATAGTCTTAGACATCTGATGAAGGGTACAAAGCTGGGAAAATGTATAATAGTGCAGAACCAAATCATTTAGTAGCTATTTTATTGAACTTTTAAACATACATATGCAGAGAGTATTGAAACAGTCCTATCCCTGGCTGGGAGAATAGATCATTATGTACCAGTCACATCAAGACTGCTTCGTGCTTTGGAGAAGCCTCGGTAAGATAGAATTTAAACCCTTGAGAATCATCCCAGTAGTATTTATTTTATTTTTATTTTATTTATTTATATTCCACTTTTCTCCCAGTAATGGGACTCAAGGCAGCTAACAGCATATGTACAGTAATACATATTAAAACAATACAAAAACATTAATAAAAGTATAAATACAAAATTTAAAAAACAAACAATTCAGGAAGTTAAAATTTTAAACATTAAAAATATTAAAATGATTAAAAGACTATATACAAGCCTTAAAAACAGCACCACATAGCATTAAAAGCTCAGCCCTGGTCAATTTGTAAAAGCCTGACAACACAAAAATGTTTTAACCTGTGGATGAAAGGGGCCATCCTGACTCTAGGGAGGGAATTCCAGTGTTTGGGAGCAACTACTAAGAAGGATCTCTTCCTCATTTCCATCAAAGGAACTGAGAAGGTTGTAGGACAAAACAAAGGGCCTCTCCAGATGATCTGGGAGCTCTAATGGGCAAATAAGGGCAGATATGGTCCTTCAAATAACCTGGATCTAAGCTATATTGGGCTTTATAGATCAAGACCAGCACTTTGGATTGGAAATGGACCAGCAGCCAATGGAGTTGTTTCAACAAGGAAGTTCTATGATCCCTGGAGCCAGCCTCAGTTAACAACCTGGCTGCCACTCTTTGGGCCAACTGAATTTTTTGGACACTTTTCAAAGGCAGTCCCACATAAAGTGCATTCCAGTAATCCAAACAGGATGTAACCAAGGTATGTACCATCGTGGCCAGGTCTGACTTCTCCAGCAATGGGTGCAGTTGGCAAACTAATTTCAACTGTGTGGAAGCACTCCTGGTCACTGCTGAACCCTGGACCTCCAGGCTCAGAGCTGAGTCTAGGAATACCTCCAAACTGCAAACCTGCATTGCACTGGGGAGCGTAATAACACAAGCTGGAACCCTATTCCCAGATGTGTCATTTGACAGGAGCACCTCTGTCTTGCCTGGATTAAGCTTCAGTTTGCTTCCACTCACTCTATTACAGCTGCCAGGCACAGAAACAGCTTCTTTGGAATTAGGTGGAAAGGAGTAATAGAGCTGGGTATCAGCAGCATACTGGTGATACCTCACCCCAGAACTCAGAGCAGCCTCTCTCAGCAGCTTCATGTAGATGTTAAATAGCATAGGGGACAAAACTGGACCTTGAAGGACTCCACAGACCAGTGACTTTTCAGAAGAAATCTTACCACAGCTTCCTTCAGGTGTGTTGGGACCCTGCCTTGTTGTAAAGAGGCATTAAACACTTCCCACTCACCTAGTCATGCTCTTCCCTGATTAGTTACCTAGGAAGGGCATGGGTTTAGTACAAAGAGCCTGTCCACATCCTCAGGTTGCACAAACTGAAAAGTATCCATCAACACTGGATAAGCAAGGACCAAGATTACATCTACTGGAACTCTTGCTCGAGTCTAAGGCAGAGTGAATTCATAGAATCATAGAATCATAGAAATGTAGAGTTGGAAGAGACCACAGGGGCCATCCAGTCCAACCCCCTGCCATGCAGGAACACCCTCAAAGCACTCCTGACAGATGGCCATCCAGCCTCTGCTTGAAAACCTCCAAAGAAAGAGACTCCACTACACTCCGAGGCAACATATTCCACTGCCGGACAGCCCTGACTGTCAGGAAGTTCTTCCTGAGGTTCAGGTGGAATCTCCTTTCCTGCAGCTTGAATCCATTGCTCCTTGTCCTGGTCTCTGGAGCAGGAGAAAACAAGCCCATTCCCTCCTCTACATGGCATCCCTTCAAATATTTAAACATGGCTATCATGTCCCCTCTTAACCTTCTCTTCTGCAGACTAAACATACCCAGCTCTCTAAGTCTGTCCTCATAGGGCATGGCCTCCAGGCCCCTCACCATTTTGGTCGCTTTCCACTGGACTTGCTCCAGCTTGACCATGTCCTTCTTGAATTGGGGTGCCCAGAACTGGACACAGTATTCAAGATGAGGTCTAACCAAAGCAGAGTAGAGTGGTACCAGTACCTCCCTCGATGTAGACACCATACTCCTATTGATGCAACCGAGAATTGCATTGGCTTTCTTGGCTGCCGCATCACACTGCTGACTCATGTTCAGCTTGTGGTCTATTAAGACTCCTAGATACCTTTCATACATACTGCTATCCAGCCACGTGTCCCCCATCCTATATTTCTGTATTCCATTTTTTCTACCAAAGTGTAGGACCTTACATTTCTCTCTGTTGAATTTCATTTTGTTAGTCTTGGCCCAGCTCTCCAATCTGTCCAGGTCATTTTGAATTTTGATCCTGTCCTCTGGCGTATTAGCAACCCCTCCCAATTTGGTGTCATCTGCAAATTTGATGAGCATGCCCTCGATTCCTTCATCCAAGTCGTTGATGAAGATATTGAACAGCACTAGGCCCAGGACAGAACCCTGTGGCACCCCACTAGTCACTTCTCTCCAGGATGAAAAGCAGCCATTGGTGAGCACCCTTTGGGAATGGTCAGTCAACCAGTTACAGATCCACCTGACAGTAGCTCTGTCCAGCCCACATTTTACCAGCTTCTTTGCAAGAATGTCATGGGGAACTGTGTCAAAGGCCTTACTGAAATCGAGATATGCCACATCCACAGCATTCCCTTCATCTATCAAGCTAGTAATTCTATCATAAAAAGAGATAAGATTAGTCTGGCATGACTTATTTTTGAGAAATCTATGTTGACTTCTTGTGATTACTGCGTTGCTTTCTAAGTGATTAGAAACTGACTGCTTAATGATCTGCTCCTGGATCTTTCTGGGTACTGATGTTAGGCTCACTGGGCGATAATTATTTGGGTCCTCTTTTTTTCCCTTCTTGAAGATGGGGACAACATTTGCCCTCCTCCAGTCTGCTGGAACTTCTCCTGTCCTCCAAGATTTCTCAAGGATTATAGCAAGCGGATCCGAAATGACCTCTGCCAGTTCTTTTAATATCCTAGGATGGAATTCATCTGGCCCTGGAGACTTGAATTCGTCCAGTGTGGCCAGGTTCAATTCAGTTCAATAAAATTCAAGCAATTTTATTTGCAAAATGGTGAGCAAATTCTTCACAGTGAGCTGTTGAATGGCTTACGGTCTCCTTTGGGCCAGACTGTAGCTGAATCCTGACCATGTGAAACAGCTCTGCTGAATGGTTCTGCTCACAGGGAACCCACTTGTCTAGAACTTGTGCCTCTGTAAAACTTTCATTCTCCTTTTCCTGCACCTACATCTGATGGGAACACCTGTGTCCAAGGTAGGACTGTTGTTACATATCGTGAAGCCATCATTATCTTTTGATGACCCTATGGGTAGGAGAATTCCAAGGGATCCTGTTACTAACAGTTTTTGCTAACTCAAGGTAGTACCTAACAATACATAGGAACACTTACAAATAGTTCCTGTTATATCTTTTGTGCAAGTGGACTGCAAAGAGTTTGCTTCTGTTTATCTTTGGAAGTATTGGTGAGAGATTAAAATGGACACAAGAATCTATAATCGTCAATTCCACCCAAGATCTGGTCTTATAAGAATCAGAACCTTCTCTTATAAAAGTCGAAACAGTTGGATGGTTAAATTAAAAAATGAGCAGTTTTACTTAACTGTTTATGTTACCTAAATACCCTAAAGGTACCAGATCCCATCTGATCTTGGAAGCTAAGGAGGGTCAGCCCTGCTTAATACTTGGATGGGAAATTGCCAACAAACACCACGTGCTGTGGGCTGTATTTCAGAGGAAGCAACTGGAAAAACCACCTGTGAATATTCTTTGCCTGAGATAACCCTATGAACTTCATGGGGTCACCATAAGTTGACAGGCAACTTGAAGACATGCACATACACACACATACACACAAAAGATCCTAAAGGAACTAGATCCCATCTGATCTTGGAAGTTGGACAGACAACTTGAAGACACACACACATTGCCTAAGGTATCCTTTTTAAGGAATCTGTGTGGGAGTATACTGCGAGAACATTAAAATCCAAGTGGTGTTATTACATGACTCTGCAAGTGGAGTGATAACCAAGTCAATTTTGCAATAAGGGACGGGGAGGGGCTGTGCTTTTTCTTGTGCAAAGGACAAAATGAACAACATGCAAGTTCCCATGTCTGCCCCCCTCCACTAAAAATACTATTCCACATGGTACGTATTACCCAACTACCCTCAGGGAAGTCCTCTTGTGAAAATAGTTCTTGCTGACTGATTTCAGCATTCCTTATACCTTAGCTCATGCAAAACAATCTTCATATAATTCTGCTTGTTATAGAAGAAATAAATGTGGAAGTTACATGCAAGCAAGTGACAAAATACGCAGCAGGACATCTTGAAGAATATTCCAGTTCTATGGTGAACCAGCTCAAGTAAAGGCTTAAGAGAAAATGGATGTCATTGAAAATTGTTATAGAATATTTGCAGTGATATATTTAAGTCTTTTACTCCAAGTCTCAAGTTGAGTCTCAAGTCCTTGAAGATACTTCCAAGTCAAGTCTCAAGTCTAGAAGCCAATTTTATACCCCAACCAAAATTCCAGAATTATTGGCCATAGTCAAATAAAATCAGTTTTAACAATTTAAGCAGAGTTGGCCCTCCACATTTGCAATTTTGCCATCTGCAACTTTGGACATGGGAAATAGGATCCTTCTTATTCCACATTACTGAAGCTTCAAAAGCTTTAGAAGGAAGGATTCTTCCTTCTCAAGCCTGTTGCCTAACACATTTGCTGTTCTCCTCTGAGAAATGAACCCTTCACTTGGGGGGTCAAGTCTTGTCTTTTGCTCTTAGGAAACATTTTAGAAGGCTCCTCTGATAAGCAGCAGGGACAGGCTGCTGAGCAGACCTCAACCCTGCCTCAAGCCCATTGCCTAACCCATTTGCTGTTCCTCTCTGAGAAATGTATCCACACTTTGGGCTTGAGAGAGCTTGCCATGTGACCAGTATGCAAAAAGAAACGGAAGCATTGTTCAAAGTTGTAAGGTTTCCGGATGAATGTGTTATGTTACTGAAGCAAGGGCAGCAAGTCAATCACTAAAAATATACAAGTCTCAAGTTGAGTCGAGTCAGTGCCTCATTTATGGCCGAGTTGAGTCACTGAAGCGACTTAAGTCCAACTTGAGTCTGAGTCTATCAACTGGAGTCTACATCACTGAATGTTTGTAACTGGAGCAGTTGGCCACTAGTCTGACACTGTTGTTCTGAATTTGATCGTATCTGTAGAAACTATTCCACTTTTAACTTCTCCCATCCTTCACATTTTCAAAACAATGGTGTTGCTCCCAAATGCCACATTTGTATTTCTTGATCTGGCTCTATCATTATGCCTGTGGAGAATCTATCAGTTGTACCAGAGAGTAATAAATAGGCAATTAATTAGATTGTTTTCCTTTCCTTCCAGGTGGATTTTAAAAAATGCTCTTCAGCCACTGAAAAAGGCATCCATTTCCATACATCCCTGTTGGAAGCTGAACGTTTGTGCTGTTTGTTTAAGACTACCATTTTATGTTTAGATCAGATGTATGGAGGCTGAGGAGAATCAACTGTGTTGCGTCTCATCAGAGTTTGACTAGCGCTGAAAAGAATAGGGTCCAGGCCAAATAAGCTTTCCTGAGGCAATTGTTCCACAAATGAGGGAGCATAACCAAAAAGACTATTTCCTCAAAAACTCCCCCTCAGACCTCCAATGGGCAGAATCACTTCAGCTTCTCATTATGATCTTAGTGTACCGAAAAGTATATGTAGATGAAGGTGGTTACACAAGCAGCTCTCAAGCAATATATGGATTTATAGGTAGATAATGTTGTTTATGTGTTTTAAAAATTAAGTTGTGCTTGAAAACAGACTAGCAAAAAATATGTTTCAAAACTGGTGCAATGTATTTTCAAGGGAGCCTAGCAGCTATATTCTGAACAAACTTACATTTCTCAGAAATCTTCAAAGGCAATCCCATGAAAAATGTATTACAGGAATCTGAATGAGAAGTTACCAGTGTGAATTATTATGGCAAAGTGGACTTTTCCTTGTTCCTCCATCTTATCTTTGCTGCAATGCTAACTTGCTGTGTGTGTGTGTGTGTGTGTGTCTTCAAGCTGTCTGTTAATCTATTGCAACCTTATGAAGTTCACAGGGTTTTCTTGGACAAGGAATATCCACAGGTGGTTTGTCAGTGCCTTCCTCTGAAACATGGCCCACAGCACCTGGTAGTTGGTGGTGGTCTCCCATCTAAGTACTAACCAGAACTGACCCTGCTTAGCTTCCACTATCAGATCGGATCTAGTGCCTTTAGGCTCTTTCCTCATTCCCCCATCTTATCTTTGCTGCAATGCTTAACTTACCAGTAGGCTAAATTGAATGATAGCAAGGTCGCCCAATGAGCTATACTGCTATGGATTTTGAACCAAGCCAGAGACAATGGTAGTTATGTATCTTTAATAATCCCATCTACATCAGATGACTCATTCCTAGATGTAGAAAACTGTATTTATTTGAACTGGGAAGATTATGATGGTCTACTGGGTATAAGAAAGAATCTGTTTCCAAGTTCTTCTGATTACACACTAGCTTAGAATAATAAAACAATGCCAAGAAAACATTTCCCTGTAAATAATAGGTAACAAGGAATACTGTAATGGTTTCTGCTGATATCCTAGTGGTTTAATATCCAAATCAGATTTTCTTGTCATGATGACAACTTTCCTTGACCTAGCATAAATCCTACATACAAAGTCTCTGGCATTATCTACAAAACCTGCAGATTCCATCTTTCTCTGTCTAGTTCGCATATCCCTTGAATGAGCTTCAACTTTATAGTGGTTTGAATACCTGAATCTCCCTGGATTTTACATTCAGCACATCTCTTAGAGGTCTGTTAGTCACACTAGGCATAGTACAGGTTATCAGCTTCCACTGTTCTAATCATGATTTCATATAGTGTGGCCCTAAGTCCTAATTAGTTCTGCTTTGCACTGTAATTGAATACTGCTGTGAAACATTCTAGAAATCTATTTCTTTTTAAAATTATTTCCTCCTCATAGCCTTTACGTCTGAATCACAGTGCTCTACAGAATCAAATGAAAGTCCCTCGATGAAGTTTATGTCATTACTTCATGCTCAGTCTATGGGACTTATGTCAGACCCATTCTTCTTGTCACAGAGGACAACAGCAGGTTAAATACAGTGGTAAAGCCTAACATGATGTCTTTTATAAGATATGCCAGGACTACGTGACCTGATACAATCTATTGTTAATAAGCTTCCTTCTTGTTCTGGCTTTTCCCATTCTGACCTGAGTTTGGTAGTGGTGCTCAAGATGAAAAACCACCTCCTAGTTTCTTGTGAGGCAACTATGCACCCTACTTTACAGAGGACAATCGTCTATTTGAAGAAATCATCGGTATGAAGAACTGTCCAGGCCAAGTCCAGTTTAAAGATAAAGAGCCATAAGAAGAATAGAATTTAAGGGGCTTGAAGTTAACCATCAGCAGTTAATGCTTGTACTACAGCCTAAGCTGTAAGACAGGTCACATGGTCATAATCTTCCCCACTATATTCACTGCAATTCTGTTGGCTCTCTTAATCACAGTGGCATAGATGGCAGTGTAGCAACAGGAAGGGTAAAACTGCTGTTGACAGATAGCATAGGACACATGTGTCAAACACAAAGCCTACGGGCTGAATCCAGCCCACCAGGCCATTTCATGTGGCCCTCGCACCTCTCCTGCAGCAGCAGCACTCCCCTTGCCTGATGAGCCTGATTCCCACATTGCGGGACCCCAGCTGCCAGTATTCTGAAGAGGGGCCCAGCAGCCAGCACTTGCAATCTACTTCTACTTTTGACTGCTCCTCTGTTCAAGTCTCGCCATCAGACTGTTGCTGCAGGTTACCATGGCTATGTTCCATGTGGCTCACAAGAGTTGGACAGAGTAGCAGCCAGAAGGAGAAGTAGAGCACAAATGCTGGCTGCTGGGCTCCTCCTCAGAATATGGGCAGGTGGGGGCCCACAATAGGGGGATTGAGCTCACCAGGTACAGAGAGGGGCAGGGAGGAAGAAAGAGGCACAGAGGAAGGGGAGAGCTAAAAGAGGCACAGGGGAGAGGGGAGCAGAAAGAGGCACAGGTAATATTTGATGATTAAAAAAATAACTTTCTGTTTTCAGAACTCATTTTTCAAGAAATTATACAATAGTTGTACACTTGAATATCTGCTTGCCATTATTTTTCCTAGATTTCTAGTTTCAGAGCTAGCTATTACTAAAACCAGTAATAATCGAATGCAGAGGGAATTATTTAATATGATAAAAGAGTAGATATATTTATAGTCTTACAGATACAACCGGCCCTTTGAGGGTAACCATAATGCTGATGCGGTCCAAGATGAAATTGAGTTTGACACCTCTGGCATAGGGAGTCATCTCAGTCAAGAAAGAAAGCTGCCATGCCAACTCTCAAGCAGCTCAGGAGGCAGGAAGGCACCTTTCTCTGCAGTGGCGGCAGCTTTCTCTCATCTGTTCCACTGTTGCAGCACCTCTTTCAAAAAGTGCATTACATTAGCATAGTGGAATTTTATGCTGCTATAAGTCTCCAAGAGGTTTCTGGCCATTTTATTTTTACATCAATTGTAGGGCTTGTGTCTAAATTTTCATATAAACATATATATTAGCAAATGTTTTTGTTAACGATCTGTGTCCTCATTTGTCCTTATTCCAATATACTCTGATTACCAAGGAAATAAACCAATAGCAAAAGGGATAATTGGGAAAGGACCATCATTCAGTGTGGTCAAGCATATACTTGGCATGTAAAGTATTTGAGAAAGACTTCTGTCTGAAAGTAGTTACCATTAAGTGGAGGCAATAGTAAGGTTGACAGACCATGTATCTGACAAGGTACAGGGCAACTTCATGTGTTCCAGTTAGCAATTCTCACATCTAGTACAGAGCTGTTTACCCAAATGTTGAGCCCTAAGCTCTCAGAAATACATCTGATAAATCTTCCCCTACAGGTTCACATTAGAATACAATGAGAAAGTTGTTGCTGTGTGCCTTCAAGTCATTTATGACTTATGGTGACCCTAAGGAGAACCTATTAGGTTTTCTGGGGCTGAGTGTGACACACCCAAGGTCAGTCAGTGGGTTTCCATGCCCAAGTGGGGAATCGAACCCTGGTCTCCAGGGTCATAGGCCATTTCCACACTATGCTGTTATAGAGCTATTATTCTACTTTCAACATCCTGTGGAATTCTGGAGTCTGTAGTTTAATGAGGCCAAAGAGCTCTCTGGCTGAGAATTCTATATGCCCCTCCCTAAACTGCAAACCCCAGCATTCCATAGGATGTTGAAAGTGGAATAATAGCACTATAACAGTGTAGTTTGGAAATGGCAATAGTCCTAAGATCAAACCACTACACTATGCTGGTTCTCATAATGAGAGGGTATATTGGCAATGAGGCTGAGTAATGTGGAAGGCAGAAAGAAAAGAGGAAGACTATATCACAGGTAGAGTGATTCAATTAAGGAAGCAATGGTCTTGAGCTTTCAAGACTTGAGCATGGCTGTTGATAACCAGGGCTGTTGATAACCATGAATGAGATCTCTCATTCATAGGATTACCAGAACTCAAAGCCGGCTTGATAGCAAATGATAGCAGAAACAACGTTGCTTTCCATTGGTCATTTGTTGGCAGAGGATTGTTATTTATTATTAATATGGTCTTCATATCATGCTTTTATAAAGAATTTCAACGAGAAAGATCTAGCCAAAGCTATTTTTTTTTCATTTTAGTGGAAGAGTTAAACATGTGCTCAGAATGCTCAGATTTGGAGACTGCATAATGACATCCAAAAGTGAATGCTTACAATCCCAGATTAAGAATACAGGCATCTTAAAAAAAATCATCCTGGTAAATGTTGTGACAGTCACACACAAGATATGTTAGTATTCAGCAGTGTATCTAGATGCAACAAGTGGTGTGAGATAGATAGAGATATACATTTCCAGAGATATGTATATTTGGGTATATACAAAATGTCCGGGGTCGTCAGCCTTTACATGTCAATGTCAACATTCACCACATTTTGAACATTTACTGTAAACACTCCCCTCTGTCTCCCTGTCTCTTTTATTCTAAGAGAAGAAAACTCCTTTATAGAGCTCCTCTCCAGTGTAGTCAATCACTGTCAGTTTATTCATGAAGATGGTTTGCTCTTAGTTAATCTTGGCATTTGCACTTTCCCTTGGCTTTTCAGATGAGCCAACTGCATGATTTGCTCAGAGGCTCTGCTTGCTGCTTTTTAATTCTGTGGAGGCACCATTTGCAACAGAATAGATGAGAGCTGGGGACAGTGCCTCTTTCTTTATTCCATCTGAGCTGCTCAAATAATAGGCATTGATTTCAATTAACTACAGGAGACTGCAAGCTAGAAGGAAGAAATACTAGAGATTAACTTCTGCCCAAATAGTTCCATTTTTGCCCTCAATGGGTCCATTGTGTAGAGAACTGCACAATCTAAAATCAAAACCCTTCCTAGGAACTGAGTTATGTGGGGTTCAGATTCTAACATGTATGATGGGTTGGCATCCTTATCCCTGCATTTTGCTAGCACTGACATTATAGGTGCTTTCAGAAAATGACTCCTGGTGTCATTGTGCTTTTGTAAGCTACAAACCGAACTGCAGTTGACTTCCCACACTGTTAGGCTATCTTGTGCATTATCTCTGTGTACATTCCACTTTATTTCATCCAGACCACTGCCCTTAGCATTACTATTTAATCTTTTATGTCTGACATAGGTAATGACTGGCAGCTGAACCAATCACAGTTGCACATTCTTGTTTGGAGTAGGCGTCACTGTTGTTGTTGCATTATCAGTGTACGTGGCACTTCACAGAATAATATGAGACAGACAGCCCTGCAATTTTTATTACTGGTTTATTTCTTTTACATAGCACTGAGAATCAATTCATTTGCACGGTGGTACTGGAAGAGACTTCTATGTATACCATGGATTGTCGAAATGACCAATAAATGGGTCACAGAGCAAACCAAGGCTGAACTCTCCCTAGAAGCCAAAACAGGTCAGATAAGACAATATAGCAGGCCCTCAGTATATGCTAGGGTTTGGCTCCAGTACCCCTGTGGATACCAAAACTCCTGGATGGTCAAGTCCTGTTATGTACAATGGTGTAGTAAAATGGTGTCACTTATATAAAATGGCAAAATCAAAGTTTTCGTTTTCTTTTTAAAAAATATTTTCAAGTTGTGGTTGGTTGAATCCATGGATATCCTGTATCCATGGATATGGAAAGACATATATAATGTTCATGGTGTAGCGGTTTGAGTCTTGAATACAACCCCAGAGACCCCCGCTTGATGCCCCGCTCAGCCATGGAAACCTGCTGGGTGACCTTGAGCACGTCACACACTCTCAGTCCCAGAAAGCCCTGTGATTGGTTGGCCTTTCCATCAGTTAGAAATGACTTGAAGGTCCACAACAACAACAGCAACAACAATTTGAAAAAGAGAAAAACCACATTACAGATGGATAGACTCAATGAAGGAAGCCACGGCCCTGAATTTGCAGGAACTGAGCTGGGCTGTTGATGACAAAATGTCTTGGAAGTCTTTCATCCATAGACTTGCTATAAATCGAAGCTGACTTGACACAATTAACAACAAAATAGTTGTCTACTTATTTTTTTGAAAGTAAAGTCTCAGTTTAGTGTTTTGCAGCTGATTTAAGACCTTTAATCTGCACCGCAGAGCCTTCTCCTGCATACACATACCTTTAGACCTTCTAATTTTATGCACTTGGAGTGCCATTGATAATTGGATCATGATGTATGACTAGATAGATAGATAGATATCTGTTCCTAGAGGCTTTCATGAGCTGTGATTTTTGCCTTGAACCAATTTTCTGGACCTATTCTCTGACCTTGCTTGTTTCTTCCTCCCAAAGAAATTGGAGGTTTATAAAACTGGAAGTAGAATTCTGTCCAGTTTTTTTTTTTTCCCAGGTTTCTTCAAAAAGTGGGCAGGTGCAGCCCATGATGCCTCCTGGAGGCCACAAATTGGCTCCCTAAGACTTGCCCTTTCTTGCTTTAGTCAATTTAGTGGAATGTGGTAGAGGATATGTTTTCTTTTGTTTGACTGTCTAGGACAACAGTTCTTAACTTGGGATCCAGAGATCCCTGGGGGTCTGCGGAACTCTCACAGGGGATCCACAAAGCCCTGATGCTGGATGCCAACAGCTGTGGCAGCAACAAGGACTTTCCTAGGGTCACACACTGTCTGGGCAGGGATTTGAATCCTAGTATCCAGGCACTTAAATAAATATTTGAATATTTAAATCTAAATTTAAATATTTAAATCTTGAGTTGAGTCTTAGGGGTCCCTAACATCAAATTATATTTACAAGGATGTTGAAAGTGGAATAATAGCACTATAACGGTAGTGCGGAAAGGCCCTTAGTGGGGATGCATGGGTTAAACACTGCACCAGGAACACCTCGTCAAAGTAATGCTGCTCAACATTTATGCTATGAAGGTGAACCTGAAGCCTTCTCCGCTACAGTAATCAGCAGCATGACTGGGTGGTAATGTGAGCATTTATTTGTGTATATGAACACATGAGCAGCTCTTAGCTGCTCACAGAATCCCTCATGCAGGCTTCAGGGCTTCAGATGGAATTCACCCTTGATTTAAATCTTTTAAATGGCTTGGAACCTGAATGTCTCAAGGAGTATCTTCTTTTATGTATTCTCAGATTATGTTCCTCCTCACATATTCCAGTTTTCATTTCTTCAAAGCCCCTGTCCTTGCACTCACCCAAAATGGCCCCTTTCTGTAGTGGAGTGGTGGCCAACTTATGGCCTTCCAGCACAAGACTATATGCTAGGTATAGTTAATAGCAGTGGGAATCCAAGATAGGTTACTCATAGGTTACACTTTAACTGCCATGGCAGGCAACATCCTATGGAATCCTGGGGCCAGTGGTGTTGGGATGTGGGGGCTAGGGGAGCAGTGTGCCTTGGGTGGCACTTTTTGGGGGTGACACCACTTCTTACCTACCCCTCGCATGCCGTCGCCCCACTCCATGCATCATCACCCTGCCTCCACCCCTACTCCGCTTGTGCCTAGCTATGCCACGGCCTGGGGCTTGTACTTTGGTAAGACATCAGAGGTCTCTGGCTCAGAATTTTAAATACCCCTCCCTAAATTGCAAATACCAGGATTCCATAGGATGGGACCATGGTAGTTACAGTGGAACCACAGTGCTATAGTTCCGTAGTGTGAGCTGCCCTAGAAAACTGGAAAATAGCACCTGCCCAGTAGAATCATAGAGTTGGAAGGCACTTTATAGACCATCAAGTCCAACCCCTTACTCAGTGCAGATCTCCAGCTGAAGCATCCCCAGCAGCTAGCTGTCCAGCCTCTTTTTGAAGACACGCAAAGAAGGAGACCCCACCACCTCTGTAGGCAATTTGTTCCCTCTGACTGTCAAAATGTTCTGTCTAATATTAAATCTATTCCCTATAGCTTCAAGCCATTAGACATGGTCTTCCCTTCTGGGGCAGCAAAGAACAGGCCTGCCCCTTCTTCTCTGTGGCAGCCCTTGATACATTTAAGGAGTATAAATCATGTCACTGGCCAATTCTTCTCTTCACCAAGCTGAACAAGACCAGTTCCTTCAACCTTTCCTGGTATATTTTGTTCATCTTACCTGTTATCATCCTTGTTGCCCCTGTCTGAATTTCCTCCAACTCATCTATATCCTTCTTAAAATGTATAGAATGCATTGTCTCTTGAGATCAGTCCAGAACTGATCTGCTACTGGTCTGGTGAGCAGTAAAAATTCATGAATAAATAATGCAAAGGCATTTCAGACATCCTGTTTTTTGTTTGTGTTTTTGTTATTTAAAAGCCTTCTTCCCTTTTAATTTTTTTAACCGCTGTTCTCAGAATTCTCAGTAACTATCACTGCTTGTTCCATTGTTACGTTAAAAATCTTTTCCAATTATTTTTGGTTGTTAGAAATGGGTGCACAAGATGCTGGCTTTAAGTGCTTATACAGTCTTGATTTTCTTGAGTTCCTTTTTTTGAAAAATAAGGTGAGATATATGTTTTTAAAGCAAACAAATCCCCCCCCCCATCTTGTGTGAGACTGGAGCAAGCTTTCAGAGCCAGTTTTTAAGAAAAAATAAATGATAAAGTGTGTCTGAGGGGGGATATCAAACAGAAATGCTAGTCTGACATTCTCTTTGGTGGCACTGTAAGGTAGACTTTCAAAGGGAGAAGGCTAAGAAAAAACCCCACACAGTTTTGATAGTGGCCCTGTTCCAAGCTAAACTAGGTTAGCAGCCATCTTATTTCACACTTCCTTCGTACCGACACCTCCTTTCCCTCCCACCTCTCCGAAAGTGGTCTGGGAACTCAGACTGAGTTAGATCAATGCAGACACCATGAAAAATAACCAGGACATGCCTTTTGATGTAGCTGTGACTCTTTCTGAAGCTAGCAGATGCGAACTGGAACTGCCAGCTCTCTGCCCCTTTTCCAACACCAACAAACCAGCCTGCTGCCTGGCAGCTGGTTCTTCCCTCATGTCAGGGGCTCATTTGTATATAAAATACCCAAGTGAACAAAAATACATTTCTTTCACTGACGTTGTGAAAGTTTCCTGCTCATAAATAGAGGAAATAAAACAATTTTAAAGGGGAACAACCCACAGATCTGTAAGTCAAGGTGGATTTCTAAGAATCTTTTATATATACAATACACACACACAGAAATGAAATGGATATTTTTATATATAGCATAGAACCTAAGCATATGAAGACTAGGATGCAGCTTGGCAGGAAGTGTAGGAAGGTCAGTAAGGTGATGGATGTGTGAGACTGAATTTCATAAACCTGAATTTGGAAACAGGCAGCCAAACCTTGGTTTACAAGTATTTAACATGAGATAGCAGGGTATGAGCATAGGACTATGACCCTGGAGACCAAAGTTCAATTCCTTGCTTGGCAATGGAAAACCAGTGGGTGATCTTTGGCAGGTCACACACTCTCAGCCCCAGAAAGCCTCATAATAGGGTTGCTTTAGGGTCACCCTAAGTGTTATCCCAAAATGTGGGTGACTCAAAGGTCCACCTGTGGTGCCATTGCCTCTGTGGAATAGTGGGGAACTATTATCTCAAAGAAGAAGGTGAATGTTGAATAGATTGGAGGGTGAGTCCTGGTGCTACAAAGACTGGGAGGGAAGGAGGAAACTAGCTACACAAATACCCAGACCCTCCTCCCCCCGGAGTTGGAAGTTGCAGCAACAAATCAGGTATGTATGTGTGTGTGCTTTTCTTTCAAGATGCTTGTCCCACTTATGGCAACCCATGAATTTCATAGGGTTTTCTTAGGTAAGGAATACTAAGAGGTGGTTTTGCCAGTTCCTTCCCCTGAAATATAGTCTACAGAACCTGGTATTCATTGACAGTCTCCCATGCAAGAACTAACCAGGGTTGACTCTGTCTAGTTTCCAAGATCAGATAGGATCTGGTGCCTTTAAGGTGTTGAGGCCCCTTAAAATTCAATTAAGCTTTGTAAATTATAGCAGGCTGATGATTTGCTAGTTGACCTGGAGATTTGCACACAGCCCTTTCCTCTTGCCAAAACAGGAGAATTTTCATTCTTATCTCCCGTATAGAGGTGATCCACAAAAAACTGGAGACCCAGGGCCAGGTCTTGACAGTTGGCAACCCTAGCAGTGGGCCCTGAGCAAAGATAAAGAACGCTGTTATATGCTTACTTAGGAAAGGAGAGAAAATATATCAGTAACATTTTAAAATGTCAACATTATTTGTACAGTTATTCTATCCTGTTCCAAATTGTTATCAACTGCCCAGGATTTACAAATGCACGATGTTGGCTTAGGCAAAACTTATTTAGACTACAAAGAAAGAATGATTGAATGAATGAATAATTATTTGTTCTTAAATGTCTTAGGTGATGAAAGGCTTTCATTGTTTTCTCACTGAGTTGTATTTTAATTGAAAAGTTTAAGTAGTTCTGACAAGATATGGGTATTGAATTTGTTAACGCCTTCAGGAACTTTTTCTGGTAACAATTTCTGCTGATACCACTTTAAACAGAAAATAAAATCTAAAGACATCTTTTCTCCATTCTCTATTTCTAATTCAGCTCTGAATCAGCCTCAGCTACAGAAGTGAAATGTCATGTTCCTGAAGTGCAAACCAAATTGAACATAGAACAAGACCTTAATCTGGGGTTGGAAATCCTTCAGCCTTCCAGATGTTGTTGGACTGCAGCTCCAAGGAGTCCTAGACAGCTTAGCCAGTAGCAAGGTATGTTGGGAATTGTAGTCTAACAAAACCTGAAGAGCTACAAGTGGCTCAATGGTTCCATGTAGTCAGGAGGAGGCCTCAAAGCAATTCCTTCCTGAAGGCTCTCCATATACTCTCAGCCTTCAGCATAACTCCCTCCCCACTACAGTCATACAAAATAAGTCAATTGCCACACAAATAGCTGTTTTGGATGTTGTGTCATGGCTCTCTTAAGAGCAGGTCCAGAAAACCTCAGATTAACCAGGCTTGTAAGAGTAAGAGGACTTGATTGTTGTTGTTTTTCCTATCAAGTAAGACTCAGCTTGTGGCAACCATATGAATGAGAGACTTCTAAAATCCCCTGTCATCAACTGCCCTGCACAGGTGTTGCAAACTCAGAGCTGTGGCTTCCTGTAGCGCAGTCTGATTCTTTTCCTACTGTCTTCCACTTTACCCTGCATCATCATCCTTTCCAGGTTCGCAGTTTGGGAGTGCTCCTGGATTCAGCTCTGACCCTGGAGGCCCAGGTTTCACCAGTGACCAGGAGTGCTTTTACACAGTTAAACCTAGTGTTCCAGCTGAGCCCATTCCTGGAGAAGTCAGATCTTGCCACAGTGGTATAATCTTGGTTACATCCTGTTTGGATCACTCTAATGAACTCAACACAGGGCTGCCTTTGAAAAAGGCTCAGAAAGTTCAGTTGGCCAAAGTGGTGCAGCCAAGTTGTTAACAGGCTGGCTACAGGGAGCACAAAATTCCCCTGATGCAACAGCTCCATTGGCTGGGTCCATTTCTGAGCACAATTCAAAGTGCTGGTTTTGGCCTATGAAGCCCATTACAGCTTGGGCCCAGGTTATTTGTGTTGGGAGTGACAACATTTGCATGCTTAATTAACTTGCTAGTTAGTTTGCATGTTGATTGTAGGCATAGAGGGGGCTGCCTAGAGTAAATTTCCTGTTGTTTGGTCAACACCCACTTCCCCTTGCATTCTATTTTCCCTTTTTGTTCTTCTGCTTTCCTGCAAGCATGTGGTCTCTGATCCTCTAGCAAACATGTTTTCCTGTAAGCCTGTGAGTTCTTATTTTTCTTCTTACCTTTCTTCAAGACTTTGACCTGTGTAAACTATGCACAAAATTATGTGAGTAAATCCTTTTTACATACTTTTAACCAAACTGTTTGGGTTTTATTTTGAGCTAGATTGAGTGTGTCTGGGGTGGAGTGATAGAAAGGGGGCTGGTAATCTGTTCAACTTCTATTTGTGCATTTACTAAATGCTCTGCTGTTTGGGAGACCCACCAAACTCTCAATTTTAATATTTCCCAACAATTTGAAGGTCTGTATTTCCTTTCATGAGCTCATTAGAACCTTAAGATCATCTGGAGAGGCACTTCTCTACATCCCATCACCTTCTCAGGCACATTTGATGGGAACAAGGGAGAGAGCTGCTCCCAGACTTTGGCCATATCTACCCTACACTGTTGTAGTGCTATTATTCCACTTTCAACATCCTATGGAATCCTAGGGTTTGCAGTTTAGGGAGGGACATTTAGAATTCTCAGCCAGAGTGCAGTCTGGCCTCAGTAAACTACAAACCCTAGAATTTCACAGGATGTTGAAAGTGGAATAATAGTGCTATAACAGTTTAGGGTGGAAATGGCCTTTGAAACTCCCTCTCTAGAGAGACCAGGATGGCCCCATCCTTACTCTCCTTCCAACAACAGGTTGAAACATTTTTGTGCTGTTAGCCTTTTATAAATTGATACGTTTGGGCTTTTAATGCTGTGTGGTTCTGTTTTTAGGGTTAGTCATTTTTAATGTATTTAATGTATTTAATATTTTTAACATTTAATGCTTATAAATTATGCAATCGTTTTTGAAATTTTAGATGTATACTTTTATGCATGTTTTAACTTGTACTGTTTTAATGTCAGCCACCTGAGTCCCATTGTTGAGTGAACGGTGCTATATATATAATCAAACAAATAACTCCAATGAGTCATAATGCATCCAAAATATGACAGCCTTCATTTAGTCTCCCTTCTAGTGCCAACTCAAACTTGATTTGCTCTGAGACTCTTTCATTTGTCTTTTTAGTTGCCCATGGTATCCACAGGACTCTCCTCCAGAACCACATTTCAAATGAGTTGATTTTGTTCCTTTTGGCTTTCTTCACTGTCCAGCTTTCACTATCATACACAGAAATCAGAAATTTTATGGCCTGGATGATTATGACTTTTGTGTGTAATGATATATCTTTATGTGGTTGCCTTTCAACTCTTATTCTTCTTCTGTATCGTGACTGCAGTATCCATTTTGGTTAATGACTGAGCCACTGTATATTTAACTATTTCATTGTCCTCATTTTGCAAATCTTCTGTGGCTGTTATTTTTGTCTTCTTAATATTCAGCTGTAACTCTGCTTTTACACTTTTTTCCTTAAATTTCATCAGTAGTTGCTCTCTTTGCTGTTTTCTGCAGGTATTATGGTGTCATTGGCATATCTTAAACTGTTGATGTTCCTTCTTCCAATTTTCACCATGGTTGATGGTGCTGAAAGCCAACTAAACCTCTAGCGCAATCAACAAGGATACAGTTCTCCCATCCAGTTCCCTGCGTAGGCCGTCCAGCGAGGCAACAAAAAGTGTCTTTGTCCCATAACAAGGCTTGAAGCAAGTCAAAATGGGTTGTTTGTTTGTTTGTTTACTAAAATATTTCTACCCTGCCCTACATCAGGAGATTTCAGGGCAGCTTACAAATAGCATTAAAACAGTTTAAAAACAACAAGAAAGTACAAATAAGCTAAGAACATATTAAACAATACAATGAGTTAAAAACAGAATTTAATTTTTTTTCAAGTTTTTAAAACTATAAGGAACAGTCTTGGGTTGGATTAACGAGGCACAGAGGCTTTGGTGAATGGCCAAATTTTGACTTGGTGCCTAAAATGATAAGAGTGTTGATGTCAGTCGGGCCTCTAGGGGAAGAACATTCCACAATTGGGCTCCCATGGCTGAGAAGACCCTCTCCCATGTCCACCATGCATTGATCTCACTGTTGGGACATGGAGGAGGGCAGATCTTAATCCTTGGGCAGGCACGTATAGAGAGAGGCGCTTCCTCAAGTATCAAAGTCCCAAGCCCTTTAGGGTTTTAAATATCATCACAAGCACCTTGAATTCAGACCAGAAACATATTGGCAGCCCATGCAGTTCTTTTTAAGATTGGCAATACATGCTGTCTATATGGTTCTCCAGTTAGCAGTGAAACTGCAGCATTTTTAATCAAGCGTCTAATAATCCATATCATACTAGAACCCCTGGAGCTGAGAGGCTACCACATAGTCTAATACCTTTCTAGTCCAAGCTCTCCTAAAGCTATATGTTCAAAATGGCAGTCTTCATCCCATCTGCAACTAGTCTGATGGATTAACAGAACTGGGACAGGAGAAAAGAGCCAGACCAGTTGCAAAACTATAATACCAAGAGACACAGCCAACCAGTGATGGAAGGAACAAAACTGTGCAGAGAGAAGAAGCTTTATAATATGAGATTCTCTTCTACATTCTGTTTTCTGGCTATCAGCAGTCACAATCAGACCAGTATGTAGAAGACCTATCCTGGACAGAAGGTACCCTGGCTATAGTTATCTTCTAGGTTCCACTACTGCATGGTCTGAACTTGAAGAATACCCAGAAATGCCATCTTTGTACAAAAATCAGCAACTATGATAACTAACTGAAAGATATTAGTGCCACATCTTGCTGCTACACTGGATTCCTACCTATTTCTGAGTGGAGATGTATTTCAGCCTATGTATATATTCGAATGACCTTCTTCTACATAGGCCAAAATGCATTGGGCTTATTCTAAAAAACAAAAAACCAACCACTGAGCAGTTGGAAATGTATCTCCCCCTTTTTCTTGGATTTTGTTGAGTGCTCTCCTGTATTTGCCTCTTCTGTTTCTTCTCTACATGGGTGAGGGTCTGCTCTGTTATGATACTCTGTTTCCATAGCCTTGTTAGCCATCAACTCAGTCATGTAGAGACGGGGGCAGGGGCGATAGGAGCAGTGTGTCCCCCGTGGAAATGTTTTTGGGGTGCCGCTGCTCCTTGCCTGCCCTCCCCCACGTGATGTAGCCCCACCTGTGCGACATAGCCCCACCCCCACGTGACGTAGCCCTCCGCCCCTCCGCGCCCCCGCCTCCCCCTCTGCACACTCCAAGCTATGCCACTGCATCAGCTATAAGGTATGTTTGTTAGCAGTGCTGAGAAATTCCTCCTCCCATCTGAAGAGTTTTTCTCATTGCTTTTCAACTGTATGTCCTATTGTGTTTCCATTTAATTTTTTTTAACTCTTGTAAGCTAACCTTCCAATGAACAAGGTGTAAAAACCTGAATGAATGAAGTTGTGCTTAAGAGAACCGGCCCTGCCAATAGTCAGAGTGACAGTGCTGTATTAGAAAGCAAATTTTTGTCATCAAAAGCGGTAGCATATTGTTCATTGTTTAAAGAGTTATTTTGTATTTACTGTCAGGGAAGAGGGAAAGTGCTTGCAGGATTGTGTCAAAATAACTGCACTGCCTTGAACTATTATATATGTTGTTGAGGGGGGCACCATTCAATGTTCCACTTTAGGTCACAAAATGGCTTGTGTGATTCTGTTTGTGCTTCTTCTGCTTCTCTTCTTGTAGAAGTTAGCTGGACTTGGCATTGGCCTCTTGCTCTGCTCTCATCACTTGCATTGGCCTACAGGAGACCACAATACATGGGCACAACCCTATACTTATATGCAAACTCTATAGATCACTGTTTCTCAACCTTTGGTCCTCCATATGTTTTGGACTTCAGCTCCTAGAAGTCTTGGCCAATATGGCTAACATTCAGGAATTCTAGGAGCTGAAGTTTCAAACATGCGGAGAATGAAAGATTGAGAACCACTGCTCTAGAGAACCTACTCACTGTCCCTTCATGGGACATTATTTAAAATGGTGACTACATAGGAAATGGCAATCAACTCTTTTTGTAGAAGGTTTCCTATATTAAAGGTTGATGCTCTGTCTATGGCTGAGGTGGGAAACACGTGGCCCTTTAGATGTTGCTAGACTTCAACTCCCATCAGCCCTAGATAGCCAGTACAACCGATGGTGAGGAATGCTGGGAACTACAACCCAACATCTGAAGGACAACATGATTCCTACCACAGGGTTGCACTGGTGCAAGGGGAGATGTGTTCACATAACACATAGCTGAGTTGAAAAGATCCAGGCAGCCCGTAATTTCACTGTGGATGCCTCCTCTCTGGATTTGGAAAGGTAGTACCACTTCGTGAGAGACAGAGAATATTTTTTATCCATCTTTTGTGTGCTTGTGCATACATATGTACATGCATATTTATGTCTGTATTATATCAATACAGACACACAGACACAGAATGAGAGAGAGAGAGAGAGAACTAGATTTTTTTAAAAAGGAAATATGATGAATTTAAACTTGTGCTTTCATTCAGTTTAAGTATTTAAGTTGCTTTCTGGTCAGATCTGAGAAACAGTGAGGCAAGTTTGGTGGTCTCAAGTGAAGTCCCCAGTGGATATTTTTGCACATCTCAAAAACCACCTCATGACCTGGCGGAATTCACCTGGTCTGATACATTCCGAGTGCCAAGGAAAGGATTAGGATGGGTAAACAGCTGGGATTTTGTAAGTCAGAAGAGAAGCACAGGGGAAACAGTAGAACAGTGCTTGTCTATCCTGTGTTTTTCAAAATTTCCAATGTTAGTAGCCTCTTTCAGAAACTCTGCATCCATTCAGTGCAGATAGAATTTTGTTTTTCAAACAGTGTCACAAAAGGTACAGCAGAAGCAACATGGCTTGGAGGATGCACAGGGTCTGAGGCAACTGTATGCCTTGTCAATCATTTGCTGGGAAACTGCATGAAGAGAGTCATTACCCTTTGAGGCTATCCACAGGCATTTCTTCAGCACTGTGGGGCACAGGATGCTGGATTAGATAGGCCTTTGGTCTGAAACAGCAGGACTCTTTGCTTCACAGTCATCTTGCTATTGCCTCTGTTTACAGGTTCTGACTTTGTTTCAAATGCTTCAAAAATCTAAATATGCAATAAAAACAATCCTTTCAACAACATGGAAGTTCTGCCAAGTCTGCAGCATCTCTCATCAGATCAACTTGATGTATTTTTTTTGTTTGGACTGCAGGGGTTGAGAACTCAACTTGGGACCTTCTGCATGCAAAGGATGAGCCCTGCAACTGCCACTAAGATATGACTCCTGTCTTATAGCTTAGCCACCTTATTCTTATTTGATATTAACGGCATTGAGGAACATTAAAAATCCATTTTGCCCTCATAAATTGCACACACGCATTAAAAAAATTCTCCTCACTTTTCATAGTAAGCTACATTGGTAAATGAAAGCAAGTCTTTCTAATATAACAATATTACATGTAGGTTGTTGTTGTGTGCCTTCATGTGTTTCCAATTTATAGTGACTCTGAGGTATCACGAGGTTTTCTGGGGCTGTGAGTGTGTGACATGCCCAGGGTCACCCAGTGGGTTTCCATGGCCAAAGCAGGAACAGAACCTTGGTCTCCAGGGTCATAGGCCATTTCCGCACTACACTGTTATAAACCTGTGGGGAACCTGTCGTTCTTGGCCCATATGCAGATATTGGACTACTTTCATGTGACCCTGATGTCATCTAGCCTGCAAACAGAGAGAGAGAGAGATCAGATGGTAGACGAAAATAAGGATGAGATGTCACCAATCGCCTAGGGATGGGGAGCGGAGGGAGCGGTTCACCCTGGGCGGCAATGTTTTTGGGGCATCCCGGCCCATAGCCATGCCCCTACGTGCCCTGGCCACACACCACACACCACAGCCATGCCCTCACACACCACAGCCATGCCTGCACACACAGTGGCCATGCCCCTCATGTCGTAGCACCCTCCTCCCACCCCCCCTCCGCACACTCCAAGCTCTGCCACTGGGTGTCACAGAAATTAAGAGCTATGTATTCCTGCAGTGTTGCAGACATCTTATGGCACTGGCATGGACCCCCAATACATTGGCTAAGACCCTACACCAGGAGATGTATTTGTATCACATAGCTATGTCTCCCAATACATGCAATGCAAACACCCATCATAGAACTTTGTAGTAATCCAGAATAGTCGTTTCCATCCTTGCTGGTCCCTCCATTCTTCAACAACACATGCATATTCATGTTGAGGGGGGCACAGCTTACAAGCTGGGTTTGGGAGGGATTTTGGCCATTGCGTGGTTGGAGTAAAACTGAACCTTCACAACAACCAAAAGTGTGAGTTGAGATTATATATATCCAACTCACTGCTGTTCGCCAACTGGATGCTTACCATGATCCGATTGGCTGTAAGGGATCCCAGGGACCTTCTTAGTCCATTCAAGATGACGGCAAGTTCTGGAATCTACAGCTAAAATGCCCCTGAGATGTGGCCTTCCAGCCTCAGTTTAAAGATTTCCAACAAATAAGAGTCTATCATTTTCCAAGATGATATATTCTATTATCAAAAAAGATCTCCAAGGAAACTAACCCCTTGATGGTGAAAATGTCCCCCCCCAATATTATAAGGTTTTTAAAATTTACACTGATCCAACCATTTCCCTTACAGTTGCCAAAATTCTGACAGTACCTCTCCCACTCCTGTGAAATAAAACTGGAGGTACACTTAGTGTTTACAGCCAAAAACATTTGAGAGGGACTATAATCTAAATGTACAGATTCTGGACCTAATCTATAGCCATTTCCACACTATACCATTATAGTGCTATTATTCCACTTTCAACATCCTGTGGAATCCTGGAATTTGCAATTTAGGGAGGGTTATTTAGAATTCTCATCCAGAGAGCTCTTTGGCCTCAGTAAACTACAAACCCCAGAATTCCACCGAATGTTGAAAGTAGAATAATAGCTTTATAACAGTGTAGTTTAGATACTATCTCATCTTCCTTCTAGAGATTCAGAACAACATACTGGTACATGTCCCTTGGCCCATACATACTCCATTTATCCTCTCAACAAAGGTAAATGAGTCTGTGAGAGAGTCTCTCCATGAATTTCATGACTGAGCAAGAATTTGAACCCAGTTCCACGTGGTTTAAATCCAAGTCTTTAACCACTACACTGTAGTGGTTCTTACTGGCTAGCCAATCTTTTTGTACATATGCTGAAAACAACTAACTGCACAAACAATTCAAGACAGCATCAGTTGCTTTGGGGAGCATTAATTATGGTTCTGCTTATTTTAATTCTTTGTTAAATTTATATCTCACCTTTCTCTCAAGAAGGGATTCAAGGCAGCTATGTTTCAAATTAAACCAAGAACTCCCTGTGAACCCAGTACTATTCCTCAGGTTAGGATAACTCATATGTTATTGCCTCCCAAATTTTATTGGAATCAGCATAAAGGGGACACTCAGGTTGCTCCATGCCTATTAAAACCAGGTTATCATAAATCAGCGTGTGCTACTAAAAAGCTAAGTTGCCAAACACATTGAAAGTCAAAGAATCCATTCAGAGCTATATACTTGCAAAGCGGTGGCAATGTGTGCTTCCCAGGACCTTGTTTACTGCTGAATTCCATTTCCCCCAGATGTGTGTGAGTTTCGAGGATATGAAATTCTGAACAGGGGGGATAGAAAAGAATAGCTTGCTTGTCCAACCTGCTGAGAGAAGTTCAGTAAGATCAGGCTGAGACATTTGGTCTGATGAGTGAAGAGTCTATTGCTCCCTGCTCATCGCTAAGCAAATAGCACAGGCCGCTAATGGAAAAATTTGACTACAAATTCTGCCCTCTTGCATTTCCCTTGAATTCCCGTCACTCAAAATCAAAATGTAAATTACAGCATCCCAGGTAAACATGTTCCGAATGTTCATTTATCTGTGCAGAAGTGTCACAGCACAAAAGTACTCACTGTCTGCCCAAATAATGGAAGAGGAAGTCTAGCCTTGATTTTATATTCATGCTCAAGTAGAGTTCTTCCCTAACTAGAATCTGGCAAGCTGGACCTATGCTTTGTGGGTGGAACATGTGAATAATCTGTGGAGTCATGAGACTACATTTCCCAAGAGGCCCACCTGTGATCCTTTAATATGACCTGGTAGAAGATGGGGCAAAGGGAAATGGAGACACACACACTCACCCCTACAAATATAACTGTAGTCTGGGAGCAGGTCCCTGACAGTTGTGGGATCAGCAATGAGTAGATTTGCCAGATCTCAGGGCCTGGACTTGAGTCTCCTACTTGTGTGGGTGAGACAGGGTTCAAATTCTCCAGTTTTCATCAGCTCAAATTTCATGGGTTTGCTGGGCAAACTGACTCTGTGAGGAAAAACCTTGTGAAAGGGAGATCTCAGATGCTGATGAAGCTATGGAGGCCTAGTGCTTAACTGGCAAACAGAGGAAGCACTAAGCTTATTATTAGTCCTGACTATAGTAGAGCCATTGAACCTACCAGATTTACATATAGTGTTGACTTACTATTCGACAGTTGATGCAATGGGTCTACTCTAGTTTGGACTACCCAACAGGATTCCAGGCTTTGCTATGTAGGAGATGATTATGTATTTTGTATCCTTTCAGTTATAATCTGGTTTGGGAGAATGTTAATACAATTAAGTCAAAATAAAAGAATTAACAATGGCCCAAAGGAAGAAGACTGCTGAGAATTATTTGTGTCTCTTCACTGCCAAAGGTGTGCAGGGCAAACACTCATGCCTGAAATGACATTTTCAGGAGAGAAAAGCTGAGGACCTGAGGCAAATACTGGTGACAAGAAATGTAGTTACAGAATTTAGTGACACACTGAAAGCAAATCAATCACTGGATCCAGATTGCAGATATAGCTTTGTTCATGGGGGCCCAAGGGCAAGAAGTACAAATAGAGCCAGAGCTAATGGTGAGGTGCTTGGGGTACAAGCTTTGAGACAGCCTGTATCCCTGGATTATATCAAGGAGTACTACTAGTCAGGATGGCTATGGGGCTGGGCTAAGATGTTTTGCCACCTGAGGTGGAGTTGCAAATGCCCCCAGCTGCCTCAAGAGCCAGATGCTAGACAAGTCCTTTGGCAAGTGAGACAGAAAATCCAAAAAGAGAAGAAGACAGCTGTGGTTCCAGTACTGATAGATGGTCTGGGGATAATTCCAAATGCATTGACAATGCTTCTGAGTGGAAGTGCCATAAATCAGGTCATAACAGCACAGTTATGAAAAATAACTCTGCTTGGAATGTGCTACATTATCTGATGATACCTCACTGATTCCTAGATTGTTGGGGAGAATGTCAATCATTGATGGTCCAAAGTTCCAGTCAATAACACTTGGTATTTTGAAACCCAGGTGGTGGTGGTGGTGGTGGTAGTGGTGGTGGTGGTGATGATGATGACCATAGAACTGAATGGGAAAGCTTGCTTGTGCAGCAATTATTTATGACAGAGAGTATTCAATAAACATGCTCAAAACTCATGGACATGCTAATCATGAGAAAATAGGTCTTTTAGCTATCAAATGAGAGGCCCAGAGAGGGGTTTATTCATTTTCCCTTGGGGAGCTCAGCTTCTGTTTGGATTGTCCAAATGTCCATCTTCATCCACACAATTAAAAAATCCCCCTGCATGAACAAGGACCTGTCCCCAAAAGGAAGGTATTTAGCAGTCTGATAATTTTAGCGACAACGTTGTGTTGATTACAAGTTGCTATATTAGTAAATCCTTTCTGAAAGGCAGCTGTTGTTTTGGCATTAACTCTTTGACTCCTAATCAGCTGTTTGTTTACTAAATCCCAAGGCAATTAAAAAAATATTCCAGTGTCAAGCCCAGGGTTTCAGATGAGGGCTTCTACAACAGTGGTGTGTTTATTATATACCCCAGAAAGCATATAAGGGAGAACAAGCTCCTTCAGAAATAAGGAAGTGGCAAAGAGAATGGTATCCAATGTATGATCCCTTCTCTTCTCTTCCAAACAGTCATTTTAGAGACAGATCTGTGTTTTGTATTTCTTTGGTAAGATTGCCACAAGCCCCATTCTTCATATAAATTGAACCAATTTCCTGTATTCATATTGAATCCCCTTCTGGAACACCTCTGCATGTACACATCCAGAGAACTAAGCTGGTAAGATGCACAGTACCTTTGGCTTTCGCACATAATTGTGCTTTATGTATGCAGCTTGAGAGAAGCAAATTGGGAATTCAAACACCTAAGAAATGAGGTGCAGGTTATTTTATCTAATATATAAAAGTCAAAGTTTGTCTGTGTCAAGTGAAGACCTCATATGATTGACTGCCTAAGAAGATTCTATGTAATCCTGGGGTTTGCAGTTTAGTGAGGGGCTTTTAGAATTCTCAGCCAGAGAGCTCTTGGGCCTCAGTCAAATGTGCCTGTCTTGAATAGGTCGGTTGCTGTGGAGACAAGGCTTAGCAGCAAGGAAGAAAGCAGTGTATTCCCTCAGGAACCCAACCTCTGTATGTTAATAACTCTGAATACAGATTGGATTGGGGAATATGAGGAAAAGTTACAGGTATTGGACAAGACTGTTTGGAGAATTAGAGACACAGGATCTCAAATCTTTCTAACAAGTATCACCTATGAGAAAATAAAATCCCTGGCAATACGGGTATATACGCTAGTGTAGTCATAATCTTGGATGCTACAGGGCAGAGCATAGGGGCTACATGTGGTTCCCCCATGGCCTTAATTACAGCCCGCCCCAATGTTGTAACTTCCTCCACTGATGTCATAATTGTGCACAAATTTAATTTTACCATTAATAAAAGCTCTACCTTCCTTAGCAATCCTCCTGCACACTGTTACTGTAATCTGTATGAGAATCTCCAAGATGTATATGTGGTTATTTATGTGTGCAGCCCCAACCAGGCATCAGCAGTCCAGCCTTTGGGAATGAAAACGTATAGTGTACCACACCAGCATGGGAGTGACTGCAGCATGTGTGCTGTTCTTATAACATGGAAAGATTTGAGCCACGTGGGAGAAGTCTACCTTGCAGCTTCTTCCTATGTCAGTTTCACCTCCATTAAAAAGTGGATTAACAATTCAGCAGTTCATTGTAGACCAGCAGTTCTCAAGTTATGATCCTCCAGATGTTTTGGACATCAACTCCCAGCCAACTATGCCAGTGGTCAGGGATTCTGGGAATGGTAGTCCAAAGCATAAGGAAGACCAATGTTTGGGAACCACTGCTCTGGAGGTATTTAGCCACTGATCTCTTACCGTATGCAGAGACTTTTCAGTCAAGGAGACACTCTTCTAGACACAGTGGTAGTTCTCAGTGTCATTATAGTACTAACTCATGCAATCTAGCCAAAATTAAATATGCCTAAATTTCATTGGATTCAGTGGGATGTGTATGCAGTGAACAGTAGGATTTTAAAAGCTGGGGATCCACCACACTCTCTTCTTTCTAATATGTACTGAATATAACACTGTATAAATAATGCATATCTACATATTTTGAGTGCTTTTTAGGAGGTGTATGTTACTTTGTCATGATTTTTCTTGCTATTTTCTCCTTTGCTTTTGTAAAATCTATAAACTGCTGAAGTTTATTTTTTTTTAAGTGATTAAAACACTCATAGGCGAAGGTAAAAGTGCCAGCCAGCCAGAAACAAACGTGGCCTAACTGTATTTTTCTTTTTCCTTTGGAGACAGCTGGCATAAAATAAAGGGGGCAAGGTCATTTTTTCCTTGAGTTCTTTTTTAAAGCTGTACATATTAGCTTTAACTTTTGCACTGGGCTCTGTTCCCAGATCTGTCAGAAACTATTGGGCCTACAAAAATACGGCAAGGGAGTGAAGGACAAAGACAAAGAGTAAAAAATACTTACATTCCCAGACTTACAGAGGTTCATCCAGAAGGGGAAAAAGTGTCCGGAATTACAGAAAGTTTCCATTTCTTTTTGTTTTGAGTTTACCTGCACATTCCCAAGTTTGCATCCAAACTTTTTCCTGAAATATCCCATATTTCCTTCACTCCCCCTGCCTTATACCCTTCTTCCCACTGATCACATGTCACATCTAGGCTCATGGAACATTTCAGAAATTTTTACAATTTTCACTGAGCATAATCTATTATTTTTACCATTTTCACTGAGCAGAATTTCTTGCAAAATTCCTTACTACTCAGGAGTTATATCTCTAAATAAGTGCTAAAGTGCTTTAGTAGTATTACACTAGCTAAGCATTAGGATTGTTCTGTTTTGGTGAAAACATTTTTCTTTCCCTCGCTTGAGTTCTACTGAATTTGTGTCCTGGAAAGGATAGCTGCATTTACTGGTCATTTTAGCTGGTTCCAGAATAAGACAAGCAGACAGCCAAGTAGACGTACATTTCAGAAAACACTGGATTAATTTAAATTCATCTGAGAATCAGGAATGAAAATTCCTTGGTAATGCCAGGAGTTCCCAGGAAATACACTGGGATGAAAAAAAAAGTTGCATGGATCTCCAAAATCAATTTGTGCAGGAATAAAACTCAGGACTTTCAGAGATATTTTTTCCTCATCTGCGGGTGCTCACAGTAAGGCTGATCGTAAAATGATACTCACCCTAGATTCTCCTCAAACTATTCAGCTCTATTGTTCCTTATTCTTCCTGCCTTGATCCACAGGAACAGTTGGGTAAGAAATAAATATTATGCATCTCTAAATAAATAACAAACAATATAATAATCATCATCCATCATCATCATTAATTGGAATAGTATCCTAGCACTGCTTTCCGATTAAAGTGCCCTAAAGGCATGTCCAAAAGAGGACGCAGGGTTCCTGTCTGGTTGCTAATTGTTAAAAAACTGGACTTTCGGCAGATGTAAGTGGAGAAAGAATCATAGAATCCTACAGCTGGAAGAGATACACCATCAAAACATTCCTGACAGATGGCCATCTAGCCTCTGTTCAAAAACTTCCAAGGAAGGAGACTCCACAACACTCCAAGGCAGTGTATTCCACTGTCAGACTGCTCTTACTGTCAGGAAGTTCTTCCTAATATTTAGGTAGAATCTCTTTTCCTGGTGTTTGAAGTCATTCCTCCATTGTGTCTTAGGCCCTTTCCACAATGCACCTTTTCACGGAGCTGGGGTGTGAGGATCGTGTGAGCAGCCTCCAGCGAGAGGCTCTCGCATCCTGGTTCCTTCAGCTCCGCAGCCGCCACCTGCTCGCGCAAGAGCCCCGCCTCTTCCTTCCTCAGTGCATCCTGGGAGTTTCCCAGGCTGCGCTGGAGCAGGAAGTGTGAGTGGTGCAGCTCTGGAGCTGTGCACGCACGGCAAGTGTGTGCGGGGCCCCAGAGTGATGCACGATCGCACACCATTTTTGGCTTAAAGCAGAAAAGAAAAAAGTGCGTGAGCAGCGCCTGCCAGACCCTGGAGTGTCGTGCGATTGTGAGTGCATCGTGTGGACCTTTCCTCACATTAGCGTGATGCTCGAGGGGCCGTTTCACATGGCAAATGCTGTGCAAAAAGGGCATAAGTCTCTGGAGCAGCAGAAAGCAGGCTTACACCATTGTCTATGTGATATCCCTTCAAATATTTAAATATGGCTATCATGTCACTTCTTCACCTTCTCTTTTTCAGGCTAAACATGGCCAGCTCCCTAAGCTGTTCCTCATAGGGCATGGTTTCCAGGCCTTCTACCATTTTGGTCACTCTCCTTTGGACATGTTCCAGCTTGTCAATGTCTAGCTTGTCAATAAGAAGAAAAGCAATCCTTGCCTTGCCCCAGTGAGAACTTTGGTGTACAAGCTGATACTTGTCTGTTCAGCCATAACTCCCCCTGTGTAAAGAACTTTTCCTTATCTTGATGCCTTTCAGATGTGCTGGACTACAACTCCTGTCACCCCAGTGAGCATGGCCAGGATAATGGGCCTGTAAGCCAACACTTCTAAGGTGTACGATTGATATATAAGACTGCAAACTTAAAGACATATCTTGTATCTCATTTGCAAGTGACAATCCATCAAAGATTTCTTCAGCTCTATTTAGGCATTCTTCTATTTAAGCTTATTTACCTCTGTTTAAGCTCTATTTAGGCATTCAGGTCAGTGATGTTCTAGCTTTACCCTGCTCCATCACACTTTGCTCAGAGGAAAAGCACAGGTCTGACAATAATAATAGAATGACAGAGCTGGGAGGCATCCTGAACATTATGTAGTAAAACCACTTTTCAGTGAAGGAATCCGTAGTTAAAACTTCCCTGAGAGGTCCAACCTCTAGACCTCAAACACAAGAGAGGCCACTACCCTTTGAGCCATATGTTCCACTATGGGTCAGCTCTTGCTATCAGGAAGTTCTTCCTGATATTTAATCTTTGCTATAATTTGATTCTATTGCTTCAGATCCTGTCCTTTGGAGCCACAGAAAACAAGCTCATTTCATCTTATTCATGAACACCTCTTGGAAGTTTGATGATTGCTATTATGTCATCTCTCAGACCATTTCCGCACTCAGGTCCCTCCCTAACTGCAAACCCCAGGATTCCATAGGATGTTGAAAGTGGAATAACAGGCTAATGTGGAAATGGCCTCAGTCTTCTCTTCGCCAGGATAAACATACTCAACTCCTGCAACTCATCAAGGCAGGGCTTGGTTTCCGGACACTTTGCCATCTTGGTCATTCTACTTCCAGTTTGTCAATGTCCTTCTTAAACTGTCCAGAATTTACCTGAAGAGACTTTTCATTTGAGCCAGATGGTCAACTGTGAAAAATCAGGGTTCTTGGTTTCATAGAGAGCCTTTACAAATAGAGGGGATTCTCTTCTGACCTGTCTCTTTTCACCAGAGCAAACTGGCAACAGGAGGAGCAGAGTTAACACATTCCTCCTTCTGTATGTTTACTTAAATCATGTGTGGCACACCTGAATAGAGCTCAATTGTTGTAGAGAATGTTTTTCTGTTTTTTTTCTTTTTTTTTTGTGCATATGTTATTTGTGTTTCCTGCATGATAGAGCACCCAAATTGCTTGGAAACATCAACAAGAAGTGTTATGTCATCATGTTCTTGGTGTTTCCTGTCAGATAGGAACTTGCTTCAAAACTGTTTGCCCATTGTTTTTTGTTAAACATGCAGAGGTGTATTGATTCTCACAATGATTGGGAGCATACCAAAGTTCTTGGTTTATTATATAGGCCTGCAAAGGGTTTCAGGCTGCCCAAAAAGTTCAGGGATGAGTAGAATTTTAAACAACATGCTGTCTTCTGGACCACCCTCACTGTGGAGTTTACAAAGCAAATGTATGATTACATTAAATATATAGCTTTGCATATATATAGCTTTGAAATATATACCTCTGAATGTATACAGCTATTGTGAGAAATGCAATTTTCCATGGCCTGATTTATGTCTATTTACAGTGGCTGCATCTGTGCTTTTGCACTACAGTCTACAATGTTGATGGTTGCAGTTAAAGGCCTGCCTTATTGCAAAACAATCTTACCTCCTCACTCAACTGATGTTCACCAAAGCATTTCCCAAGGGGCAAATTGTTGCTGTATGGCAAGAGTGGGTTACTAGTGACTTTGAAGCCATGTGCACTGCTTCTTGGCCAGATCTCATGTGGATTTTCACCTTCTTTCAAAAACCCTGGCTGAGATCTTACATGGTGCCTGCAAGATGTACATTTATGCTCACATAGTTACATGGTGGTTGCCCTATACCACTTTTCGGTTCAATACCAACGATGCACAAGTGATCATACATTTGCCGGTGTGTCCGTTTATTGTCCCCTTGTGCAATGGGCAATACACAGAAACTGTTTCTGAAATTCTGCTGAATGAAAGAGTACCTTGAAGACAGCAATGAATAGTTACACATCATCCAAGCATGTGGAACTGCCTGGCTGGAATCCTGTTGATTAATCCCAGGTAGAACAGACCCACTGAATCAATTATTAAATGGTATGTCAACACATATGTAAAACCCTTTGATTTCATAGCTCTACTCTATCAGTGGTGTCCAACCTTTGGTCCTCCAGGTGTTTTGGACTTCAGCTCCCGGAATTCCTGACTGTTAACCAAGTAGTTAGGGTTTCTGAGAACTGACGTCCCCGACACCTGAAGGACCAAAGGTTGGACACCACTGCAGATGGAACTAATAACAGGATTTAGGTCCATGTGAAATGGCTACATTTGTAGAACTTATTCCCTCCCTCCCTCCCTCCCTCCCTCCCTCCCTCCCTCCCTCCCTCCCTCCCTCCCTCCCTCCCTCCCTCCCTCCCTCTTCTTTCTTCTTCTTTCTTTCTTTCTTTCTTTCTTTCTTTCTTTCTTTCTTTCTTTCTTTCCTCTATGTATATCCCATCTTTTTCCCAGGAAGAGTCAGTTAAATTCTTATTTTACAAAAGTTAAAAAGGAATTAAACAACAGTATTATTTTAAAATCTATGGTAAAAAATAGGTAAAAACACACTCAAAGCATGATTACAAATAAAAGATAAAAACATAGCATTCACCTGAATAAAAAGGTCTTCACGTGCCAGTGGAGAGAGAGCAGAGAGGGGGGCCAAACGGACCTTCCATGGAAGAGAATTTCACAGCCTTGGAGCAGCCGCTGAGAAGGGCTCTGTCCTATGACCTCACTAAACATGCTTGTGAAGGTTTTGGAATGGAGAGAAAACCCTCCCCTGAAGATCTTAAAACTTGAGCTGGCTTCTATAGGGAGATATGGTCTTTCAGATAGCCTGAACCCAAGCTGCTTATGCAACCATGAACTGAATACATTCATTGCACAACAGCCAAAAAAGTACAACCATGTGTAAGGAAAGTTACACATATGTATGACAACAGTCTGCCTAAGCTAAGTAAGCTGCAGTATAGTACTTCAGACTTTGTTTCTAAGCCTTTTCCAACTAGTTGATGTCCTCCTTCTACTGTGATGCTCAGAACTGGATTTAGTCCTCCAAGTGAGGTCTGACCAAACCAGAATAGAGTGGTATTATTACTTCCCTTGAACAGGACTCTTTACCTCTGTTGATGCGGCCTAGAATAGCCTTTTTTCTTCTGCAGCCTCACTCTAGCTTGTGATTTACTAAGATCCCTACATCCTTTTGTCAAGGCCAAGTGTCATCCATCTTATATTTTTACACTTCATTTTTTGTGCCTAAATTTGATATCTTACATATATCCCTATTGAAATTCATTTTGCCCCCCCCCACCTGCTAAGCTCATCTTGAATCCTGATTCTGCCTTCGGAGTATTAGCTACCCCTCCAGTTTGGTGTTTTATGCAGAATTGATAGTTCTCCCCTCTATTCCTTCATAAAAGTTATATGTAAGGTTGTTGAAAAACACTAAGACCATGGCATAATCTTGTGGTATCCCCTCTTTCACTTCTCTCCGGTAACTACTAATGAGCATGCTTTGAATTTGGTCAGCCAGCTACAAATCCACCTAACAGTACCATCATCTAGTGTATATTTAACTAGCTTGCCCTATAGGAGTATAACGGAATTTCTTCCCAATCTTTTGTTAAAATGTCTTTTCATTCAATTTGAATCCAGAGCAACATAAAACAAAATAAATGATTAAAGACTTCTGTCTTGGGCCTGTTATTGTTCAACATTTTTATATATGACTTGGTAGATGAAATAGAGGGTATGCTTATCAAATTTGCAGACGATACCAAATTAGGAGGGGTAGCTAATATCAGTTTTTAGTGAACATGGGAAGAATTGGCTTTCTCCGAAGATTATGGCTTAGTACATCAAGCAGTGAGTACGGTTGCACTTTTCCCAATCATCTTGCTACACAAATAAAGGACATCTATGCACACCACCGAGCAACACAGTCACTCTTAATAAGTCATGCCAGATCTAAGATAACAGGCTGAAGGATGTACTTAATATCAGAGTGCTCATGTGGAGAGGAAGGTGAGGGGAGAAGGCTAGTTAAAGCACTAAATGCCGGTCTCAGTTACTATAATCACAAGCATAAATTATTCTTAGAAAGAACAGACAAAATTGTTGTCATGAAGAAGAAACAAGGGCATAGTTTTCCCAGTTGCTATGCAGACTGTTGGGGGCTACTGGCAGAAGCCAAAACAGAGGGAGGGAAATTTCATTCTGTAAAAAATTTGATAAAAGGTTGATTTTACGTAGCATGACAAGAACTTCAGTGACAATTAGACCATGCATCAAAAGTCCTTGCTGTTTGGTAAGTCAAATGACTGCCATGCTTCTCAGTACCACACAAATTAAAACAGTATTCCATCTGTGTGTGCACGAAAGAGAAATAAAGAGAGAAAGAAAGAGAGAGAGAGGGAGGGAGGGAGGGAGGGAGGGAGGGAGGGATGAACCTTTGGCTAATTTTTCCACAGTCTTGCAGATCATGTTTAGAGGGAAGAACCAAAGATAGATACAGCAACAGTCTTTCTGTGACAGATAATTACCCCATGGTGCGTATCAAAGGTTGTACTGTCTAGCACTGAACATGAACATAATGAATGGAAGGAGAATTCTGTTTTGCTATTTCTTTTTCATTTAAAAATGGAATAAAAAGCCGATGTCTAGAGGCATTGTGTGTTTCAGATACTGCTGCCGAACAGGGCTTTTATGGTATGTATGGACACCTCAGTTGTTGAACTCTAACTGTTATCTCTGCCTTGTTTGTTTATTTTAAGATCTTATGAAAAAAAGGAGGTCTTCAGAAGATTCCTCTTTTAGATGGCAGTTCCAAGACCCCCTCGTGCCCTTGCATGTCCTTACATGGCAGTGACAATTTCAATTAATCCTCTGTTGTCCAACTTTTGAAGCTATTTTAAAAATGTCTCAGTTATACTCTCTTCTCCACATTTCCCCTTTGTCCTCAGCTTGCTTCAGTTTCTGCAAACTGAGTTCAAATCACAAAAGTTGTTTTCACCCAATTAATTCCAACAGGAGGGAGAGGAGAGGAAGGAGCAGTGTCTTGTCCTTCCCGGTAGGCCCAGGCAAAGGCAAACTGTTGCAGCATCTCCTAGCTTGTGTGTTCTTCCCTTTTACCATGCTTGACTACATGTTTGAGATAGTCATCCACCCTCTGTTTAAATCTTCAAAGGAAGAGAATCTGCCACCTTCTGAGGGGCTCTGTTTGACTGTGGCACAGCTCTTGGTGTCAGAAAGTTCTTCCTAATGTTTAGGTTGCCTCTTCTTTCTTGAAATTTGAATCTATTGGTTCATGTTCTAGTCTCTGGAGCAGCTGAAAATAAGCTTGCTTAATCTTCAACATGGCATTCCTTTAAATATTTAAAATGGCTACCAAATCAACTCTCAGTCTTCTCTACCCCAATCTAAACATTCCCAGTTCCCTAAGCCATTCCTCTTAGGACTTGGTTTCCAGGTGCCTTACTGTTTTTGTCATCCTCCTCTGAACATATATGGATGACAAGAAAATTCTGTCTTAGGTTGTGAGGCTTAACATTATCTCTAAGTGTCCAACATTTTTATGAAGTGTAGCTTGTACAGAATCATAGAATCATAGAGTCGGAAGAGATCACAGGGGCCACCCAGTCCAAACTCCTGCCATGCAGGAACACACATCAGTGCACCTCCAACAGATGGCCATCCAGCCTCTGCTTAAAAACCTCCGAAAAAAGGAGACTCCACTACACTCTGAGGCAGCGTATTCTACTGCCAAACAGTTCTATCAGGAAGTTCTTCCTGAGGTCTAGATGGAATCTCTTTTCCTGTAGTTTGAATCCATTGCTCCTTGTCCTAGTCTCTGGAGCAGCGGCAAACAAGCCCGCTCCCTCCTTGACATGACATCCCCTCAAATATTTAAACATGGCTATCATGTTCCCTCTTAATTTTCTCTTCTGCAGACTAAACATATCCAGCTCCCTAAGCTTTCCTCATAAGCCATGGCTTCCAGACTCTTCACCATTTTGGTCACCCTCCTCTGGACACACTCCAGCTTGTCAATATCCTTGTTGAAATGAGGTAGAGAGGAAGACTTTTCAGTGTTGGATAGGCCTATGCTGAACTTGCTTGGATTTTATATAGACAAAAAGAAGCACCATGCATATACAAGAGGTGATCTACTGGTAAATCCTGGAAAATCCCAAGACTTGTAGGAGTACATATCTTTAGGGCAAATGTCCTTAATCTGGGGTCTATGAATAGGTGTCCCATGAGTAGATATCATAGGGTTTATGGAGGTCCATGGCCTTCAGTAAAGTGGGTACAAAAAGGTTATTTTTTCCCCCTCTTTGATTTCCTTCCTGTTACTTTTATTTTTGTTCTGTCACAGTGAACTTTAAGGTAAAAATATAGGCTAGCATCCTGTTGAGAACTTACAACATTGTACACCAACTTATGATTACACAGTTTAGAATTATGACACTGGGTAATCTGATAAAGTGCCCTATCATTTCACACGCATATCTCTGCTTTCCCCTTTCAACACTACTTCTGAATAAGGAGTGAGGCACTTCAATGGTTATTTAGAACCCCTTTAGAGTTTCATGGTAGTGTGTTTTCTTTTGGGGTTTTAAATACTGTTTATTACTCATATGAGTCAAAATTTATGAAAATAAACTATGATCTTTATTAAAATAACAAACAGAACAAAGAATTGGAGTTCATACACAGACGGAAGCCAATACAACTTCAAAGTTCTTACAGTTTACTTGTGTCTTGAAACCCTCATATAACCACCAGTATCACAATAGCTCTTTGGCTATACTATCACCAAAGGCTCAAGCCTCAAATCTAGGTCACACTTTCTGACCTGATTCTATAATAGTTTGATTACTCTTCTGCCTCTCTCTAGGCTTTCCCTGGGAAACAAATCCTCACACTCAGATAACCCCCCTTGCTGACTGAGGAACTTTATTCCAGAGCTCTCTCTGGCTGAAGGACTCACTGAAGGACTGCCAAATGGCACTCAGTGCTTGCCTTTTTGTATGTTCTCCTCTCAAGCCTCCAGCCCTTCCTTTGCACTAATGGGATAGATTCCTCTCCAAGTGGAATCTATTCTAGCTGCCTGGCAACCTGTTGCTGGGTTACTGTGGCACTCAAGATAGCCACACCTTCCAGAACTCCATGACTGGTGGTATTCCCAGGAGGGGAGCGTTAGCATAGCTGTCCATCAGTAGTGGAATGAGCAGCATGGCCACTGTGCAATGGAAACAATGCACAACAGTATGGGACCTTGTGGGGCAAGCTGCCATTGCACAATGACAGTGGAAGGAGAGGGGAGCAATGACTCCCAAGAGAGTCACAGGGCACTGGTAATCTGGAATGGAGGATGGTGGAAAATCATAGGTGTTCTGGGCCAAATCAGAAAAATGTGCCCACTTTAATGGTGCCTCGTTGTGTGGTGGGTATCTGGCAAAGTGCCCCATTGTGCATCATCATAGTGCTCTAACATAGTTGCGTATTGTCTCAGTGATGTAGCTCTGTCATAATAAGTTATCCATCATGGTCTATGATTCAGAAGCCTGCATTTTGAGTGTTAATTATAATTTTTTAAAAATTAATGCATGTGAAAGAAATCAATTTCCAGTGCAAAAAAATTAATTGTATGCAAATATTTGGGTGTATATCTATATGTGTATTTTTCTGGGGAGATTGTCAGTGATTTTCATCAGATTGTTTCTCAAAGAGATCTGTGATTCAAAAAAGTGTAGGAGCCACAGTTTGTTGGGGAGGAGGGACCGTAACAGTGAAACTCATTCCAAAAAAGCCAGCCCACTGAGAAGACTCAGTCATCACAGAATGTTAATTGAATATGAGATGTGGAAGAGGAACAGATGAAAAATAGGAAAGGATGGAATGGAATGACCTAGAAGAGTGTGTGGCTTACTGGAAACCTGAATAGAAGCACTTCACTTTGCAAAATCTTGTTGCTCATCCCACTCACCAACACTCAGGGAACATCCAGAGAAGGCTGGTGCCTTTGATGCCAGTAGAGTAGTGAATCTGCTCTGGATTTTGAATTTGAATTGAGCTATCCAAGGTTCTGAACTCAGTCCCCAAAATAGGCTCAGGACCTTGGGGAGCACCCTTAAAGTTTGTACTAAAGCCTGTAGTAGATTCATGAGTCCAGGCATGTAGAACTTATCATCCACCACATCATCCTAGTTTGACTGCAGTGTACAACTCCGAATTCCAGTGGCTGGAGTTGTTGGATGTGAAAAACTCATATTTTGATTTGGTATCAGCATGTCATCAACACTGTCACCTGTTGCTCTTTAAAAGGGAAGATATTCCATAACATGCACTCTGACTCTAGTTTGGACTACCAACAGGATTTGGTGTACTATCTACTTCTGCAAGCATAGGAAACTCATTCTTTCTGCCATCGCTGCCAACAGGATGTGCGCACCTGCCTCTTTCTCTTCTTCCTCCTCTTCATCCTGTCCTGATGACGCTTCAGGCTTTATCAGCTTCTCCTTTTTCAAGGTTATTGCACCAGGAATGTGAATGAAGAATCATGGAAGGACAGCATGGGGTGGGGAAGGGAAGGCAAGGCTAATCACTACTGTTTCTCTTGTTCTTGGGGCAGTTGCCGTATAGGATTGCTAGATGTCAGAGTCTAAGCCTGAGTCTTCAGTTTCCATTGGCCATCTCCAGATGGTGCTGCAAATTCCCCCGTGTTGGTGGGCTTTGGTCCATGCAAGAGAAAGGAGCTGTATGCAGATCTCTAACTCAGTTAATAGAGTACCAGTGTGCTACAATTTGCAAGGCTTTATTGATTTTTTGCTTCAGTTTGCAAAGATTCTCCTGTTGAAATGTTTATGTATTTATTAGAAGAAAAGAACTATAGAATCTTAGAGCTGGAAGAGACCACAAGGGCTATCAAGTCCAACCCCCTGCCATGCAGGAATACACCATCAAAGCATTCCCAACAGATGGCCATCCAGCCTCTGTTTAAAAACTTCCAAAGAAGGAGACTCCACCATACTCCAAGGCAGCACATTCCACTGTCGAATTGCTCTTACTGTCAGGAAGTTCTTCCTAATGTTTAGATGGAAGTTAGAAGCCATTGCTCCATGTCCTAGTCTCTGAATGGCTTGCTCTAACCTCCATATGACATCCTTTCAAATATTTAAACATGGCTATCATACCACCCCTTAACCTTATCTTCTCCAGGCTAAACATACCTGGCTCCCTAAGCCTCTCCTCATATGACATGGTTTCCAGGCCTTCTACCATTTTGGTCGCCCTCCTCTAGACACATTCCAGCTTGTCAATATCCTTCCTGAACTGTGATGCTCAGAACTGGACACGGTATTCTAGGTGGGATCTGACCAAAGCATCAACTTAGCTTCCTCCTTTCCTCCCAGCTGTTGTAGTGCTAGGCTTCACCCTCTGCTCTGCATCCACTTTCTGTCTAGAAGCAAGTAGGCTACGTTAAACATTTCTTACCTTGTCTCCCTAACAGAATAAATAATTCCCTCTTTTACCTTGATCTGTCCCTTTATCTAGTTTCTACCTCAATTTCCAAAGAGGAAAATATGTCTTCTTTCTCCCTGTCTCTCTCTGTGCGTTTGTTTGAATGCCATGTTGGGAACAAATGTGACTGATACTTAAGCAAAAAGCTTTATGACATTTCCAGGGCTAAACCCATGTCTTGGGTTTTGACTCAGAAATCTCCAGTTGTGGATGATCCTGAACTGCCAAGCTTACTGCCTTCCCATCTTCCCAGGATCTAGTGTAGGTATGATGATGAGGCTTGATGGTCTATTAGTGACATATAGTGGCTGAGATGCTACATTGTGCTTGTAAGGTGTAAATCTACACTCAAGTGGTTGCACCACACTTCTGCTAAATACCAACCTGTGTGACTGATTATGTATCTGTCAATGTCCTTGCTTCATGTCCCCTTATGCAATGGGTAATGCACACTGGCTGTTTCTGCAGTTCCAGTGAAAAAAGGGGTACACTGGAAGTGCTGATGAACAGTTAAGTGCCATCCAAGAATGTAGAACTGCACGGCTGGAATCCTGTGGATTACTCCCAGCTAGAGCAAACCCACTGAATCTATTGTTGCAAGACAAGTCAACACATAAGTAAACCCATTGATTCAATTGCTTTACTTTGGTTGGCATATGCATAAGGGAGCTTATATATGTGTATGACATCAATGAGAATCTGGACAGGATCTGGGGTAAGGGCTACCCATTCTGAAACTCTGCCCTAATGGATTGCCTTGAAAATGGAGGCATTAGGCCTTCCTACAAACTTGCCACTTCCAACCCATCAGCAGCCAAGCTCTGTTGTCCTGAAAAAGGATAGGTTTTGTTTAAAGGCACTTGCCCTCCACTGAAGCTCTAGTCATATTTTCCACTAACAGTGATTAACTACAGAGCTGGATGTGATGGCATGTGCTTTAAATAAAACCAAGAGACAGGCTGATGTAATATTCTCTGAGGCTGAATTTTTGTGTGTATTGGGCGTCTGCTTTTTATTATACGCAGGGCCCTATTGGTTCAAGCTGCTTTTCTATACTTTTTGCTTAAAATTCTTTTATAGTAAGCATAAGAAAACCTCTGTACCTGTCAGTACACTTCAGGAAGCAGTCCAAGGCACACTTACCTGAGAGTAAACCCTGCTGAGCACAATTTATTTCTGAGTAATCCTGCACTGAATTGTGCTGCATATGGATATTATGACTTTCAGCAGAACATTCAAAGAAACAAATGTGTGTGTGTGTGTGTGTGTGTGTATTACGGCTGAGATCCTACCTCATATTGCTCTAGCATAAATATCTGCTGGTGGATCTACATTATCCCCACAGTACTAAACACTAATGTAGCACAATATATATGGATCAATGGTCAATTCAGATGGCTAAACACCAGTCAAGAACTAGGGGGTGTGGGGAGCTCCAAATGGATAATCAAAAAAGAGTTAAGAAAGCAGTGAATAATACTGTGAGAAATGTGAGGGATAGAAAACAACAGAAGACTCTAGACAATACAATATAACTCAATATCACATGCAAGGCCACATGCAAGCAAATGACAACTATATAAATAATGGCTAGAATCATCTATCATGCTCTGCGTTATATAACTTCATGTTTGCTTAGATACATACCAAAGGTGCTAAGAAACCTTGTTAGTGAATTGTGAAGATGTGTGACAGGACACTGGCAAGAATGTCCTGATGCACATGAGACTCTAATGATGTGTTTCAGTAGTCTCTAGCTGGTGTCTCCATGTGCAACAGGACTGACACACACTGGTCCCATTGTACATCAGCTCCCCATTGTGTGTTGGTCTGTTGTGCGTCAGTCCCATTGCACATCAGCCCTGTTGTATATTGGTCCCATTGTGAATTGGTCCCATTGTACATCAGCCCCATTGTGTGTTGGTCCTGGTGGGCATTGGTTCCATTGCCCATTAGTCTTATTACCCTACCCTACATTCCCATCTTGCAGGATGCACTTTTTCATATGGCTGAAAAATCACGATTTGAAGGAACACAGACTGGAAGAGTGTGTTGCCAAGTTAAGCTGAGCTGAAACATAGTCAGGCCATAAATCGAAAGGAGATTAGGCATAAAAAGGGTTCAAACTAATCTCTTCCTGATCCAAGATTTTTGCATTTCCAGACTGGCCTGGATAAGACAATCAGGGACCATGCATTTGATCTCACCCTACAGAGACTTTTCCTACCCTTTGATCTCACTGTAACGGTCCAGACTTGAATAGGTTATGATGATTCCATGAATGTTATCACTCTGGTGTTAAACCAATCACTTATTTAGGAACCTTTTGTCAGTCCCATGAGAAGGTTTTAAGGCTTTGTCAGAACACCCCTCCAGGATAGGAAAATGGGTATATAAACCCTAACTTTGGCCTCAGCAACTTGTAGCATTTCAGATGTAATACATGGCACCCTGACCACTATTCATCCATGCTAACCTCAGGTGCTATCTGAGCCTCTCCACTTCATCTTTCTTTGGTAACTATCACCCTCTTTCCCCAATTTCTCTTTCTATCCAACCTTTCATGCCTTATATTCTGACAGCCTTGTATGGTACTGCAGAGTGTCTGATTTTCTGTGTGTTCATTGATTCTAAATAAAATACTTTGTTTACCTTTAACTGGAGCCTCTCTGCAGTTAGTACTGGTATATATAGGTGAAAAGATCCTGCCATTACCCTCCTCTTGCTTTGAGCTAAAATTTCCTCAAGTTCTAAGGAGATGGTAAGGAGATTGAGGGTGGACCTCAAAGTCCCCCACCTCACAGGGTAACAGTCTTGTCGTGTGTTGGTCTCATTTGCATCAGTCCTGATGGCATCGCTCATTTTGCTGGCTCTCCTACATAGTTATGTAATAGCAGCTCTTTACTGGATAAAGTTGTTAAAGAACTGCCCATTTCTAATTCCCAGAGACATACGTCCACTTATGAAAACATTAAATCCTCAACAGGATGTATATTTTTCAGTTTCTTATTTAGAGAATTTATACCTTGCCCTTTAACCAAAAAGGCTTCCAGAATGGTTTACAAATTGTCAGTTTTACAGTTCCTTGCCTTCAGGCTTACAATCTAAACAAGACATGACACATGAGGAAAAGGGAATGGCAGTGGGAGAGTCACAGGGTCACCAGTCCCTGGGCCAAAGGCACAATGGAACTTTGCCTGGCTGCTGTTCTCCCCCTCAGAGACCACAGCAGTGGCAGCTGGAATGGAGGGAGGTCTCTTACCAACTGCTGTATGACACTTGTAAGAATGTATACAGCTAGATAGTAAAGATAAAACAAGAACAGCTTCACTATCAATACAGTCAGCCCTCCACATTTGCAGGTTTCACTTTTGCATTTTTGATCATTCATGGGCTATTGGCTGTTACCTTTGCTGCCTCCCTATGTTATTTTTAATAGGGATTGCAAGCCTTGTGAGGCTGAGAAACTGCGAACGAGGCTTGTACATCCCTCTTAAAAATGGTGTGGGTGTCAATAAGCCCCACCAGCCACCCACTTCTGCCTTGTGAAGGAACTCTGATGCCTCAAAGGAATCCATGGTGGGTTGAATATGGTGATCATACTTTTTTTTGTGTGTTAAATAGGGCTTGGGAGGACCTCGAGCTATTCACTGTTTTTTCACTTTCACGGGAGTCCTCCACCCCAACCCTAGTGAATGTAGAGGGATGACTGTAAATTGATTGGACGAGGTAACAGTCATTCTCTGTAGTACGGCCATATTTTACTCAACTCATGTCCCCCCAAAATTGTTTTTTTCAGCCTGTGGGTGCCTTTCTAATGATATCTAATTTGAGGCCAAGATGTTCTCTCTCTCAGACCATATTCTCTGCAGTGAACTCTGCATACGCTCTGGCATTCAAGACTCTGCTCCATTAGGTCCTTAGACTGCCTGTATGGATTTTATTTGGAAATTTTTTGTATGCAATTGATATCTTGCCTTCCCCCCCCCCTTTCCTCAAACTCCTTTTTATATTTTGCCATATGACTGCATTGCTTTACAGAAGCGAATTTCTTACTAAACTGTTCCTGCATGAGGAACTATTGTTGCAAACCAATTGTTTGTGTTTTAGGATTTTCACAAAGTTTCTGATAAGTTCTGGCTGTCTGGACTTTGGGCAAGAAAATGTAGCATACCTTTTAAAATCATTTTTGCCCCCTGGAACTGAGATGGAGGGAAGAGTCCATCTCACTAGGACTTATTAACTCCCTCAAGCAGCTGGACAGTTCATCCTGCCTCTTGGCAGCTCATCAGCAATTCTTTCTCGGGGAGGGGAGCCCTTGAAAAGAAAAGGACCACAGATGAAGAAAGTCATCTCACAGGGCTCTTCATTCCAGATCCATAAGAGGTGGAAGAGGGTCTTCAGCACTGTGGCATCCCACTTGTGGAATGCATTCTCCTTAGAAGTGCCAACACTCTCCACTGCAGAAATAAAGTGACATTTTTTTTACAGTGTTCCTATAAAAAGATGAATGAGGGTGAAGATGTCCTCTGAAATGTCTCAGGGGCCTCCAGAAATCCTAGAGCAGTGATTCTTAACTTTTTCTTTACCAAGGACTCCCTGTAAATGTAATTTGTTGCTGGAGACCCCTGAGATTTAACTCAAGATTTAAATGTTTAAATTTAGATTTAAATACTCAAATATTTATTTAAATATTTGTTTAAAGTTGCTCATTAGTTGCTCACGCTTATCCCTTATTCTTCCAGTAGACAATACACAGGAAAGGAGGCTTGTTAATGATCTGTGTAGAAGCATGCTGAGATCCTCTGAGTGCCCAGAGAGTAGAATAAACTGGAAATTCCTAAAGAAAGGTTATAAATGGGAGGCAGGCCTAAAGAATAATTTCTTTTGCCTTTTCCCCCAAAGCAGCACTTGGAAATTAAGCGTCTCAGTGCTGCTTTGGAAGAAAGCACAGAAAAATTGCCATTGCCATCCAAAGGAGCACTGAGAGAGTATAGAGGGTAGGTAGGTGATTCTAAAAGAAGGTGATAAAGAAGTGCCTACTCTTAGTGCTCCTTTGGGGAAATGACATTTCTTTTGCCCTGTCTTCCTCCCAGAGCAGCACCTGGAAAATAAGGGGCCCAGTGCTGCTTTGGAGGAAAGCACAGAAGAAATTCCATTTCCCTCTGAAGGAGCATTGAAAGAGTAGAGAGGGGAAGTGCTTCTTTGAAAGGCACCTGCCCTCTCTACTTTCTCAGTGCTCCTTCAGAGGAAAATGATGTTTCTTTTGTACTTTCCCCAAAAGGAGCACAGAGACACTCCCCACTTTGCTTCCAAGCTGTTCTTGTGGCTGCTTGGAAACAAAGCTCTGTCACGCTGCCTGGCTCTGGGCTCAAGCAGCATTGCCATATTTACCGCACAAGTCCTGGGCTACACATCTTCCCTCATCTTCTGAGCTCTCCTCTTGCCTTCCCACCTTCTAGGATCTCTGGTGCACATGTGCAGTAGCACCCAGAATCTCCAGCACAGGATGAGACACCTGCCACTGTGTCATCACTGCTGCCAGTGCCACCATCACTACCTCCTTTAAGGAATCCAGGACATGCTGCATTAAATGGCCACAACCAGCTAGGACATTTTTTAGTCTGTTAGAGCTGCAATTTTCCACAATTTAACTTGTTTTAATGCTATCAGTAAGTTGACCTGAGATCTTTGATATAGGGCAGGGTATAAATATTTGAATAATAATAGAGTTATACATTTGTGACATATTTGTGTTACATTCTCTATGTATTCCATCATTTAGGACAGGACTGAGAAAGTCCCCCAATCCTCAGTTCCAGGATAAGAGCATCTGCAATAGCAATAGCATTTACATTTCTATACTGCTTTATAGCACCAAGCACTGTCTAAGCGGTTTACAATGCGTTAGCTAATTGCCCTCAACAATCTGGGTGTTCATTTTACCAACCTACAGAAGGATGGAAGCCTGAGTCCCTGCAGGATTGAACTCACAATGTTGTGGCTGCAATATCATACAGTACTTTATCTTTAAAGTATACTTTAATTTAAAAAAAAGTGTTCCAAACACTGTAACTTTTCTTATAGAGGAAAATGCTGCAACTGCTTGATCACTTTGGTTGTTCATCCCAGTGTGGGTGGAGCATGCATAAATGGTCTCTAAGCGCTGATGGAGCTCTGCACCAGCCCAACGTACTGGAACTTAATTTGCAGCAAAACAAATTATACAATGGAGCCTGGATATCAAATTTCCTGCAAAATTAATTCTTCAAAAGCTCTCTAAACGATGAGCTCAGCCAGCTCTTAAAATTCTTCATTAGCTTCACAATTTCTCTTGGCAAAGAAGAAGGGGATATTTTCCTTCTTGGGGTGAATTCCACCGTTTTCCCTGGAGTCTCAGTTCCTGACATGAAAGTACTTTCAAGCCAGGTAACACACATTTGCTTGTAAAGAGAAAAACTATCCCAGATAATAAAATGAAACGAAGTGCATGAGAACCCAATCCAGGAACAGGGGGAACTGTGCAGTTAACACTACCAAGGAGGCAAAGTGTGTTTCTCTCTCAAACATGAGACTGAAAGAACATATTCAAAGAATATACTGGCTCTTCATCACATTTTCTCTTATACTGATTGTAGTTTGGGAAGGGAACCCCAAAAACATACCAACAGGGGGTTTACTTGTGACCTCCAGAACTATTGCTAAACTCAGGCCTTACATATCCAAATTTCTCAAACATTTTACATAGTATTTGTGAATGAGAAGTTGTTTACACTAGTGTTTCTGACATGGAGATCTGGATTATTTTGCTAATGGATTAAGGGCCAGCACCATATTTGTGCTCAGCGGCAACAATTTTCTTTCCCCTGTGTACTAGCAGCCAATGGCTAATTTATCAGCACCAGTCCATAGACCACCTCTTTGAGTAGCACTGCTTTACACAGTATTCAGTTCCATTTTCCACATCCACTGGGAAAAGTCATGGTTCTTCCTGTTGGCAGAAAATAGAGGGGAATGAAGCTACTCGTGGAGATTTGCCACAGGGTACTTTTATGTGGCCAAGAAGCATGTGCACTAGGAATTTTTCTCACCCAGAATGCTACCACACAAAAACAAGAAGGTATGGCTGGGGAGCGGGGGGGGGAGATAACTATAAACAGATTCAATTCAGAATAAAAACTGACTACCTAAATCAATAACACCAAGAACATCCTTATAGCTGATGAACTAGATATACTTAAACAAATTTGAACCAGAGTGGGTCAAAGACATTTCAACCACATAGATCTTCTTCAGCAGATACAAGCTCTGCAAATTCCAACTCTACTAGCAGGATGACCTATAATGTAAAATGAAATGTAAAATATGATGGATGAAATTCTAGATCTTCCCAGTGACTTGACTCAACTTGAAACTTGTATATTTTTAGTGACTAACTTGCTGCCCTTGGTTCAGTAACATAACACATTCATCCAGAAATCTTATGACTTTGAACAACATTTCCATCTCTTTTTGGCTACTGGTCACATGATAATCTGTCTCAAGTCCAAAGTGTGGGTGCATTTTTCAGAGGGGAGCAGCAAATGGGTTAGACAATGGGCTTGAGGCAGAGTTGAAGTCTCTTCAGCAGCCTGTCCTCATTGTATATCAGAGGAGCTTTCTAAAACTTTTCCTAAGAACAGAAAACAAGAGTTCCCCCTAGACTGCAGAGTCCATTTCTCAGAGGGAAATAGCAAATGTGGCAACAGGCTTGAGGAGGAAGGATCCTTCCTTTTGAAGCTTTTGAAGCTTCAGTAATGGGGAGTAAGAAGGATCCTATTCCCTACTTCCAAAAAACCCTGCAGCTTCATAAATGGGGAGTGAGAAGGATCCTGTTCCCCACTTCAGAAGCTGCAGACTCTTTTATGCCCATTGACACAAAAGCTTCCAGCTTTGGGAAGGAAGGGGGTAAGAAGGAACCTATTCCCCACTTCTGAAACTGCAGATGGCAATATCACAAATGTGGAAGGCCGACTCTGCTTAAATTGTTAAAACTGACTTTATTTGACTCTGTCCAGAAATTCTAGAATATAGGTTGAGGTATAGAGTTGGCTTCCAGACTTGAGACTTGACTTGGAAGTATCTTGCAAGGACTTGAGACTTGACTTGAGACTTGGAGTAAAAGACTTAAATACACCATTGGTCATCTTCCTTAAAAGCAGAGCCTCATGGCTTGACCCTCAACTCCAGTCTGGCCTTTCTGGACATCGGCCTCTATGAGCAATGAGAATATGATCTCCTGTCAATCAGGACATAGCAGATTGACATTTACATCCCCTTACCCCCCTTTAGCTGCACAATTTTGCTATTAAATGCAAAGTCTGCATGTTGTTGTTGTATGCTTTCAATTCATTTCTGACTTGTGGCAACCCTAAAGTGATCCTATATTGGGGTTTTCTACGGCTTGAGAGTGTGTGACATGCCCAAGGTCACCCTGTGGGTTTCCATGGCCAAGGAGGGAAGTGAACCCTGGTCTACAAGGTTGTAGTCCAATGCTCAAACCACTACTCCACGCTGGTTCTCAAGGTCTTCATAGCACAATTGATACACAACTTCACATTTTGAGATTTATGCTAGATAACTCTGTTGCAAGGTCTCAGCTACTATCCCCCCAGAATGAGGTATTCTGGGAGTATATAGTGGCACTGTAGTCCAAAACAATTCTTTCAAGCTCCACCTTAACCATTCTCATTTAATCATGTTGCAGCCTACCAGTGGTCAACGTTTTGGGCAATCGTGGTTCAGGTCAGGTCATATGTGCACAAAAAATTAGGAAGGGGGCCATAGTTTAATGGTAAAACGAATGCAGACGATCAAACTCCTTCTGCCTCTGATTACATAGATCAGGTAGAAGGGGTATAAAAGTGTTCTCCTGAAGATCTTGCAGGATTCTTGCCAATCAGCATAAACAGGGCTAGATTATAAAGACAGTCTAAGCCAGTATCAGTTTCTGATGTTTCTAGCATATATGCCGTTCCTTGTAGCTTGCAGTTTTGACCTTTATCCACTGAGCCGAGAAAGGAAAGTGCTGGCTGGGAGGTCTTCCTCTGTGTCACAGATTTCTTGTGCTGGACACAATTACCCACAGCATCATGAGTGACATGATGCCAGGTCAGCATTCTGTAGTGGTGTAACTGAGACTTTGGTCTTACATGCTCTTTAACGTATGTTAATGTACATTATTTTACTTAACTACAAAATGTGGCAAGCCCCCCCTCTACTGTATTTAGATTGCTGTTGTGTGCCTTCAGGTCATTATTGATTTATGGGGACCATAAAACCTATCATGGGGTTTCCTTGGCCAGATTTGTTCAGTGGAGATTTACCATTGCTTTTCTCTAAGGGTGGGAGAATGAGACTTGCCCAAGGTCACAGGATTTTCACAATCAGCAGGGATTTGAAGGTTGGCCTTATGAAGTCTTAGCCCAACACTCAAACCACTACACAACACTGTCTCACTGTGTTCAGGTATGCTCCTTCTGCTGAAACGAACCCTGGACACTTGTCCAAATACCCTGCCTCAATGGCTGTGGTAGCCAGAGCTAGGCCCACAATACCTCCTGCAACTTTCTAGGAGGGCCATAGATTTCTCTTACATCTGGCTACCCTGGAACAAACTCTTCAAAAGTTGTATAGGATAGGGGATACTTGGCTTAGCAGTACTACATGTGAAAAGGACCTTGAGATTACTGTTGATTATAAATTGAACGTCGGCCAGCAGTGTGATGCTACAGCAAAGAAGGCAAGTGCAATCTTAGTCTGCACTAATAAAAGAATAGTTTCCCACTGTATTCTGTACTGGTCAGGCCTCATCTGGAGTACTGTTCATTTCTGGGTGCCTCATTTTAAGGATATAGAAAAACTGGAGCAAGTTCAGAGAAGGGCAATGAGGATGATAAGAGGCATGAACAGAACATATGAGGAGAAGTTGAAGGAGCTGGGCATATTCAGTCCGGTGAAGAGAAGACTGAGAGGTGAAATGATTGCCCTCTTTAAATATCTCAAGGGCTGCCACAGAGAGGAGGGTGCAGGCTTGTTCTCTGCTGCCTCAGAGGACAGAACTAGATCTAATGATTTTAAGTTACAAGAGGGTAGGTTTCAGCTGAACCTTAGTAGAAATGTCTTGACAGAGAGAGTGGTTTGGCACTGGAATCAATTGCCTAAAGATATCGTGGAGTCTCCTGCATGTTTTTTCTTCACTTATTTCTGTTACCACATAGAGGGTTCTTGTATGTGTTATGAAGAAGACTGACAAGGAACTGAATGCACTGGTAGAAACCATGCGATGCCCATGGCTGCCCTGTCTATTTTTCCTCAGAAGCTTCACGGAATGTCAGCACAGCACAAGGAAAAAGAAATCTTTGCCAATTTCCATAACATAGTTATTCCCAGAGGAGTGGGGGAGAGAGAGAGAGGGCAGCACGCACGTGTCTGCCAACCCAAACAAAGTGGGTAGGTCTAATTTTAGAGCTGCCAACCTTGACAATGTTCCCAAACCATTGTGCTTGGGTACAGCAGGCATTTTTGTGAAATAGTGTGTGCTCCAGGACAGACTTGCAAATAAACCAAATAAAGAAAAACACAAGCAAAGAACACAACATGTGCAAGTTCAGGTCATCAATTTTAACCTTTGCTCTAAATGACATTGTCCTTGACAGACCTTCCACCAAAGGAGGAAGGAAGGAAGGAAGGAAGGAAGGAAGGAAGGAAGGAAGGAAGGAAGGAAGGAAGGAAGGAAGGAAGGAAGGAAGGAAAGAGAATGCAAGCAAGCAAGCAAGCAAGCAAGCAAGCAAGCAAGCAAGCAAGCGGAAACCCTGAACATAATACAATTCACCCATGGTCCGTGCTTCAAACTTTGATTCTGCTAACTCAATTTGTAACGATTGCCATGCCATCACATTATTTATAAGCATTCATGGTGAGCATTAGAGCTCCCAACATCCCCCAGCCACCATGGCCAATGGCCTGGGTCTGAGCCAGTGTTTCCTGCAAAGACAAGTCCAGGTCTGGACAAGATGCCCACCCTCTCAGCGTCCCAGTCATCACAGCCTATTAGCTTGCCTTCTCCCTCTGGACTTGATCCGCACAACTACCCAGAGTGAGGACATATGGCAGGAGAAGACAAGGTTGCCTTGCTGCCCTGTTCTTGTCACTATTTGTATGTCCTGAGAGAAGAGATAAATAGGTGGAGGCAGCCGCAGCGGCAGGAGATGCTAGGAGGCAGCAATAAACTCTCAATGTGGTCTGGTCCTCAGCAGATGTCCAGCTGTGCCATGACCTGATGAGGACACAAAAAATGTGGAAATTCTGGTAATAGACAGTGCTGGCCACCAAGCCTGAACACACACACTTAGAAAAAGCAAGTGTCCATAAAGTAAAGGTAGTTATTTTCTTTTTTAAAAATTTACTTGCCTACCAAAGAACTAATGTTTCTAAGAACACTTAAAACAGAGATGCTTCATACCCCATAAAGAAAAACTTTTTAAAAAACTTTTCCACGGAGGTAGTTGGCTGTCACTCTTTTATGTTTTTAAATCAAAAGGAGGGAGAAAGGGTATATGCAAAACATTAAACCCTAAAACATTACTCTTCTGCTTCCCTGACATGCAAGAGATGTCCAGCTATCCTGTGACCTGATGCTGGCCTTGGCTTCCAACATACAAGGGCTACTTGTAGGGACCAGCAAATTCTGGGCCTAGTGGGACTGGTGCCATATTTGAAGGGCTGCTGTATAGAGTACTGTTCTTCAAACCCCACACACCGTTCAAGCAAGCCAACTTTATACCTGCATATGTCTCTTTTCAGTTGACTGATGCAGAGGTTAGTATTCCCTTTCTCCCTTCACACTGACCTATAGGTCCTCAGAGACACAGGTCATTTCTGCACTACACTTTATGTAGTGCTATTATCCAACTTTCAACATCCTCTGGAATTCTGGGGTTTGTAGTTTCCTGAGGCCAAAGAGCTCTCTGGCTGAGAATTCTAAATGCCCCTCGCTAAACTGCAAACCCCAGGATTCCATAGGATATTGAAAGTGGAATAACAGCACTACAACACTGTAGGGCAGAAATGGCCACAGGCAGACACAGACAAAATCACCGCAGCCACCTACTATGGCAATTGCATTCCTGGTGGAGACCAGTGGGGGACTGGAGAAGTATCTGACTATGTCCCTATAGATATAGGGATATAGCTAGACACTTCTCTGATCTCCCAGTGTTCTTAGCAGGCATGGGACGGCCAAGGGCAGCACTACAGAGACTCAACAGCAGGGCTGGGTGTCAGGTGAATGGCCAGTTGTACTGCATGAGAAACTACTATACAACACCAGAACATACAGAAGTGTGGCCATTGTGTAACTGATTGTGTATCAGCCAATCTGCCTGCTTATTGGAACACTGTGCAAAGGGGAAAGTGCAGTGGTTATTTCTGCAATATCAGTGAATAAAGTGGTATTCTGAAGGCACTAGCAAATAGTTACATGCCTTTCAAAATTGGCCAGCAGCATGGTTAAGATCCTAATTGTTAGTCCCAAGTAGAATAGACCCATGGGATGAATTGTTGCATGGTGACCTAACATGTAGGTAAATTCAATTGATTTTGATGACTCTACCCCAGTCAGGTCTAACAATAGGATTAAAGCCCATGTGAAATAGTTAGACTTGAGGAATTAAACTTCCACAACTATGAACTGAATATGTCCATTGCAGAATAGGCAAAAAAATACAACTATATGTATTTTTTGTTGGTTTTAATGTTTCAGGATTTTATTTTGTTCCACACCATTTTGGTTGTTTATGCACAAAGACTGTACATACATATAAATAAACAAATAACTAATAAAGAAGAGATCTCGAGCAGAAATAGATTCCATTTTGCTTATGTGAGTGAAGCTATGTGGTTTAAGTCATTTTATTTCCTGCTGTCTTAATACTTCTCTCTGATTGTGTGTGTGTGTGTGTTATGTTTATATCAGCTTATTGCTGGTTCATTATTACCACTGTCACATCATATTATTAACTGTAATACATTTGAGTTTTGGACTAGGACTCTGGGAGACCAGGCTTTGAACTCAACCATGGAAACCCACTAGGTGACTTTGGGCAAGTCACATGCTTTCAGCCTCAAAGGAAGGCAATGGTGAATCACTTCTGAACAAATCTTGCTATGAAAACTGTTGGGGTTGCCATAAGTTAGATTCAACTTCAAGGCACATAGCAAAAATCCTGATACATATGTGACACCATGTCTATCTGAGGCAATTTCCAAACTACACTCTTATGGCACGATTATTCCACTTTCAACATCCTATAGTATCCTGGGGTTTGCAGTTTAGGGAGGGGCTGACTGGCCCCTCCCTAAACTGCAAATCCCAGGATTCCATAGGATGTTGAAAGTGGAATAATCGCGCTATAAGAGTATAGTACAGAAATAGCCTGTCTCCTCCTCCTCCTCCTCCTCCTCTTCCTTTCTCTCTCTGACCTTGTGCACGTGTATCTTCTTACCCAGTTTCCTTAAAAATACATATCCTAACTCACCCGTGTCCTTCCTAATATTGCCCAGTTTTGTGACAAAACTTTTTGTTTCAATATGACAGTCTTGATAAGAATGGTCTTTTGAACTTTGCAAGACTCATTTTGAGAAGCAATACTCTAACCTTTATAATTTGCACATTTATGAGGTTTATGGGGTGCTACAAGTTAGCATGAGAGCCAGCATGGTGTAGCGGTTTAAATGTTGAACTACAACCTTGGAGATCAGGATTCAATTCCACACTTGGCCATGGAAGCTCACTGGGTGACCTTGGATGCGTCACATACACTCAGCGCCAGAAAAGCCCATGATATGTTCCCCTTAGGGTTGCTGTAAGTTGGAAATGACATGAAGGCACACAACAATAACAACAACAGCACCGTATACCACCTACTAAATAACTAAGGCTGGGTCTGTACATATAGCAGAATATAGCAGTCCATATAGTGGTCTAATTCTAAAGTGGCCATATCATTTCAGGTGGTAACTATGAGAATATCATTTCTGACTTAAGTGAAAAGACCAACAAATCTCAGGGATAAAAAAAAGTCAAACCAAATAAAGAAGTGAATTTAAATGTAATACATTGTGTTTCACACCAAATAAGAAAACACTTTACATGAAACAACCAGTTGTCATCATCATCATCCTTACCATTATCACCACCATCTGCATCATCTCACTGAGCATTCTGAGCTATGCTGAGTGGCTAGATCTAACTGCCATATTAATTTCCCACAATATTTCTGGTCTAGCAACCCTATGCGACATTGCAGGACAATAAAACAGCGGCTGTTTGCATTGTTAGCCAATGGTGCTTCTACAAGAACTGCTGCCAGGGAAGTCTGGGGTGGCCCACCAGCTGAGGAAGAAACTTTTCAAAGATCAGTTTGCTCATAGTCATTCCAAACCTAGAAACAGTCCTGAAACACACAAACAACAAACAAAGCAGACAACTCCCTAAACTCTTTCCCTTTGCTATGTTAGATTTTCTCTAAAAGGGATTTCTTTTAATGGGTGGGGGGGGAGGATTTAAAAATTAAATCCCCATGTGCATTCTCAAGATGTATAGACAACTCTACCATGACAAGATTTTATCATCTCTTTCTGTTGCATATACAGAGAGGAAAGGGCAAATCAAGTCTATTTCCAGTCTGTGCCACTTTTGCCTGTGTTTACCCTTATGTCTGCTTTGCCCTATTCTTACATTTCATCTAGAATTTTTTTTACAGTCTGTACTATTCACACTGAAACATTTTTAAAGTAGACACTTATTATATTTTAATATTTTTACCCAAACTATGTATTTTAAACATGTATTTTTATACTTTTATATTTTTTTAACCCAAGATGAAACCCTGCTGCAGTCTTGTATTAAAAACCTTCCATTGGAAATTAGAAATTAATACATCAGTTCTATTATCAACATTGGAATGAAATCCAAATTCCATAGTCATCATTGAAGAGACAAAACATTTGACCTGAGCAATGCAACCAAGAAAGCAGCTGCAAGGTAGATGCTATTGAGGTCATCAAGTTGAGACAGCTGGGAACCAAGATATTCATGAATTTCAAAAAGAAGTGAGTAAACCTTTTCCTTTATGGTTATTGCTGTTGTCCCCTGATGCTGTATATAGCCCACTCACAACATGCCTTGTGTAGTGTGGGCAATAAGAAAAAGTAGCAGTTTACTTGTTCATGTGAAAGATCGCACTTCACTAACTTGTTATCTCACTGATATCTCCTTCACACCTTTGTGTTGGTCTCCTATAGAACAGAAGGGAAAAGCAATTTGCTAAGAAAACCTCTCTCATGTTGTAGCTAAATCCCCAGGGGCAACCAAACATTTTTCTAGATGTTTGATTTCAGGATGCCAAGAAAGGGTTACAAACAGTCGCTTGTTCCTAGCAGAACAGACTGCCATATGGAAGTTTCACTTTATATACATGGATTGTTATCTGCCTCTCACAAATGGCAAAGAAAAACAAGGAAAAGTGGAAGACTTTTATCAATCTATTGTTTTTGTTGTTTTGTGCCTTCGTTTCTGACTTATGGCAATCCTAAGGCAAAACTATCACAGGGTTTTCTGGGGCTGAGAGTGCGTGATACACCCAAGGTAACACAGTGGGTTTCCATGGCTGAGTGGGGAATCAAACCCTGGTCTCCAGGGTAGTAATGCAATATTCAAACCACAGCACCACATTTGTGCTGTGGTTTGAATATCGTCAATGTCAATCAATTGGATCGATCTAAAGGACTGTCCTGTCAGTTATTGGGATTTCTCTCCCTAAAAAAAAATTGTGCATGTGATGGAAAGTTTTCCCAATAAATTGCCTGTATCTAGGAGATGGGATTGACATTTTTTAATATAGTTTGACCATATGGATCTGTTAAGCTGCAGAGATTTCTCACCTGCCCACTAAAGTTAATGATGTAGAGAAACTACCAGTGAATTTTCATTCCTAACAATGCAACACTATGCATCTTCACTTTGACACAGCTTTTACCGCATTAGATAGGATTCAGTGTCAAGTAAGTAAGTGTACAGTGTGTTGTGGTGGTTTGAGCATTTGAACCCTGCTCTGAAGACCAGGGTTCAAATCCCTGCTCTGCCACGGGAACTCACTGGGTGGACTTAGGCACATTCTCTCAGCCTCAGAGAAAGACAAAGGCAAACACCCTCTGAACAAATCTTGCCAAGAAAACCCTGTGATAGGTTGACCTTAGGGATGAACAATAAACAGTCACTTTGTAACTACTTAGAAAGCAATGCTGTAACCACTAAAAGTCAACATGGATTTCTCAGAAATAAGTCATGCCAGACTAATCTTATCTCTTTTTATGATAGGGTTACAAGCTTGATAGATGAAGGGAATGCTGTAGACGTGGCATATCTTGATGTCAGTAAGGCCTTAGACAAAGTTCTCCATGACATTGTTGCAAAGAAGCTAGTAAAATGCAGGCTGGACAGGGCTACTGTTAGGTGAATTTGTAATTGGTTGACCAACCGAACCCAAAAGGTGCTCACCAGTGGCTGCTTTTCATCCTGGAGAGAAGTGACATGTGGGGTGCCACAGGGCTCTGTCCTAGGCCCAGTGCTATTCAACTTCTTCATCAATGACTTGGATGAAGGAATAGAGGGCATGCTCATCAAATCTGCAGATGACACCAAATTGGGAGGGGTTGCTAATATCCCAGAGGATAGGATCAAAATTCAAAATGACCTTGACAGATTGGAGAGCTGGGTCAAAGCTAACAAAACGAATTTCAACAGAGACAAATGTAAGGTTCTACACTTAGGCAGAAAAAATGGAATGCACAAATATAGGATGGGGGATGTGTGGCCACATAGCAGTATGTGTGAAAGGGATCTAGGAGTCTTGGTGGACCACAAGCTGAACATGAGTCAGCAGTGTGATGCAGCAGCCAAGAAAGCCAACATGATTCTTGGTTGCATCAATAGGAGTATGGTGTCTAGATCGAGGGAGGCAATGGTGCCACTCTATTCTGCATTGGTTAAGCCTCATTTGGAATCATTTGGTGTCCAGTTCTGGGCACCTCAATTCAAGAAGGATATTGACAAGCTGGAACATGTCCAGAGGGGGGTGAAAAAGATGGTGAAGGGTCTGGAAGCCATGCCTATGAGAAATGGCTCAGGGAGCTGGGTATGTTTCGTTTGCAGAAGAGAATGTTAAGAGCGACGTGATAGCCATGTTTAAATATTTGAAGTCATGTCGAAGAGGGAGCAGGCTTGTTTTCTGCTGCTCCGGAGACTAGGACAAGGAGCAATGGATTCAAGCTGCAGGAAAAGAGATTCCACCTGAACCTCAGGAAGAACTTTCTGACAGTCAGGGCTGTCTGGCAGTGGAATATGCTGCCTTGGAGTGTGGTAGAGTCTCCTTCTTTGGAGGTTTTTGAGCAGAGGCTGGATGGCCATCTGTTGGGAATGCTTTGATGTGTGTTCCTGCATGGCAGGGGGTTGGACTGGATGGCCCCTGTGGTCTCTTCCAACTCTATGATTTTATGATTCTATGATTCTATGTCATACATCAAAAATGGTTTGAAATCACACAACCACAAATTTATAAGACTGCAGCTTCAACATTTCTATTCTTGTTGCTCTTCCCTCTCCCTCCCTCCCCTAACACACGCACAAAGACACATGAGTTCCATGGAAAATATGCTTTAGGATTAAAATTCAGTTAACTGAATGATGGGTGACATCTTTGCTTAATTTACTGTTTGTTTATTAAAATACAAGCACTGGGAGGTTTCGGCACATGTGCTTTTTCCTGATGTTGCAAGCCGGCCTTGGATTTGTAATTTTAGTTACATTTTCAAACTGCAGTTTCACAGATGTGTATTTCACAAGAGGTTGAGCTGCTGCGTGGGTGATCTGATGAAGATTGTTTGCGAAGAAGTGGTTACATTAGTGTGAGAATACAAATATTGGACTGATATGAATCTCTTATGTAAGCACAACTTGGATAATCCTCCTCAAACATGGCAGATTTGGGATTTACCAGTGGAATATTTGAAGTGGGTATTTTAGAAACACATGTCCTTCAACTGTCCCAAGTTAGCAGGGACATGTAGAGTCGAAGGCTTTCACGGCCAGAATCCAGTGGTTCTTGTGGGTTTTTCGGGCTTTGAGACTGTGTTCTGGTTGTATTCTCTCCTGACGTTTCGCCTGCATCTGTGGCTGGCATCTTCAGAGGAATGGTGAATTGGAAGTGGAGGGAGAATATACATGCCAGTCTCCTCCTCCAGAGGGGAGGGAGCAATTAGCATAATAGTCCTATTGTGTGTATTGAATGCTTGTTCCTGGAGGGAGACTTCCTGAGCCCAGGTGGGGCTCGTTAGGGCTCGTTAGTACCTTTTGTGTTTTAATTTTGGTGTTTTTCAATACTGGCAGCCAAATTCTGTTGACCAAATTTTGTTGACAGGAAAGAGGAGACTAGGAAGGTCAACAAAGGAAGAACTTCCTGGCAGTCAGAGCTGTCCAGCAGTGGAATATGCTGCCTTGGAGTGTGGTGGAGTCTCCTTCTTTGGAGGCTTTTAAACAGGGGCTGGATGGCCATCTGTTGGGAGTGCTTTGACGTATGTTCCTGCATGACAGGGGGTTGGACTGGATGGCCTCTGTGGTCTCTTCCAACTCTACAATTCTATGATAAGAACTTGCTGGTGTACTCTCTGAACCCCTTGCCATCATTTTGAGAAATCTTGGAGAACAAGTGAGGTGCCAAAGGCTTGGAAAAGGACAAACATTATCCCCCCCCTTTTTTTTTAAAGAAAGCTAAAAAGAATATGGAGGAGAATACAGACCACTCAGTCTGACCTGAATACCAGGAAAAATATTTGAATGTTTTATACAGCAAGTATCTTGATGACCATGCAACAATCAGTAGGAGCCAGCATGGGTTTGTCCAGATCAAATCCTGAACACTAATCTTACACTTTTTTTCAATCAGGTCACTAGTTTAGTAGATAATGAGAGTGCTGCAGATGTCATTTATTTAGATTTCAGCAAAGCATTTGATAAGGTTCCCCATAATGTTTTGATTAGCAAACTGATAAAGTGTGGAATAGCTGCCAACACTGTCAAATGGATCCATAACTGGTGGGAAAACCACGCTCAAAGAGACATCATCAGTGGCTGTGCTTCAAACTGGAATGAAATCTCAAGTGGAGTGCCTCAGGGTTTTGTCCTAGGGCCATTACTCTTTAACATTTTTATCAATGATTTAGGCCATTTCCACTCTGGGCTGTTATAGTGTTATTATTCCACTTTCAACATCCTATGGAATCCTCAAAGGCCCCTCCCTAAACTGCAGACCCCAGGATTCCACAGATTGTTGAAAGTAGAATAATAGCACTGTAACAGTCCAGTGCAGAAATGACCTTAGATGACTGGGGGAGGGGAGAATACTTATCAAGTCTGTAGATGACATCAAATTGGGAGACAGAAAGATCAGAAAATAAGAACAGAATTCAAAAGGACCTAGATAAATTAGAAAATGGGGCAGAAATTTAAAAAATGAAATTCAGTAGACACAAATGCAAAATTCCACATTTAGGTCACAAAACCCAGACACACATGTATAGGATAGGAGGATACATGGCTCAGCAGTACTACATGAGAAAAGGACCTTGGGATTATTGTTGATCAAAAGTTGTACATGAGTCGGCAGTGTGATGCTACAGCAAATTAGGCAAATGCTATTTTAGCCTGCATTAATGGAAGCATAGTTCCCAAGTCAAGAGAAGTATTAGTTCAACAATATTTTGATCTGGTCAGGCCTCATCTGGAGTTCAGATGACGCCTGACCAGATCACATGCATGCATACATATATGGTATTACATTAATTAGTTTGGCATTTTCGTTTCTCAGGCATTTCTAAACTCAGTACATAAATTCTACTAAAATAGTAGCTTTGTTTGTTGTTCCTCATTAACGATGTTTGCCATCTTGTTGCCTGGCTACACCATTTGGCTTGTGCTGCTCAGTCACACATCTCCAGATTTTTCATCTGTGAGATGTTAGAGAAAATGCTACAGATTTGTAGTATATTGTTTTGGGTTTCAGGTTTTTGACTTCTCCAGAGGAGGTGGGTTCAGTGTTGTTGTTCTGTGCCTTCAGGTCATTCTGATTCATGGAGACCCTAAGGGGAACCTATCGTGAGGTTTTCTTGCCATGGTTTCTTCAGAGGAGGTTTGCCATTGACTTCCTCTGAGGCTGAGAAAGTGTGATTCGCCCTAGGCCATCTGGTGGGTTTCCGTGGCTGATTGGGGATTTGAACCCTGGTCTCTCAGTTCGCAGTCCAACACTCAAATTATGTTGCATATGGAGGAGGCATCTTCTGTGCAGTCTTGTTCTCAAGACAATCCCCTCACAGTTTACCTTTAATCTCCCACAAAACCAAAAGTAGGCAGGATGGGAAAGACTGAAGCTCATTCACACTAACATAGCAAATGAAAGCCACATTTGTTTTTCTCAGTTGAACTCTGCCTGAAAGAAAGGAAAAACAAAAAACAAAAAAACAAAAAAACAGGAGGGTCCGGCAATGAAGGAAGGAAAAGGGAGAAGGATCAATCATGAGAGAAAAGAACAAGAGGAGAGAGAGAAATAAAGCAGCAGTGAGGGGACGAGGAGAAGACACCATCTTTCTCTCTCTCACCTCTGCCTTTTTTGGGCTCCTCCTTGCTCTGACAGTGTTATCATTTTCATCACATCACCATGGGTTCTGGTGCCAGTTATTCATACAAATAAGGAAGGAAGGAAAGTAGCAACCGGTGCTAAAGGCAAGGTTGAAAAGAACAGGCACCAAAGGATGAGGTAATTCAGCAGTAAAGGCTAGAAATCCCAGTACGAAGCTGATGTTACCGAGAAAACCAGACAAGGTTAATTAGAGTGTAGCTGAATAACTGAAATGCAGCTTTTTTGTTCATGCTTTTGCTCACACTGAGGTAATGAGTGTTCTTCATAGCCTTGTAACCTGAGAGACCTTGACTGGCAGCCCCTGCCATAGTGGGAGGAATGCTAATCACTCACCGCTACCGACCCATAAAATTCTGCTTCAGAGCTGAAATAAACTGGCTGCCCCAAATTTCTCCACTGCAGATTTTGATGTTGAATATTTACCATCTGTTCAAATATTTGCTTAGCATTCCTGAATATTTGATATTTGCATTTGTCATTTTGTTTAAATATTTGGTAAGTTCCCTCAGTCACTTGGAACCTGGCAGTGTTTGGATAGCTGTCATGCAACAGCATTTATAGTTATTAATTAATATTAATTATTATATTACTGAATTATAAATATTTAATATTAATTACATACTAATCATAGAATTGAAGAACTGGATGAGACCACAGCTCAGCTGGCCTAAACACAATGGACGCTAAAAGATGCTAAAAGGTTCCTGACAGATGGTCATTCAACTTCTTACAAAAAAATCTCCAGTGAAAGTGACCCAACCACCTTCCAAATTATTATTTATCTATATTTGACAGCTGACCTGCAATCATGTTTAATGGCTGACACCAATGATCTCCTGCAAAGATTCCTCTGCACTGTCCAGTTTATTCATGAAGACCAGAAGATAAACTATGTGTTGGAAACTATGGTACAAATGAGCATAACCCTCCAACTGTCCCAGTTTAGCAGAGACAGTCCTGATTGAGGCCTTTTTCGCATGAGATGCCATAAATGGATCTTTTCCATAGTTAAGGCAGATTCTCTTGAAATGCAGTAGCGATGCCGCGTTCCGCACCTCTCAGCATTAATGCGAAGTGAAGCGGAGTGTCTCTTCTGCATTTTGCTCTGCCCTGCTGGTCCTGATTGGCTGCCTGCCGGTGCCGCCATTTTCTTAACGTGCATTAACGTTTCCATATTGAGGCGGTGTATGCAAAACAGATTTTTTCTGTAGTTCACTTAATGAGTCCTAACTACTGCTTTTAGACTGGACAGCTACTGGATCGCTACGACAACGTGTGGAACTGCATCCCCTGAGATGAATATAGGCAGTAGCTACTATGTTTTAGCAATGCCGTGCAGAAAGGGCCTAAACCTCTGTTATCTCGCTTTTCAACTGCTTTTAAAATGCCCCGGTTTCTCTCTCCTTCTTTCGTTTTCTCCTTTCTCCTCTGCATACTTCAATTGCTGCAAACTGAATTCAGAGTGCAAAACTAGTTTGTACTCCTGTAACTCAGGAGAGGGGAAAGGAGAGGAGGGGGTGGAATCTTTCCCTTTCCTGTAGGCTCAGGCAAAGTAAACTGCTGCACCATCTCCTAGCTTGTATGTTCTTCCTCAGTATTAACTTTCTGCCATCTTGACCACACTCTGATGTTACTAGACCACATGTCTCTTGGTTTTCATCTGTGAAATCCTGGAGGGTATGGTCATTTCCACACTACGCTGTTATAGTGCTATTATTGCACTTTCGACATCCTATGGAATCCTAGGGTTTGCAGTTGGGGGAAGGGCCTTTAAAATTCTCAGCCAGAGAACTCTTTGGCTTCAGGAAACTACAAACCTTAGAATTCCACAGGAGGTTGAAAGTGGAATAATAGCACAGTATAGCAGTGTAGTGCGGAAATGGCCTATGTTTTTACGCCTCTGCTTCCTGCTTGCTAAATGGGAGTGCTCAAACAGTAGAGGCCTTCCTGCACACCTATAGACATGGAATCACAGAGCTGGCTCCTATAGACCATCAAGTCCAACCCCCTGCTTAATGTGGGATCTCCAGCTAGAGCATTCCCAGTAAGTTCAGCCTCTTTTTGAAGGCATCCAGAGAAAGCAACCTCACCATTGCTGAACCACTCTGTTTCATGCTCTCTCCGTTAAGCTTTCTCTTTACTCAACCATACAAGGTGAGGTATGGACATTGATTATTACTTTAACTTGGTCCCCACAACTTCCAGGTGGGTAGAGCATACCTTCTGACATTTCACAGAGGAAAACTGGGACATATGGGGCCAAGTAGCATCAGAATATTATCAAGGTGGCAAAAGTTATTAGTGAGGAGGAACACACAAGCCAGGAGAGGCTGTAGCAGTTTGCTTCTACCTGAGCCTACAGAATCATCATGAGAAGTCAACGTGGATTTCTCAAAAATAAGTCATGCCAGACTAATCTTATCTCTTTTTTTGATAAAGTTACTAGTTTGATAGATGAAGGGAATGCTGTGGATGTAGCATATCTCAATTTCAGTAAGGCCTTTGACAAAGTTTCCCATGACATCCTTGCAAAGAAGCTAGTAAAATGCGGGCTGGACAGGACTACTGTTAGTTGGATTTGTAATTGGTTAACCGACTGAACCCAAAGGGTGATCGTGAATGGCTGCTTTTCATCCTGGAGAGAAGTGACTAGTGGGGTGCCACAGGGTTCTGTCCTGGGCCCAGTGCTGTTCAATATCTTCATCAACAACTTGGATGAAGGAATAGAGGGCATGCTCATCAAATCTGCAGATGACACCAAATTGGGAGGGGTTGCTAATGTGCCAGAGGACAGAATAAAAATTCAAAATGACCTGGACAGATTGGAGAGCTGGGCCAAGACTAACGAAATGAAATTCAACAGAGAGAAGGGTAAGGTCCTACACTTAGGTAGAAAAAATGGAATACAGAAATATAGGATGGTGGACACGTGGCTGGATAGCAGTACGTGTGAAAGGGATCTAGGAGTCTTCATAGACCACAAGCTGAACATGAGTCAGCAGTGTGATGCGGCAGCCAAGAAAGTCAATACAATTCTCGGCTGCATCAACAGGAGTATGGTGTCTAGATTGAGGGAGGTACTGATACCACTCTACTCTCCTTTGGTTAGACCTCATCTTGAATACTGTGTCCAGTTCTGGGCACCCCAATTCAAGAAGGACATGGTCAAGCTGGAGCAAGTCCAGAGGAGGGCGACCAAAATGGTGAGGGGCCTGGAAGCCATGCCCTATGAGGATAGACTTAGAGAGCTGGGTATGTTTAGTCTGCAGAAGAGAAGGTTAAGAGGGGACATGATAGCCATGTTTAAATATCTGAAGGGATGCCATATAGAGGAGGGAGAGGGCTTGTTTACTGCTGCTCCGGGGACCAGGACAAGGAGCAATGGATTCAAGCTGCAGGAAAGGATATTCCACCTGAACCTCAGGAAGAACTTCCTGATGGTCAGGGCTGTCCGGCAGTGGAATATGCTGCCTTGGACTGTGGTGGAATCTCCTTCTTTGGAGGTTTTTAAGCAGAGGCTGGATGGCCATCTGTTGGGAGTGCTTTGAAGGTGTTTCTGCATGGCAGGGGGTTGGACTGGATGGCCCCTGTGGTCTCTTCCAACTCTACATTTCTATGATTCTATGAATCATAGAATCACAGAGTCGGAAAGAGCCCTATGGGACCTCAGGTCCAACTCCTTGCTTAACGCAGGATCTCTAGCAGGAGTATCCTCAGCAGGTGGTTGTCCAACCTCTTTCTGATGACATTCAGAGAAGGAAGACCAGCTACCGTACCTCGCTAGACAATTAGTTCCATTGTCAAACCATTCTCACTGTAATCAAGTTTCTTCTAATATTCAGTTGAAACCTACCCTCCTGTAATGTAAAACCATTAGACCTAGGTCTGCCCTCTGAGACAGTAGATAACAAGCCAGTACTCTCCTCTTTGTGAAAGCCCTTGAGGTATTTAAAGGGTGCAATCATATCACCCCCCAGTCTTCTCTTTACCATGCTGAACATGCCCTCTTTTCATATTTTTTGTTCTTCACAAATCTTATCATCCTCTTTGACCTTCTCTGATTCTGCTCCAACTTGTATATATCATTCTTAAAATAAGGTGCCCAGAAATGAACACAGTACTCCAGATGGGGCCCATATAGCACAAAATATAGTAGGACTATCATTTCCCTTGAATTCAAAACTATGCCTCTATTAGTGCAGGCAAGGATAGCATTTGTCTTCTTTGCTGCAGCATCATACTGCTGGCTCATGTTCAATTTATGAGCAACAATAATCCCAGGGACTTTACATAAAAGGGCAAGACTCCCCCCTCTACTTTCTTTCTCCCCTCCCACTGAGTTGACTAATTATTTGCATTGGAACTCAGTTTGCATCAATTGCCGTAAACTGAGAATGAAGGAGGGGAAATGGGTGTAGGAGTGAGAACTGGTACATTTCAAAATCAGCTGAAATAGTGGTGTTATATTGAGGGAGAAACCCTATCCCGGGGTCTACAATTTTAATATTAAAATATAGCTCTGTGTGCCAGAGAGGTCCCCCAAAAGGGCACATAGGCAGGCGCAATCGGAAGACCGACAACCAGGTCAGGTCAGTAAAATCCCCATCACGTAGCCCCAGGAAACCTCAAGATGTGTAAGGACACAATCAACAAAGGGTCCACAGCCTCGAGACGCTGACTTGAGAGGATTAGCATGTCTGCCCCTAGTTGAGCAAATATTCCATCAGGCGAGGACCATTTACATGAGGTCACACCACAAACTAACACAGCCGAAGATCCTGAGACTTTGGAAACACCTTGCAATCCCATCACACAAAGGAAATTACCATGGTGGAGCTTCGTTATCGCTCCAACCCCCATTGTTCTTCCCGGGAAAGGATTAGTCCTCCAGGTACTTTTTCCCCTACGAATAGTCCCAGTTTTTGAGCAGTTCTTTGGATCACTCCCAGTCATCCCAGCAAATCGTTTCTCCGTCTGTTGAGTGATCCCCTCAGCCCTCTCCGTGCTGAGCCCCACTTCTTTGTTGCCTTCTCAGACCCAGGATTTCAGGACAAGGTGCAGTATTACCCCAACAACACCCCTTCAATACTCCCTCTGTCCAATTTCCTCTGTTTTGCTTCTCAATAGCTCTTGGGTGCGTGTGTGTGTGACTGCGTTGGTGTGTGAGACTTGCATTCAATAAAATCATTTATTGGACATTTTGGTTTGGTTTTTGGCTTGGTCTGACCCTGTAAAAACTGGGTAAAAAGACCCCGCAAAGTTACCCTGCCTCTCGCATTGCTATTGCTTGTGCTCTGGCTAATTTCCATTCTCCGTCACGTGGAGCACATTGAGGTGTCCCCCAAGGGACCCCAGAAATCAGAGTAACAGTGGGATAGCTGAGAATTAATCAAGACTGTCCCTGTCCAGTCAGGACAGTTGGAGGGTAAGCAGACACCACACAGAGACTCTTCTCTCTCACTTCCTCTTTCCTTTTTGTCTTCTGTTTAAGACAATTTTGAATCACATTGCACTTCTGCCTGAAATTTTTTTGTGGTAAGTAAGACATTAGGAATTCTCACTAGCCTGTACTAAGCGTATATTTAGAAACACCGAGGAAACATTTTCAGCATACAACTTTAATGTTCTTTTCTTGCCTGTGTTTTCCAAAAAGTTAGTCTCATTTCCCTGCATAACCACAGCTTCTCAATCAATTCACCATCATTCCCACAAAAGGAACTAACACTCTGGGAAACTGTAAACTTACTGTGATAATACTTACGGGAGGCAAGAAATGACACACCTCTCACACAGCATTGGGTGTTAGGCCTATATTTCAACTGCATCTGAACCTGAAAAGAATACCAGAAAATTATCAAGTCAGACATAACCCTAAGGCCCTTTCCACATGCGGAGGGAGAAACGGGGCAAAGCACGCAGAAACGGGGCTTACCTGAAGCCGGGTAAGTCCGTTGCCACGAGGAGCAGCGCGTGTTCGCTGCTCCACACTCCTGTGGCATCCAGCGGTGTCCGGCAGCATCCAAAATGGCGGCTTACGGCTGGCGGAGGCTCTCCACCAATCGGAGAAGCTTGCCAGCTGGAAGCCCGCCCCTGGCAGATCTGTAGACACGCACTTGTGCGCGCCTGCATATCTACACCGGGGTGCTGCAATGGAGTGGTATGGGGCTGCACGCTTGTGTTTAATAAAAACCACTTGGAAAGCGCAATCCACGGTGTGGGCGACCTTCAGTTGAGGTCGCCCTACACCGTTTTATTAACTCTGTGTGGAAAGGGCCTAAGGTAGAGCTTTCCAAACTTTTCATGTTGATGACACACCTTTTAGACATGCATCATTTTGCGACACAGCAATTCAGTAAGTAATTCAGTAAGTGGAGGCAGCCCTTCCACCCAAGCCTGGCCCACCACTGGCCTTGCCGGGGTCTTCCTTGGCCCAGGACAGCTGTTGCGGTGGCAGGAGAGGCAGCCCCTTCACCTGGGCCTGGCTTGTTGTGGTGGCAGGAGAGGCAGCCTTTCTACCCACTACATTAATGTGACACACCTACACACTGCAGCCGACACACTAACATGTCACAACACACAGTTTGGAAAGCTCTGCCCTAAGGGCTATTTGGTTCCAACCCATGCCCTCCAGGAATCTGTAGCTAAAGCACCCTGAAAGATGGCCATGCATTCCTCTGTTTAAAACTCTCCAGTGAAGGTCTTTAATCAGGATTACTCACTAGCAAGAACAGTGGTGGCAGCAGGGATATGGATACATGAAATAGACCCTTTGGCAGACCCAGATGTTACCTTTGTCCTCATGTCTACTGAGTATGGACCTAATTTTTAGACCCTACTCAGCAGTAACCTTTCTAGTTACATACTGACTTCTGAAGAAAACTACAGTCCATTGATGATCTCCTTAACATCCCATCTTACCTATTATGAATTTTGTGCAAGAAATGGCAACTGAGTCACAAAACTTAACTTAGATTATTATTAACTGTTTCTCATCACAACCTGCCTTACAGTGTATTTTGTAAAGAGACAGGAAACTTTGTGCAATCTTTGTGCTCCTTAGAGGAAGTGCAAGAGGAAAAGAGAATAAAAACAAAGCAGTAAATGCCTTGCTGTCTTTCAAATATATCCAGGCATTAGAATAAATCACTGCAACAAACTGAGAGTGACACATCTCTCGGAAAACTATGATTCAAAATGAAATACACATTTTTGGAAGGGGGACTGATATACAAAGGTGCTAAAGAAACCTGGCTTATTACTGAGGTCCTATTCAGTGCTGAAATCATTGGCCTGTCTAATGCATTTAAAGCTTCTGGTTTGCCATTTAAGCCAATATTTATATATACAACTAAAATATCCTTCCTTGCAAATATTAATCCGTAAGACGTGCTCAGCTTCCAAGTATACAGAAGGTAGATCTGACATATACATTGACAAAAACAGTGGAACTTTACAATTTCAATCCCAAAGTTTCTTTAGAAATCTATTTAAAATCATATACAACTGGCAGCCCAGTCAATTTTTGTTTAAAAAGACATCTTAATACATACTCTGCACCCAGGAACATTAATGACACAAGGATAACTTTGCATTTACAGGAATCATTGCTTGCATTACTGTTTTCCATTTCGTCAGTATCATGACTATGGCATGCTTGTGAGAGAATAAACACTTTTGGTCTTTTGAACTACAGCACCCTTTAAGTCGATTGCAGCCATCACTTCGCCCACCAGTTTTTCAGGCCACTTATGACTCTGTTCCTCTGGAATTTCCATGTCTCTGTTGAGCACACTGATTCTTCACATTTTGTACTTATTCTTGATGCATGTAAATTACGGCTGGTATAGTGTAATAGTGTGCGTGCGTGTGTGTGTGTGGGAAATTAGCCTTTCTCAATATGTTGTCCTCTAACTGTGTTAACCCACAATTCCTCCTACCTCCACCTCGTGGCTTGAGAAAATGACTTCTTGGATGATAACTCCCCGAGTTCCTTGAACAACATGGATAGCACATGTGGAATTTGGGGAATTGCATTCCAGAAATAACTTTTACATGCTCTAGTCCAACTGCCTTAGCCCCTGGCTGCAGTGGCTGGTAGTTATATGTGCTGGCTAAAGATGATGGGACTTGTAGTAACATATAAAAAGCAAGAAGTTGAGGAAGGCTGCTACAGATACATAAGAAGGGTTAGAGGGTGAAGAGGACTGCTAGAGATGATTGGGATCATCTTTGAGGACGCTTTACATGCCTACCTAGAACTTTTACCCCCTTCTCCCTCCCAATATCTTTTCCTTTTTCTATTGTCTTTTTCAGATTATAAACCTGCAAGCAACAATTTTCCCACTTTTAATCAATGTAAGACACTTTGGGAACCTTTTTGGAGGAGGAGCAGTGTAAAAATGCAGCAAATAAATACAGAAATGTAGAACAAACTGTGTATGAATGAATATATCTGTGTACATCGGTGTGAATGACAAAATAGCATGGACAGATAGAATAGGCAAACCACCCTTGCTGATCTAAGTGTTCTGTCCTTTTCTCTTCACTTTTTTTTTTAATTTTAAGATTTAAAAGAAGATGCTAGAAGGAAAATAAGTCCGGGGTTTTGCTGCAGTGTTACCTGCAGTTTATCAAACCTGTGCTTTATAGATTATAGCAAGGCCTTTAATTATGCAGATCATGAAAAACTATGGATTGCTCTAAAAGAAAATGGTATGCTATAAAATTTGATTGTCCTGGTGTGTAACCTATACTGAGGACAAGTGGCCACTGTCAGGACAGAATATGGAGAAACAGAGTGGTTTGTAATTGGCAAAAGGGTCAAAACAGGCTGCATTTTATCATCCAGTTTAATTTATATGCAGAACACATCATATAGAAAAAGCTGGATTAGAATTAGAGGAAGCAGATGTGAAAATTGGAGGAAGGAACATCAACAGTTTAAAGCCCTTTCCACACGTTCCATGGAATTCGTGCTGCAACGTTTCCGGTTGTTTTGTTTTTTTGTCCGTGCTACTGCGGACATATTTTACGACGGTCTATTGCCATTTCCACACGTTCCGTGGTATTCGCGCAGCGGATGTGATTGGCAGCTCTTTTTTTAAAAAATGGCCCCGTGTGTCATGATGTGCGTGCTCATGTCATGCCCCGCAGTTCTTCCCACGATGACTCCCTCCTCCCATTCTTCCTGCTAGCCATAAAATAAACCCTGTCGATTTTTTATTTTCATGCCCTATCTTGGGGGAATAGTTTTCCGCGCCATAGCTGGGTGGAGTGCAGCTTTTCTCTCTCTCTCCCGGTGGGTTCTCGCGCCCGTTTTCTGCTTTTATTTTTCCCTGTGAGCGATGGAGGAAGAGGTGTTTCCTGAAGTTGAATGGCCCATTTTAGCTGTATTCTGGCTTCTTGGAGTTGTGCTGGCTGAACTGGAACATCTATGGGCTAAAGACCACGCGAGGAGGCGCCGGCGATTGGCCTTTTATTGGTAATGCTGCAGAGGATTTAAGCTTTTCTGTGCCGCTGCTTGGAGGCTTCTCGCAGCACGTTCCAACCGCTGAAGCTGTCCACGCCCACAGCCCGCCCTCCGATTACATCATGCACGAATCAGCACAGTATGAGGCGAAAAAAACCACCTTTCCCCTGTTTTTCAAAAAGCCCACGCACTGACTGTTGGCGACTTAACCGGGCGGATTAACGTCTGGAACTTGCCAATTATGTACGAGCTAGCGCACTCGAACGTGTGGGCGATGTCCGTCAGAGCTCGTGCTGCCCCATTTTATTTATCTCGTGTGGAAAAGGCCTAAGATATACAGATGATACCATAGTCTTAGTAAAAAAGAGCAAAGACTTGGAATGGCTATTGAGGAAAGTAAATGAAGGAAGTGCAAAAGCAAGGCTGCAGCTGTACATTGAAAAAACAAAAATAATGACTACAGGATGATTTACACAACTTTAGAGTCAACAGCAAAGACATCGAAATAGTCAAAGACTTTCTATATCTGAAGAGCGCAGGAGGTTTCATTCACATATGCCTCAGAAGTGCAGAGCTGGTTGCTGCTTGACCACGACCACAACCATGCAAATATACTTTTCCATTTTAAGATATGCATGTGGTCCAGTGCCTCTTTATAATCCTCATTAGGGTGCTAAGTAGACATACTTATATCTAAGAACATGAGCCTTGCGTAAACAAAGTGATAATCCTGTACATCGAGGATAAAGATGCATAGAAAGCGCAAAGGAAGAAATACCCATATTCTCAGTTATTATAAACTGGTCAGTTAGAACAAGAGCTATCTTAACAGGAGATGCTATAACTTACACTGAAGTGGACTGTATGTAAAACATCTGAGGCTTCAATGTGAAATTACTGAAGATTTTGAAATGGCTTAGGGGCATTCCAGAAACAGATCTGGCTCTTTCGTGTGAAGGAACTGCTACAGGCTGTAGATACTGGGAGGAGAGTGATGAAACCCCCTAGGCACTTCTCTTGAGTTCCCTGACTATGAAAAATGATGGTGAAATAGGAGAGACTCTTCAGAATCCAGGGGCTCTCCACTTGAGGCAAAACTATATTGGTGTATGTGGAGAACTTCTATGCACACAGGTGTCCCTTTTACTAGAACTGTCACGTTTCCTATGAGCAAAGTGACAGAGGAGAAAACATAGCAAGGACACTTCCTCCTCACATATTAAGTAAATACTCTTTAAAATGCCTGAATAGAGTAAAAAGAAGAAGTTCCCTCTGTCCTATCAATTCCTCTGGAATTCTGCAGGTCACTTCCTGGTCCCACTGTAGACTTACATCCCACTGAATAACACAGTGGGATTTTTGTACTGTCTTGCCACATCTGATTGTAGTTTTATTTATTTATTAACATTTTTTGTAGGCCGCCTTTACCCTTACCAGCTGGCTCACAACAAGAAATAAAACTATGACATAGAAGGAAATCAATTGTTATTTCAAACCCAAGTTGAAATTCAAAAGTATTCCATGCAATAACTTTAGGAACGCCCCAAAATAAATCTCTGGCATGAGAAGATTTCATTGAAGGAATTTATAATCTCAATAAATTCATTTTGGAAAAAAGTACGCCCCTTCAATCATATGACTGATTTACCAGGATATGGGATGTTGCAGTCATTATGATACTGACTGAGGGAAAATACGATCTTGGAAAATCAATTCTTCAAGTGATGGGGAACTTTTGCTACTTTCTGGAATGAAAAAGCAGGGTAAAATATCCATATATTCATCAACATTTTTAAAAATTTATTTAAAGTTGACTGCTTTGCATGTATGTCATTAAGCATGGTTTAGGGTTTTGAGCGTGGGAGCGCAAACCTGGAGACTGGGGTTCAGTTCCCTGATCGGCCGTGGAAACCGACTGGGTGACTTGAGGCAAGTCACACTCTCTCAGTCCCCAGAAAACCCTGTGATAGGTTCACCTTAGGGTTGCCATAAGTCAGAAACAACTTCAAGACACACAAGCAACAACATCTGGGCCATATCCGCACTACACTATTATATTGCTATTATTCCACTTTCAACATCCTATGAATCCTGGGGTTTGCAGTTTAGGAAGGGGCATTTAGCATTCTCAGCCAGAGAGCTCTTTGTCCTCAGTAAACTACAAACCCCAGAATTCCACAGGATGTTGAAAGTGGAATGGCAGCACTATAACAGTGTAGTGTGGACATGGCCTTAGTTTGCACAGCATTAGTCTTATGCATTTCTGTGTATTAAATGATGCAACTATATCATTAAGCAGGGAGGGACATTTTTGGAAACCTTTTAGACCATAGTCCTTTCTTACAATCCGGTTCATAACAATAAATTTTTTTAAAAAATCATGAAGCTCATTCAAGCTCTAAAGACAAATTGATATTTAAACGCATTCCTATGCAACAACCTTAAGAACAAGATGAATAACTCTTTGCCAAGAGAAGGCAGCATGGAAGAAACCATCTGGGGAAAAAGAAATCAAAGTCTGATTAAAAGTTCCAGTTAGTGTGGACTGTGTCAGAATCATGTTTCACAAGTAAGTCTTAATGATTAAGACAAACGGTCTTGTTCGCTTAACTGTGCAATGCTATTCAGCTTTTTGGTGAATCACACCAGTCCACAGACAACCGCATGAACCGTGAGGGACCAAAAACTTGGAATATGGGAATTCCTTGGCTGCATGTCAGGCATGCGTGAACGAGAGACATTAAATACACCCAGCTGCAAAGCCATCTTTAGCCCAACACAGTGCAGTCATTTGTAATCAACGTGGTGTGTACAGAACACTTTGTGCAGTTTAGTCCAGTCCAGCTTTTTCACAGTTTGGGTTTGGATGCCATATGCTTTGATTTGGAAGCCTGAACCTGCCTTCTGGCTTTGGCTTGGACAGGCGTTACTTCTTCTATTTGTCTAATTTGTACATTTATTTTTTTCAGTTCTGTGTAAACATCTTCTGCCAACAGGTTAAAGCCAAACAGTGTAAAGACATCAGAAGAAAAATAACAGGAGGAAGAAGGAATAATATAATTTACTGTCAGCTGAGCTGCTTCCCCTCACACTTAAAAGTCAGCAGTAAACAACTTTTTTGTTTTTGACAGACAGCAGGCTGGGGGGAATTTTAGCAGCACACCTTCAAAACTCAGCATTTTTTTCAGGTGTGTGTCTGTGAATACCTACATTTATATTATAATTTGTTGCCTGGCAAAATATTTAAATACATATTGGGGAAGCTTGACATCAAAGTGAATGTCTGTGGCAATATCCCTGTGTAGATGTACAAACTCACACAGGGACACAAAAAAGAAGCTGGCAGTGTGAAACTGGAATCAGTGTGTGTAAACGGCACTGTGGAAATTAGTCCTATTTGCAAGGTTAGGCAAGGCCACCCTTGCCTGTCCTCTTGTCATTGCCTTTTACCAGCCTTTGCTTAAGGTTACGTGTCACTGCTGAGAATCAAAAGGTGTTTCCAGATGGAGAATGCCTAGAAGCACCCCCACTAAAAGAGACTGTGCAGCTGTTTCATCCTTTTATCCTTAAGAAAAGACAGGGGGAAAAGAAGAAGCAGTGAGACAACACAGGAGGGTTACAAGTGAAAGACAACTTTTCCTGTGAACTTCTATGAAAGGGCAATTGCATGATGAAAGTTTCAGCTGGAAGCACCTGAAGTCTCAGATCATATCCACATTACAAAGTTACAGTATTCTGATAACCTTTTAACTATCATAGCAGCATCCTGCAGCATCCTGGGATTTGTAGTTTGCTGAACTACCGTGGCCCCTCCACATGCCTGAGGGTTCTGGCATTCTAGGTACCTCTGCTTGCCATCTTTAGAAAGGAGATTCCTCCCAGAGGGGAAGGGTAGGAGCAAAAAGAGCACCTAATTAGTCAGTGGCCATTACACAGCAGAATCTGCAACCATGTGGCAAAAAGGACATGCCTGCAGCAGTGGGAGTGTGTGCTTTGCTCACCCAAAAAGATAAAAACATCCATTTTAAACACAAGCCTTGCACACCTGGAGTGAGGAATGCAAGGTAATGGGTGGAGGAGAATGGGGTGGGAGAGGCAAGTATGTGCCTTGTAAATAATCACATTTGCAAAGGTCAAACATGAAAATGTGGAGGGAGGACTGTATAGCAGCAGAGGTCTCTAGCAAGCCATACTGCTGTGCAATTCTCTAAATGTCTTAGGTAAAATGCTCTCCTAGACAGCTCTGGTGCTACAGTTCAGTGGACTATATCTCCCAAGATTCTGTAGCATATACAATTGCTAAAGTGCTACGAAGCTGATTTAATTGTGTAGATCTGGGAATACATCAAACGCTTTGCATTCCCATCCCATATTAGTAGCTAGTATATCCAACCACAGAGAGAGATGCAAAAATTTCACATTGTAAAAATAGGTGAACTGCTCTGAGCCTGGCCTGTGCTTCTGCTGGGCTTAGAGTACCTCTAGATGTGGGGAAGTATTAATAGTTTCCAGTTCTTTTTGTACCTGCATATTCATGGGTTTGCATCTAGTCTCTTTCTTGAACTATCCCCGATTTCTTTCTTCCTTCCCTCCCTCCCTCCCTCCCTCATGTGACATCCAGTCTCATGCAACATTTCAGAAACTGATTTTCACCAATTACTTACTGATCCTTTTAAATTATTATTCAAGAGTTATAGCTACTGGGCTAAAGTGCTTTAGCAATATTATACTAGTTAAGCATTAGGATAATTTTTTTTTCTGGTCAAACTTTCTTTTCACTTGATCTCTGTTGAAACTGTGTCCTCAAAGCAATGGTTGGAATTCACTTGGAGACTTATGCCTTTGGAAGTAGAGTTGCATCTGTAGGAAATAGATTTGAACAGTTTCTCAAAGTCCATATTCAGCAAGGGGATGCTGTTAGTAGTAGAGCCAGCGAAGTGAGCACTGCATATCAGAACTGATGTGCATCAGGATCAATGCACATTGGAACACTCTTCCTCTTGTCCTGTTATGCATCTTTGTGATTCATTAATTAGGGCCCTTTTCCCACGTGGGGGGGCCAAACGGGGCAGCGCACGCAGGGGCGGAGCTTACCTGCTTGCGTTTTGCTCCGTCCCTGCGGGGAACGCGGTTCCACTGCTTCACATGCTGCTGAATTTCGGCAGCGTTCGGCAGCATTCGGCGGTGCCCAAAATGGTAGCCAGCGGCTTCCGGTGGCACTCCGCCAATCAGGGCAGCGGGCCAGCCGGAAGCCCGCCCCCGGGCAGATCTGCAGAGACGCACTACCGCGTCTCTGCAGATTCTCACCGGGAGCTGCCACGGATTAGTGTGGGCGAGTTTGATAAAAACCACCTGGGAAGGTGGTTTTTAAAAAACTCACAGCGCCACCCCTGTGGCTGGGCTAGAGCGGTTGGAGGTATGGCACCTCACCGTTTGCAACCGCGCCAGCTCATCTCGAGATGTGAACGACCTCCGTGTCCAGTCATCGCACCACGGGGTTTTACCCCGTGTGAAAATGGCCTAGGTTCCTTAATATCTCTGTTATGTAGCTAAGTATTATAAAGTTATGCAACATAGACCATAATAGAGAATTCCGGCCAATTGCTGTGTTTACCTGGTGGCGACTATATTTACTCCCAAGAACATACAAAAACACAGACAAGTACCAATACATTTTATTTCAGAACATACTGGGTAAATTTAAACCCACCTGGAGAGTGGGAATATGAACTCCTTGTTAATGTCAGGAGTTCTCAGGAAATACTTCAGAATGAAGAAAGCATCATGTGGGTCTCCAAAATAAAGTAAGTTTTGTACAGGAATAAAATCTAAGACTTCCAGAAACTTTTTGACCCATCTGGAGGCAGCCTTGGCTGCTAGTAGACAGTAACAGAACTCCAATGAAGCTGGCATATTAATTTCTCACAATGCTCCCCAAAATGCATCACTTGAGAAGAATGAAATGTCTCCTGGAATCCTGTCAGAGACTCTGCAGAGAACCTTATGGGCATAAAGGAAGCAAGAGGCCTTGGTATGGCTCCAGCTCATAAAATTAAGTAAAATTAAGTGCAAAACACAGCAAACCCCATTCCTGAAAATTTCACAGTTCTCCTCTTCCTTCCAAAACAGCACAAATGTAGCACATACACGATTCTGCTTGGAAAAAATAGACCTGCTAAAATATTGGTGTTGGGGAAGGGGAGATTTTTGGTTCACCTTCTGCTTCAGTTCCTGATTGTCAAGTTGTCTCCTTCTAGATGTTTCTTGTACTCAGAATTTCATTTATCTGCAAAGCAGGCAAACCACTTACTCATAAATATCTTAGTGCACACTCCTAGAAGGAACAGGGTGAAGGAAAGGACTGCTAAAGCCCAAAGGTTTGAGCAGCACGTACCAATTACAACCAAATCCCAAAATAAATAGAATCTTTAATTAGAAGGCTGCACGTCCAAGGATCCTTATTTGGATGTGAAACTTAGTGGAATGAGTCAAAACTTCTTTTGAATAAAGAGCTTGAATCGAAAGATGTTTAGTAAGAATATTAAGGCTTTCCTTTCACGCTTATCTCTGCAGCATATTCCCCTTTGAAAAGCCACTGCATGAATTGGGGAACCTTCTGCAATGTAGCACATGAGGAAAGAAAAAATCAGTGACCCCTGTATCTGAGTGAAAGTACCAATCATCCCCTTTATACTTGGGATTCAAACCGTTATGTTTAGGATCTGGGATGGTTGTCTTTATTAGTTTCAGGCTCAAACTATAGGATGGTTGCTTTTCGCACAGGTATAACTAGATGACACCATCCCCTGAGAAGGAAGAAGGGAGAATATGGAGGAAGAGTACCCTCTTCTAGAAGGAGTCCTGGCAAGTTTCCTTTGCCCTTGTCAGTATCACAGTGGAGAGGGCCCTTAGCTTTTTTGACAGTAAAATGTACCACAAAAGAGGATATATCTGGGTCCAAACATAACTTCAGGGCCTTAAGCATACCTTCTTCTCTGAGAACCAAATTAGAAGGAACTCCAGAGCTACTCCAGCACGCATATCCAATACCAGAACCTCTAACATTTCACAAATGAAAAATGGGACGTATATGGCCAAGCATCATCTGAGTGATGGCAAAATTATTAATGAGGAAGAACACACAAGCTTGGAGAGGCTACAACCTGTCTGAGTCTTCTGGGTGGTACAAGATTCCACCCCTTTTTCTTCTTTCCCCACTGCTGAATTGTTGTTGTTGTTGTTGTATTTATTTATTTATTTCCTTTCTTTTTTCCCATTCAGGCTTCATAGAGGCTTACAAGAAATTAAAAACACATAGTTAAAAATTCATAAAATACAAAAGTTAAAAAGACATTATATGACTGAAAAAATGAAAACAGATTAAAACATACATTAAAACATACAAAACCATGTGCACACACACACACACAGCATAGTGCAACAATTAACCAGATCCAGTACATTGTTTAGGAGAGACAGGTCTTATGCAAATAATCATTAAACACCTGTCTAAACAGAAAAGTCTTTATTTGTCTGTGAAAAGAATGTAGGGATGGTGCCAGTCTAACTTCTCAGGGAAGGGAGTTCCAGATTCTGGGGGCAGCCACTGAGAAGGCCCTCTCCCATCAGATATATCTGTGAAGGTGGTGTCAGGAATCTCTCCCTGCTGAGCCGCAGCCAGCAAGGGAGGAAGGAGGTCAGGAATACTTGCAGGGAGAATCCAAATATACCAAATACAAGAAAAATGCAAGCCGAGCCAGGTCAAGGTCCAGTCCTAAGGTTCAGGAGGCAGAGATCCGTCCAGAGGGTTTCAGGGAGCAGGAGATATGAAGGTTGTGAGGGCTTGCTAGTAATTTGCTGCAAGCAGCCACGCCGGCAGACTTAAATAGCTGCTGTGAACAGGTGCTGCTTGTTATCATTTCCTCAACCTAGTCCATGCAGCCCCCCACTGTACAGTCTCTTTCAGTCTTCTGCGAGATTGAGGGCTGATGGGCACAGGTGGCTGTCACTCCTCTGCATCACTGCTGGTTCCCTCTTCGCCATGAGCTGGATGGGGCAACTGTCTCTGTTTGACCTTCCAGTGCAGGGGATGTTTGCAAGTTGATTTGCTCACTCACTGGCCCAGTCCTTGGCACAGTCAGTTGCTCCTCAATTTCAGAGGCATCATCTATCTCACTCACTGGCTCAGTTCCAGGCACAATCAATTGCTCCTCAGTCTCAGAGGCATCATCTATCACAGGTGGTAGGACAGACAGAAGGGTCTCTCTAGCAGCACTCAAACCACGGATAGGTTCATAAAGGAGAATACATCCTTCAAATAACCTGAACCTGAGCCATATAGGCCTTACAGGTCAAAACCATCACTTTGAATTGTATCATTGGAGCTGTTGTAACAAAAGAGTCATTTGGTCTTTCCACTCAGTTCCAATAAGCAATCTGAGTGTAGCTCTGTGGACCAACTGAACACTCTTCAAAGAGAGCTTCATGTAGAATGAATTACAGTAACCCAACCAGGATGCAACAAGGACATATGTCACCATGGCCAGATCTGTTGTCACAAGGCAGGGGCACAGCTGGCACCCAAGCTTTAACTGTGTAGTTAGAGGCCATTTCCGCATGACAGCACTGTCCCGGGATGGGGACGCATTGCTGCCGGTCCATTAATCCTGGTTTTGCATAATGTCATCGTTGTCCCACTGCTCACACATCCCCAGCCATCATAATCATGAGATGTTCCATTACCTGAAAAAATCTGGTAATGCCCTCTGATTGCACAGTGTTCTGGTTGCTGGCAGCCATGTGGAAAGGGCAGAAGTGCGATCTAGGCACTTTCCCCAGTGCAGCGTGGGAGGTGGCTGGCTGCACTGCAGAAGGAAGGAGCATGTCCCTCGGGCTACCCTTCCTCAGGTAGCAGGCTGGGTGTAGCAGGGAGCCTTAGCTCATGCTTCTCTCCACAACAGGATGATGATGGAAAACGGTAAGGTGCAGAAAAGGGCTGGGGAATATGCAATATTGTAAAAACAAACAAACATATTGTCTCTATTAAAAATCCAGACATGGGTTAGCCTAAAGAAATATTATATTGATCATAGTTTAAATAATTTTTTCGAATTTGGCTAAGTAGTGGTGCTGAATAAGATTGGAGGCAAGGTACAGGCTTGGAGGGAGAAGGAAACTGGAGGTGCTGCTTTTGGGGGTTTTGTTACACTACGTTTTGTGTGAGTGCCTAATTGCTTCTACTATAGTTTTCTTGTATTCTTGTATTTTCTTGTAATTAAATATTATAAAGACACTATGGTCATTTCCACACTAGCCTGTTATAGTGCTCTTATTCCACTTTCAACATCCTATGGAATCCTGGGCTTTGCAGTTTAAGGAGGGGCCTGAGGCCCCTGGCTAAAATGCAAAGCCCAGGGCCCTTTTCGCATGGCATCTGCCATGTGAAAGAGCCTCTGGAGCGTCACACAATTGCAAGGAGCGGTCCAGATGACATCCTCGCAATTGTGTGATGCTGCCGTGGCTGGCAGACGCTGACTGCGCACTATTTCATTTTCGGCTTGCTCCAGGGCCCACGCACCTACCATGCGTGTGGAGCCTCTGGAGCTGCAGCACTCATGCTTCCTACCCCAGCGCAGCCTGGGAAAATCTGCGGAAGGAACAGGAGGAGCCCTCACGCTGCCTGCTCACTAGCAGGCAGCAGCTGTGGAGGCGAAGCAGTGGGGATGTGAGAGCCTCTCGCAAGAGGCTGCTCACGCAATCCCTGTGCCCCAGCGCCGTGAAAAGGTAAGGTGTGGAAAGGGCCCAGGATTCCATAGGACGTTGAAAGTGGAATAATAGCACTATAACAGGCTAGTGCGGAAATAGCCTATATGTCTCCAGTGCTCTCTTTTCCTGGAGTCTTCTCACTGTGCTGTGAGGAACATAGGAGAATACAAGGATATCTGAGAGTTTAATTCATCTCCAAAGCTTTGATGAATACTAAAGAAGCACAGCTAGGTGACAAAAAGAAGTAACATCTGAACTTAGCTTTACAGCAGCAAATAAAAAGGGAATGTGTATGTGTGTTGGAAACCTCATAAAGGTACTATACAACATGCAGCCCTTCAGTAAGGCCATGCTAAAACCTTGCCAAGACAGCAGGAAGTGTTCTCAGTTCTGAAGGCTTAAAGAAAGAGAGGAAAATGAGAGAAAGATGTGTAGTCAACCTATTGTGAGAATGAAAACTTTTTCTTTCCTCCATGCAAGCTAGATGGTGTTACCCTGTGAATTGGGGGTCCCGGGAGGGGTGCCCAAATAACCAAACAAACCTAGCAAGATGGGGAAAATTAGCTGGAGCACTCTCTTGGCTAATGAGAGGCAGGGTAACGCAGCAGGATCTTTTACCCTCTGTCTACAGCGTTAGGTCAGTGAGGAGGCAAATAATTCAAACAACAATTAGATTTATTAAACAGTTATTAAAGAAAAGCACAAACACACTCCTAACCAGAAAAGGAAAATAGAGTTTCAAGGGGAATGGGTGATACGCCAACTGTCCTGCAGTCCTGGGGAAGCCAATTGAAGAAGAGGAAACCCGGCGTGGTGACCGAGGGAAATCTGCTGAACCGAGCGGCAGCAAGGCAGAATGAAGTCCAAGTGAGCCGGCAAGAGTTCCGAAGAGCTCTCAGAGCGGGGGATTTTTATAGGGGAAAGAACGACTGCAGGCTAGTCTGTTCTCGGGTGAAAACAATAAGTTTTGGGTTGGAGACAAAACCTCCGAAAGGTCAGGATTTGCATGATTGAGTTAAAGTCCAAATTGACAATGGTATGGCTGGTATGTAGATGCGGCTAGCTCGGCGGTTAAGTACCTAGCTCGCCAGGGTGTCCTCTCAGGGCAGAGGATCCAGAGGATCTCTTTGTGGTAGTGTGCAGTTGTAATGAAGGTGTTTGTTTTGGGAGGTCCTCTAAAGCAAATCTGGCAATATCTGGCTTGGTTTGGCGGGAGCAGCAAGTAGTAGCCATGCCTAGCTTTGTGCTTGTTTGGCGGGCCTCACAAACACTTCGCTGGTGGCAGAGTAGGGCCGAATTACGATATCAAAATGATATCTTTGGTTCACCAAAGGTCAGACCAGGACACGGTGGCAACAATGGTATGACTGGTTGTCAAACTTCAGTCACTTTTTCTTGTTATGTTATCTCCTACCTGTAGGTTGGGCCTCAATAATAGGGGCCTTCTCAGAGTCTGGAAAAGTTACTTTGTGGACGGGCCCCTCCCAGAATTCTCTTGCCAGAATTCTCATGCCTCCACCTCTACCTCATTAACCAGTTAGGTTAATGCAGGAGCGGACAAAGCACAGTCCTCAGGCTGCATGTGACTCACAGTCTTCAGGTCCAAAAATGGACTTTCAACCATTTCTGTGTTTGCTTTGATTTTTTTTTAAATTTTTGCTGTTTTTGGTAATCAATGTAGCCTTTAAGTGTCCTGGGGAGGTAAAAAGGCTCCCTGGAGTCATCGACATTGCCCACCCCAGTTTAAGATATCAGGTTGTGGTGAGTCCACGGGTGGTAAATGAACAGCGATTTTTAACAGATCTGATTCTGAGCTGTTGTTGCCTGTGAGGTTCACATGCTTATTTGCTTTGTGGGCTGTTGTCCACAAAAGCTTATAGCACAATAAAATAAAATCTTTCAGGTGCTACAAGACTCTGCTGTTTGGCCTTCTTGTTATCTTTCAATAAATCAAGTTCAGCAGGGTTTTTTTATGGTATTCCAACTACTTACCTAATCTATGTGTACAGAACAGTAACAATGCTTCCTTAGAAGTTTTCTTGGTGAGGGGGAACAAAGCACTTTCATTGGTCTTTAGCCATATGGTTGTTGTTGTTGTTTTCAGGTAGAGAACTTCTCTATCACAGGGTCAAAGAGACTCTCTACTTCTTGATTGTTCTGATGGGATAAGCAATAGTATGAAACTTCAAAAGAACACACCTGGAAATATTACTTTTTTGAACCAGAATTCCCCAATTGGCACCTCGAATCTGGAACCAGCCTTGGCAATAGATTAATTTAATTTAATGCATATCTCACTTTTTCCCCCCAGCATAGAACCTTAAGATGCTTACAATAATTTAAAAGAAAAAAATAGGTAAAATCTTATTTTACAAGAGTTAAAAAAAACCAGTTAATCAACAATTTGATTAAAAACACACATGGTCAAAACAGTTCAAAACACATTTAAAACACAGAGTAAAACACATTTACTTTAGACTGAATTCTCATGGATTAAAGTCAACTATCAGATGCATCATGTGTTATTCTCATATGCACAACTTGGAACTGTTAACTTTTTGGGCCACAGTGGACATGCTGATGGAGGGGATTTTCGGAATTGTAGGTGAAAAAAATAACTTTCCCAACATCTGCTCTCTTGATCTCTGTCCCTCTCTCTCGCTTGCTCTCTCTCTCACACACACAAATATATGCAGAGTATAGAGACAAAAATAAGACTAAAATGGCACTTCTTGTAATGAGACTGTGACAATTCTACAAATTAAGTGGCCAAGCCAGTCATATAACAGCAGTAACTGGTGAGAACAGAATCCTCTCAGTTTTGTTATGCTGATTAACTTCTGCTGTGGAAAAGGAAACCATTGTTTCTACTGAAATCCAAATTAATAAGATTTCTTCTTGTTGTTTCATGCTGGTGTCCTGTTGGGCCTCTTACATGACTTACATTTGGCCTTGGATGGTTGCACATGGTGCCAGCTTCCTCTGGAGCATGAAGATGTCTCATCTTCATGCATGACTGTTAAAATCATTGAAGATTCATGGTAATGTTGCTAGCATTTTAGTTCCACTCTAGGGTGTTAGACAGATATGAGTAAACAGGACAGTTTTCACTGTACAGCTACATTTTTCTTTGTTTCCAAATGCACACATAAACTCTAGCATCAGTCAAATCTAAATATGCATAAGCATAACCACAAAACAATAGATACATTTCTTCCCCCATCTCTAAAGTGAGATCTGGAAAAGTTGCTATAAACCAATGCTTTGATATGTACTGAGTTCTGCAGAACCCTTCTGCAACCACAAATGTCATAAAAGGAATCTTGTTTATACATTTCCAGCATCACTCATGCTAACTAAACAGCCAGAAAGCCTAAGGAAGCTTGTGGAAGGGCACGAAATATCATTTTCATTTCCTGTATTACTGCAAGTCTTTCCCTCCCAAGTTGACCTCCCAAAGAAGAGTATTTATGACAAAACAGAATTGGCCTTGATTGCTGTATTTGTGGGATGGGGAAGGGGTTTTTTTTGAGTCTGTACAAACATATTTGTATGGGCCTGAAATCTTGCTAGGAGACAGGATGACTAAACTTAGGCTTTTGGACTTTGCACATATCAAGAGACCATGTGACTAAGCGGAAAAGGCAATAATACCATAGTCTCTAACATTTCACAGATGAAACTGGGACACAACTGGCCAAGCAACATCACAGCGTGGGCAAGGTGGCAAACCTTATTAATGGGGAAGAACACCCAAACTAGCAAAGGCTAAAGCAGTTTGCTTTTGCCTGAGCCTATTGGGAAGCGCAAGATTTTGCCTTTCCTCTCCATTCCTCCCTGCTGAGTTAATGGAGTTAAAATTGCAGGAATGGAAGTGAGCTGATGATGAAGTGGAGGAGTGAGAGGAGGAGGGAGAAAGTGGGACATTTTGAAAGCAAATGGGAAAAAAACTGCTGAAAAAGTGGAAGGCAGAAGATTAATTAGGACAGTCCTTGCCAAATTGGGACCATTGGAAAGTATGTAATAGTCAGTTCAGCAAAAGGCATCTGGAAAAGCAGGCTGCACTATTATCTAGGAAACCATGGCCCTGAATATGCAAGATCTAGAATCATAGAATCGTAGAGTTGGAAGTGGCAGAGAGTCCAACTCAGTGCAGGAAATCCCACTAGATAATCCCCAGTAGGTAACTGTCTAGCCATACTTTTTGAAGAGATCCAGAGAAAGACACTCCACCGTCTCTTTAGGTAATTTAGTCCTTTGCTGAACTGCTCTTACTATCAAGAAGTTCCTTCTAATATTCAATTGAAATCTACTTTCCTGTAACTTAAAACCATTAGACCAAGACCTAGGCCATTTCCACACTACAACTGTTCTTGTGCTATTATTCCACTTTTAACATCCTATGGAATCCTGGGGTTTGCAGTTTAGGGAGGGGCATTTAGAATTCTCATCCAGAGAGCTCTTTGGTCTCAATAAACTACAAGCCCCAGAATTCCACAGGATGTTGTCAGTGGAATAATAGCACTATAACAATGTAGTGTGGAAATGGTCTTACTCTTTGGAGCAGCAGAGAATAAACCTGCACTCTCCTCACTGTGATAACCCCTTGGATATTTGAAAAGGGCAGTTTAAAGGGAAAGAGGCTGTAAATACTGAGGGAGGTCTCTCATTCAGAGGGTTGCCTTCCACTTGACGGCAATTGCCAACAAACAAACAAATAAACATGTTTTCTGCATGTACTGAATGTTTGTAGCCCTATTTGGACATTTCTATAAATCGCAGGTGGACAACTGTGGCGTTACATGTATTTTTAGACTGATACAAGAGGGGACATGATAGCCATGTTTAAATATTTGAAGGGACGTCATGTTGAGGAGGGAGCAGGTTTGTTTTCTGCTACTCCAGAGACTAGGACAAGGAGCAATAGATTCAAGCTGCAGGAAAGGAGATTCCACTTGAACCTCAGGAAGAACTTCCTGATGGTCAGAGCTATCCGGCAGTGGAATATGCTGCCTCGGAGTGTGGTGGAGTCTCCTTCTTTGGAGGTTTTCAAGCAGAGGCTGGATGGCCATCTGTTGGGAATGCTTTGATGTGTGTTCCTGCATGGCAAGGGGTTGGACTGGATGGCCCCTGTGGTCTCTTCCAACTCTATGTTTCTATGATTTAACCATTGGCTGTGCTGGTTAGGACAGCTTTGATTTGTAGGCCAAAACCATATAGAGGGACACAATTGTCCAACCCTGATATACAGACTTATCCAAATATGCAAGACCTTGTGTGTGTGTCATGCCATGTCACTCTGTCCTTGTGATATCCCTAGCATATTGTTCCATACCAATATCTGTACATACATTCTACATCGTACTTGCATAGGGTAAATCATGGGGCTACATGATAGTTGTGGTATACTATCCTTCCACTGAATACCAGCGCTGCACAACTGACTGTATATCTGTCAATGTGCCTGCTTATTGTTCCATTGTGCAGTGGTGAATGTGTGGAGGCTGTTTCTGTTATTTCTGTAGTCCCAACGAATAATGTGGTGCATTGAAGGCACTGACAAATAGTTATGTACCTATGTACCATCCAAGAATGCACAGCAGCATGGCTGGAATTCTGTTGGTTAGACCAAACTACAGCAGACCCATTGAGTCAACCGTTGAAAGGTGAGAGAACAAATAAGATAAATCCAATTGATTCAGTGGCTCTGCTCTAGTCAGGGCTAACAATAGGTTTTGGGCTCATGTGAAATGATTACACTTGAAGAAATCTACTAGCACAACCAGGAACTGAATATATTTATTGCACACTGGGCCCAAAAGTACCACCACATGAATAAGGGATTGATACATTTGTGCGGCACCAGTGGAGTTCCACCCAAGATGTACATTTGTGAAGGGAAGATGTTGATATGTATAACTGTATGTGTGCTGGCCTCACCTTTCCAGACATCCACGCTGCATGTGTGGATGATGTGAGGTGTGAAACACCAGAGGTGATGCTACAAGGCACAATGCTTCTCCTCAGTCATGAGTTTAGGTAACAGTAAATAAAAATAGCCATACTGGGCTTGTGTGAATGTGTGAGCCAATACAATAATGATGAGGAATTTATTGATATAGAAGCTGATGTCTCTATCTATAGTATTTTTGTAAATAATGTAAGATGGAAAGATAGCTTGCTACTGTTGTTGTTACCTGCCATCAACCTGACTCTGTTTTATGGCAACTCTATCATAGAATTTTCTCTACAAGATTTATTCAGAGATTTGCCATCTCTAAGGCTTAGTGAATACAATTTGTCCAGGGTTTTCCATGGCTGACCTGGGATTCAAATCTTGCTCTTCTGGAGTCCTAGCCTAATACTTGAACAAGGGAGGAGTTTACAAAGTAAATTTCAACAGCCAGGAAAAGAACACAGAGTGTTAAGGAAAATATGGAAAGGAGTTATCATGTCACCAAAGCGTGTTAACTATCTATACTGCAATACATATTTGTTCACATCATATTCTATAATGCTTAGCTGTACCATGAGCTGAACACCATTTCCACATTTATATTCTACAACTCAGAATATAAAACAGGATATTGTGCATGCATGGATAAGAGGCTCAGGCACTTATGCTGGTTGGGGAGTTCTGGGAGTAGCAATCCAGTAAAGGAACTTTCCAAGCTGCTAATTTATGACATTGTTCAAATCCCAGCTTTCCTTTATTGAGCACAGGGCAACATAGGTGCTTCCCCCTCAACCATGTGAGCCAGATTATCTTGAGAAACAGCAACTGACTCAAGTAAACAAAGCCATGGTGAATCATACCCAATTTCTGTCTAATCCACCATGCAGTCTTCACAATGGCCAACGTGACACTTATGGAAAGTCCATAAACAGGAAATGAGTGCAGTAGCTGAGTGTCATGGCTGAATGTGGGAGACTTGGGTCTCCCACATTTGAAACCAGGGTGGGCAAAGTGTGGCCTTAGATGTGGCCCCCAAAACTATTTTTGTGTCCCTTGTCACTTCAGACTCCCTGGATGATTCTTCTGTTTAAAAAAAAGGGTGAATTGCCTCTACTGGAAGTCTCCAGGAATTGTGATGAACTTTTAACGTAGGCTACGTTGTTTAATATAAAAATGATACTTTTTTCCCCAAAACCAAAAGTGGACTTTTGGCCACTTCCAGTTTAGATTAATTGATGGTTTGAGGTTTGCTTGTTTTCTTGCATTATTAGCAGACAGTAGAAGGTCCCAAGGTCAGACCAGCCTCAGTTGCTTTTTCCTGTCTTAAACGAACACTCTAAACACTTACCCCACAGTAACTCTTCTGCTACAGCGTAATGCATTTGCAGTTGTTAAAGTACAACTAAGATTTTGAGCTGCTGCTAAAAGCAAACCCTTCCAAGGTCCATCTTCTTTTGTATAAAGCCCTATACATTTAGGTCCAGGCTATCTGACAGACTGTGGCCATTTCTGCACTACAATGTTATAGTGCTATTATTCCACTTTCAACATCCTGTGGAATTCTGGGCTTTGTAGTTTACTGAGGCCAATGAGCTCTCTGGCTGAGAACTCTAAATGTTCCTCCCTAAACTGCAGACCCCAGGATTCCATAGGATGTTGAAAGTGGAATAATACCACTATAACACTGTAGGGCAGAAATGGCCTTAGGAGCCTTCCCAGAGCTTGAGATCTGACACTATTACTTTTCTACTGCCAGGGGAAAAGAACAGTCCCTGTGGGATTTCCAATTTCATGTGTCAAAATAATTTGGTAGGTCTTGAGTACTATGCATTTTGACTTGGTACTGGGAGGTGGATGTCATTTTGCTGTGGCAAAATGTTTTGGGCTGCCCTTCAAGGGAAGGTTAATCTCAAAGCTAATTAGCTTGGGTCACTGATTTGTTGTTGGTTAGTGAATCACTGTACCTACTCAGTGCCCTTCAACAGGTAAGGGCTTCTCAGTTTTACTCACTAATAAAGTATGTGTGCAGATATTTACACTGATATTCATGGCTAAGCATAGATTTGAACTGAGGGCCAACATAATAAGTCAATCTTTCATGGAATATATTAAGATTTATTTGTTTCATCCAAATCCTATTCTTCTTGCCAACTTTATATGATGATTGGATCCCAAGTGATTTTCCATATAGGCATTGTTGACTTTTAAGGGCTCTATAGATAGACATTTGCTACACTCTTGTTGGCCAGCAGAAGCCTGCTGATATAGATGGTGGCAACAGGGCAGATGCAGAGGTAAAATAGTTGTGAGGGCAACAGAAAGTGTGGGAACAGCATATAACTTTGTCTCTGCCAGGGCTGAAAGCTCCTCTGCCAATTCTTGAGCTGTTCAAGGGGTAGTGGGACAATGGAGACAGTTTTCTCAGTGATCCTCTGCTTCTACTACACGCTGCAGCAAAAAATGCACTATGCCACTGTAACAGAGCATTATACAGCACAAGTCACCACAGAAGCATTCTGGTCTATGTGTGCTATGTTTTGGAGCAGTTGCGTGAGTTCTCTTACTGCTCCAGCTCTATATCACTCAAAGGTCATCTCTGTAGCAACAACAAATGGCACGCTTCTTGTTCTGTCCTCAGCAAATATACAATGCTGCAAGGATCTCTCCATGACATGGATTTGGATTTCAGTTTTTGTTTAGTCTCTGTGGCATGGTTTAATCAAAGATGATAAAGTGTTTGTATGTATGTGTGTGTACGTGTGTATACATATATAGAATTTCATCTGTTTGCTTCACACTTATGGAAAACAGAATGAACATGCACAAAGAATTTGAAATGTCTGAGGTTCTCCTGATGTTTTTTTCCTATCATTTGATCCCATTTTATAAAAATAGAAATATCCTCTTTAGTTTATCTCTTTCAACTGTAAGTCCTTCCTAGCCTAAAGGTTCTGGGCTGAATGCAATATGAAGTACAGAAGCCATAAGTTAAACTGGCTATGCTGGAAGGGCTAGGGAACTCTGGGAGCTTTATTTTCTCCAAAAAAACTTTTCAGATCACTGGTATAATGGCATAGAAACCTTAATCCTGTTCCTGCTGGCAATAGTTTCTGTCAGTGGAGACCAAAGCTTAAAATAAAACTTAGTATTGATTCTTCCATGGCCCAATGGACTGAACTTTTCAGCAGCGAAACAGCAGTGTGTCCCAGGGGAGGGAAAATTGTCTGAGGTTATAGAAGGAAATTTCCACTGACTTTCTCATTCTATAGCATTTTGCTCTTATCTATGAGAAGTCAGGCTCAAAAAAAGACAAGCCTTCCTTTAAGCCTCAATAGATGATGGTACCTGTTGGTCTTTAGGTGGTACAAGAGTCTTTTTGTGTGTGTTTTGGTGTGAAAGACTAACAGAGCCACTCTCCTGGAAGGTGGTGATCATGGAGTTGACCTTGATGGTGTTGGTAAATTCAGACAATATAGTTCCAGTTTTTGGGCAAGGAAGCATGAAGCAGGGATGGCTTTTCAGAAAAGAGGCTGAATTGGTATCATTTGTGAGCACTAGGCAATGACTTTACAATTGCATCTTGTTCCAAAGACAATGCTGCTTCTAGTTTCACAGAGCCTCTGAGATAAACTTTTCCATCATTGAGGCAGCAGCTTACCTGTAAGGATGTTACAACCTGATCAGCTGTGTTTTATTGCTAAACCTCCTGTAAATTGATTCCTAAGAGGCAAAGATGAAGATAAAGACCATATGTTTACAACAATTTAATCCATCACCATGCTTTTCTTCTTTCTTTTTCTTCTCTCTTCTTTTCATTATTTTTATTAAAAAGATGTGTGCTATAAAATTATTACATCCATTCAAAGTTTCAATAAACAACATCCGTAGTTAGCTAGCAAAGAAATAATAAAAGAAGAAAGACCTAGTATCTATATCTGATATCTATGTCTATATTTAAATGAGCTACCGTTTCGTCTCCTTGTTTCATTCCTACCAAATATACTTTCGAGGGTGGTGCAACAGACAGAAGGGCCTCACCAGAAGATCTCAACAGATGGAGAAGCTTGTATGTACTTCAGGCCTCCAGGCAAATCCACCTGAAACAAAACATAAATCTAACAGCAGGGGTGGGAATAATGCAAACTGTGGACTGATGTGGTCTCAGAGTAATTTTTGCCTCTCATAGTCCCATCCTACACACACACACACACACACACACTGCACTGCAAACTTATTCAGCAGAAAGAAAAAAATTAACTGAAAGGTTGCTGCTCAACCTCAGGAGGTCTGATCCTTTGAGGAGGAGGAGGAGGAGGAGGAGGAAGAAGAAGTCTCTCTGCACATGTGGCCCTTTCATGCTACACAGTTATAGCACCATTGTGGTGGAGACGGTTTCAGGTCAGCCCAGATGACCACTGGGTGTGAGGGAAAAGCAGTTGAGAAAAGCAGTTAATTTTCCCTGCAATTGAAGTGACTCTGTGTTTGAAAGAAGAACAATAGGACACTGTGAATTAGAATGTTAGGGAGGATGAAATGTGCCTCGCTATGGCCTTGCTATGCTTTGCAACATTAGTAAGGTTACGCAGGAGTATGATGAGAACTGTTGTTTGTGCCAATTTCCTTTCTTGGACACGTGATGAATTTGCACTGGAGATGTATAAATTCCTTTGAATGTAAAGAGGCGGGGCTCAGACTTTTGAGAATTATCTCACTGAGACATTGTGCACAATAAATCTTTTTTCTAAAACCGTGGGTCTCTATCTCAGTTCCACTACACCATAATTGCACTTTAACTGCCATGGCTGCAGCCTGCAGAATTGTATGGTTTGTAGTTTGATGAGGCACTAGAATTCTCTGGCTGAGAATTCCAAATGCCCCTCCATAAACTGCGAATCCCAGGATTCCATAGGATGGAACTATAGCAGTTAAAGTGGAGTAGAACACTAAGGGCCTCCTTTTTTCTGGTTATCAACCCATCCAAAAGAGTGTTTGCAAAATGGGAAGTGAACTGGTTACTTTCAGGATCAACATAGAAGTGAAAAAAGATCTTGAGGGGCTGCTACTGAAAATAGCCCCTCACAATAGTAAATAGCCTTGATCAGGTGTGTGAATACACTTCACTACAGAACTATCTCCAATGTGTTCTGATCTTGGCAAAGTTCCTTCACTCCATAGGTCTACTGGAAGAAGAAGATCCTGTCTTGATTGGATGTTGGCTACGTAATCCTACCTATTGAGACTATTATATGACTCTGACTGAAGATGGATCATTACCAGTCCCATCAGATTGTGGAAATAATCAAGCCTGGTTTTTTTTTTTCCTGTTCTCTTTCCTTCACGCCAGCCAAAAGTAGAGACATGTCCGGCATATGAGGAACACATTATGATGTTGGAGTAGTGAGGAGATGCCTCTCTCTTTAAAAATCACAGGCAATGGAGATGAAGTATGTGGTCCTTCTTACACTGCATATATTATGCATTTATAGCACTGTATTCCACTTTAATTGCCACGGCAACATCCTGTGGAATTCTGGGGTTGGTAGTTTAGTGAGGTCCAAAAGCCTCTTCCTGAGGATTCTAAATGCCCCTTCCTAAATTGCAAATCCCAGGATTCCATAGGATGTTGTAATGGCAGTTGAGGTGGAATATACATTGTAACAGTGTAACTGTGATAAGGGTGTGTCTTCTTGTGAAGGCCTGCGTCTTCTGCTAGCAGTCCCCAAATGGATCATTTCTTCTGTCTTAATAGGTTATGGCAGGCACCCAAATTTGTGTGCTCCTATCAGTTTTCAGCTCTAACTAGACACTAAACGCTTTCTCAGTTACACGCTATCCATGTCCTTTGGGGACTGCGTGCCAGAAGTGAGAACTGTATCAACAACACACAATACGTGTGGTGCCCTAGGCAGTTGTAAACTCCCGGCTCCCTGGTCAGTATCAGCAGCCTGCACAGAGGTCTGCATAATGTTTTCTGACTACCTCTTTGGCTGGCATATTTGATTTTCCCTTTGTTGCAAAACTGCTTAAGGGGCTTTATTGAGATTAGGTTCTCTCTGGATGCTGTTCTCACAGCCTTTCCTTTGTGAATTTGATTCCGTCCAGTTCCAATCCTTCTGAAGTCTGGAGTAATAATCAGATAGGATTAGTGCATAAAGACAGGGCATTCTCAAGCCGGACAATGAAAGCTTACTGTTACTACAGCTATTAGTAGTAGTGCTGCTGCTGCTATCACCACCGCTGCTACTATTACATACCCGCCAACATTTCACAGATGAAAACTGGGACATATATCACCAATCAACATCAGCGTATGGCCAAGATTGTGAGTTATGAGTGAAGAAGAACACACAAGCTAGGAAAGGCTGCAGCAGCTTGCTTTTGCCTGAGCCTACAAGATTCTGCCACTTTCTCTCCTCCCTGCTGAGTTAATTGAGAGCAAATTACTTTTGCACTTTAAACCCACTCTGTAACAACTGAAGTAAGCTGAGGACAAAGGCAGAAAGCAGGAAGAGGGAGAGACAGTGGGACATTTTAAAAGAGTTTAAAAAGTGGGAAGACAGAGGGATTAATTAGGACTGTTCCTGCCGAATTGGGACAGTTGAAAGAGATGTTGTTACTATTGACTTGTTCCTCTCAAGTATCCTAGGATTCATAAAATCATAGCCTAGTTCAAACAACTTGTGAGCAGTGGTGGCTGCTTGCTTCCTGTTAGTGGGCTTTTGAAGGAATTGTCTAAGATCCTGAACCTACTTGGGAAATAGGGCTCAGATCCTTGGATACTTCCATTAAAGGTTCAACTAAAACCCAGAGCTGATTCGACACCCCAACAGATGCTAGTGTGTGAGAATTTTTTGTTTCTGAGTAGTTTAGCTGCTTCTGGTGGCAAGAGGAATCGAACGGCAGCAAACAAGCTGTGTACACCAACATGGAGCTCATTTATGGTAAGCCAAGATTTGCCAGATTTCTAGCTTACTTTTTTGAGTTGTTGTAATGATTATAACTTAATTGCACATGTGAAGTCGCTGAAACACTTTAAAGCATTATATAAAATGTGCAATACGTTAGTTACAATAGATTGAAAAGCTTATACAGCATTATATAAAATGTTCAATACGTTAGTTACAATAGATTGAAAAGCTTAGAATGATTTTCTCTCCCTCTGGGAATAGGTAAGTAGAATGGAAAATGTCCCTTCTTTCTGTGAAGATCAGAATCAACTTGGGCCACAAAGATGCTGACTTCACGCTTTGCTTCACACAGTAAGTGCAAAAACAGATACATACAACATTGGGTGCCGCTGTCTTTCCTTCTAGAAGGTTGTACCTGTAATTGAAGCAATTGCTCTACTATATGGAGTCCATAAAGGGAAAGAAAGAAAAAAAGAAGAAGAATGCTTTTAATTATTTTGATCCCATCATTTTTCCACAAAATATTTCTTAATGCTATATGATTACTTCTGAGAAGTGGTAGTATGTTTTGCTTTTCTTTTTCAAATATAGTCTACATATATTTGATTCACCATGAAAGGGCCCTACACAGAATTGAGAGATGCTTCTGATAGATTCCCCCATGGACAACATCCCCCTCCCCAGTATATGGGTTTTCTTCGCTAACGGCTGGACTTCAGGTGGACAGTCTCAAACCATCATTTTAAACTTCCCAGAATGCCTTAGAAACTCCAGTTAGAGTATTGTGGGAATTTAAAAATTGCACCACATAGCTGCCTGTCATGGAGGCCTTCAAAGGAAGAGTCAGTTCTGGTGGGGTTCCACCACCTGGGACTTTGCTGATAGTAGGCCTACTGTACAGGCTGCCTTTGCCATGTATTATGAAGATATATTCTGTGAATTTTTAAAACTCCCAAAAACACTTTGCCCTGAATTCTGTTGGGTTGTACTGTAGTACTTAAGGTTGTGTTTGAGCAATATTTCAGCAATATTTGTTCTAGGTGCTTGCTTTTGTTTATCTGTGTGACATGTAATATAATTTTTTTCACCAGAGTTGCTGCATGTGTCATGATGACCAAGAGATCCTGATTGATTCGCCATCCTTTGTTTTTGAAATGAGACAGAAGGAACTAGGGCAAAGAATAACACTGATTTACGCAAATGAAAGTCACTTTTATTTATGTGTTATGTGTATATCCTGCCTTTCTTTCAACACACTCAGAATGGCACAACAAATACATGGCACACAACAACCCTGTAAGATAGGATAAACTGAGAACGTCTGAACTGAGGACACATACTGAGCTTCATGGGCTTGTAGAGATCTTAATCTTGGTTTCTTCAGTACCTAGGCCAATACTCTAATCATTATACCACATTGGCATCCATCATGGTATTTGTCCTATCATGTTTGTATTGATAGGTCCAGTAATATAATGACTATGCTTGAAAATAGTCACTTTGGCTGGTTACTGGTGGCAAGTACATACTGAAAGTAGATGGCCAGGCAGGGAACTTTTCAAATACTGGCCTTTTCTTTTCTTTTTTGTTATTTTCTTGTCAAATGCCTAACATTACTGGATAAGTTTGCAACTTTGGTTTAACTTTACTGGATAGGTTTGCAACTTTGGCATAACTGATTTAAACTGACTTTGCAGATGTTGTTTGTCCCTCAAGCCTCACGGATCTTCCATTTTACCTTTCTTGCTTTCAGTGTTTATTTTCCATAATCACATTATACCATAGAAATAAATCAGCTGATAAGACTCCCACAAACATTACAGAGATTCCTTTATTCATGTTAACATTGATTTGATAGAAGACTTTATTTGAACCGGAGCTCAGCAGGATTTAGGGCTTATCCTTTGTGGAAAATTTGAAAAAAAAAAGAGTGGGTGGGATTTTATTCTTGCTACTAATATGAAATTGGGCTTATCCATCTAGTTCTGTATCTGTTGTCCGTATTGTGTTATTCTTTTAGATATAAAATAGTATTCAAACATGCAGTGTGCACTCTCATTGCTGCACAGGGGCATAAGTCCAAAATCTACTCAGCATAGCATAAACACCCTCACAAAGAGGTATGTGACATGGGTGCTATCACTATGTAACCCCCATGCAGAACTGTAACAATGTGCAAAATATGTCAGTGAATGGACACCATTGCATGATGCACCGTACCCTGTTACCCTAAGAGGTGGGGCACTTTGAGGTCTACCCACAATGCTAGTTTTTCCTTAGAATTTGGGGAATTATGACTCAAAGCAGGCCTGGAAGAGGAGGGTAATGGCAGGATCTTTTCACCTGTGTATACCAGTACTAACTGTAAAGAGGATTCCAGTTTAAAGTTAAACAAAATATTTTATTGGGTTGTCAAAACACACAAGGAATCAGGCACTCTCAGGAACCATACAAAGCTATTGGAAAGTGAGGCATGAAAGGTTGGATATAGAGAGAGAGAGTGGGTGAAAAGGGTGATAGTTACCAGTCCTGAAGAAGGTCAAAGCAGAGTAGCTACCCTCAGACAGTGTCTGAGGATAGCAAAAATGAACAGAGGTCTGGGCACAACGTATTACATCCAAGTACTACAATTTGCTGGAACTGAAGCTGGGGTTTATATGTCCTGTTTCCTACCCTGAAGGAGCATGTGTGGCCAAAGCAGTAATTGCTTTCTCACAGGATAGCCAAAGGAGTCTGGAATGGGCTGATTGTCTTAATTTTTGGTGACAAAACATTGATGGGAATCATGACAATCTCTTAAAGTCTTGACCAGGTAGGGTGAATAGGGAAAGTCTCTGTAGGATAAGATTGTGGGTTGGTCTCTGCTCACCAGTCTGGGCAGTTTGTTTTTTGTTATTCTCGGGAGTGCTCAAAGCTGAAGGTGTTGAAGGGATTATCACAAACCCATTAGCATTGGGTTTTCCTGCCTAATCTTCTCTGAACTTAAGACCTGACCATGTCTGAGGTTATCCTGACCAGGCTATCTTCCAGCCACCATGACTTTGACCGTGCTTTCCAGCCATAAATATGTTCAATTACGAAAATAGCACATCCTGCAGAGAGGGAGTATAGAGTGTGGTAACAATCTAGCTGCAGCGCAAACTATGGAAAGTATAGGATAAAAAGCACAATGTGCAACTTTCAAGATGAGGCACAAATGCAGATGTCTATCTGCGCAAATTCACTTTCACTGCTGTCAGCAGAATGTGTCTGTTGTGCAATGGTGACCTATTTAAAACGAGAGAAACTAGATACTGGAACATGAGTATAACATGTTTTAACACAATGAGAGGTATATGTGTCATACTAAAGACCTATCTTGTGCAGCATTCTGTTTCCCACAGTGGATAGCTAGATGCTTCTGGAAAGCCCACGAACATGAAATGGAAGCAATTAGCCTTTTCCCTCTGTTTTTCTCTAGCACCTGTTATCTGGATGCATGATGCTCCTAATCTGATGCCACCATCATGATGAACCATCAGGGAAGGGCTTCTTCACCATTAATTTCTCTAATTCCCTCTTTAAAGCCACCTAAATTATTGGCTGTCATATCACAGCCTGTGGTGCAACATTCATAAAATATCAGCACACTTTGTAAAGAAAGAACTATGTTTTTATTTTGTTTTGCTTTTGTAAAGTGTAGCGCTATTATGGTTTCTATCCTGGGGTTATCCAACTAGTTATGTGGTTCGAGCAGGTTAAGAAGGAAGAAATTCCACCCCCACACATCCCGTTTCCTTTGGTTTTCAGTCTTGTCAAGTACCCTGCTGTACACCAAAAGTGATACATGCATATGCTTTGGCTGTCCTGATTTGGCAGGGACAATCCCAATTAACCTGTCCTCCCATTTTTTCAGCTGCTTTTAGAATGTCCCAGTTTCTCTCTCTTACTTCTACTTTCCTCCCTCATCCTCATCCTATTTTAGTTGCTGCAACCTGAGTTCAAAATGCAAAAGTAGTTTGAACTCAACTTAGTGGGGGGAAAAGGAGGGGATGGAGTCTTACCCTTCACAGTAGGCTCAGGCAAAAGCAAACTGCTGCTGTCCCTCCTAGCTTGAATGTTCTCCTCATTAATATCTTTTGCCATTTTGACCACACTATGATGTTGCTTGTCCACGTGGGTCTTGGTTTTCATCTGTGAAATCCTGGAAGGTAAGTACATGTCTATCATGGCTATCTTGTCCTCTTTAACTTATCCATCTCATACTTGTGTTTGTTTTGTGTGCCTGGTGTACTGAATTGTAACTTACACTGCAACCTTTTGAGAGCACATGATACATTTCCAAACACCTGTTGACATAGGGCTTTGCTGAAACAGTGGATAGCCCTCGACTGGAGTTTATGGATACAGTCCATCCCAGATTATGAATGATAGTAATGACATGGTTCTTCTTTTTCATGCTGACCTTTGGAAGACTTCAAAGCTAATAGGTGTAATAAATGCGATGGCATCACTTTGAATGTCAGTGCTATTCTAGGCTTTCATTGAGAATGGGGGAGAAAGAATGGGAGATTGAAGACAAGGCTGTTTGAGGAGACTGTTGGGAATTATAAAGTATTTTGGGGGCTCCAAACCTGGGAAATCTAGCATGGGTCACAAAAACATTAAAACTGTAGTTTAGTTCCACACTGTGATGTATTGTGTCAGCAGCGACAAAAAACAATGACTTTTTTTCTCTTTACTTCAGAGATTTATCTAATTGCCATTGTCTGATTTTTTTTCTTTTAATGTTTAGTACTCTCAAGCCCTAGCAAATTTTGACTAGCCCATAGCTGAAGTAATTATAAGGAGACATGAGAGATAAAGATAAAGCTCAACTTTTTACAAAGGATGTCCAACACAGGGCCTGCAAGCTTGTCTCAAGTCAGCAATTATTATCAAATGGTATGGTCCTAAAAGCATAGCGTATGAGTGTATCTACTCTGCACAATTATAGTGGTTTGATACCACATTAACTGCCATGGCCACGTCCAGTGAAATCCTGGGATATGTAATTTGGTGCTTAGAATTCTAGGTACTTAGAATTCTTTGCAAGAAAGCTCCAATGCTGCTGTTTAAAGAGTACACTAAAGAATTCTATCTAAGTACCTCGCCAACTTCCAAATCCTATGATTCCATGGAATAGAGCCATGGCAGTAAAAGTGGTATCAAATTCCTCTAATTGTACAGTGTAATTACAACTTATATCTCTTCAAATATAACTCTGAACTATAGTATTATGATTGGATCAATAGGCATCCCTTTTGATGGGCTTTCTTAGTATTTAGGTCAACTTAACTGCTTATGCTATGCAGAGCCAGTGAAATAGGTAACCAGAGATACAGGTGACTGTACACAATTAATTGCATGTCATCTAAAGCATAGTGTGTTGTAGAAGCCACCTCCACCTGACCATTCTTGTTCTCTTCTCTTGCTTGATCCTGCTGTCATTTTCCCTGAGTTCTCCACTTAGTATTCTTTCAGTCTTCCTAGGGAAGATAATACTAGGAACACATGAAGCTGCCTTATACTGAGTCTGGCCATTGGTACATCTAGGCCATAATTTTCAACTCTGATGGGCTACACCTTTCCAGGGTTTCAGGCCAGATTCTTCCCTAGACCTACCTGGAGATCCCTGGTATTTTCTGTGGTCTTTCATCCAGAAAGCACTAATCAAGCTTCACCCTACTTGGCTTCTAAAAACAGTTGGGATTTGTTGGATTCAGGGATAATATGGTAGAAAGACATGGCTGGTACAGCTAGCCACTGTGGTGTAGTGGTTTGAGCACTGGACTACAACCCTGGAGGCCAGGGTTTGATTCCCTGCTTGGCCATGGAAACCCACTGAGTTTAAGTACCCAAAGAACTGGGGCAGGAAAAATGACCAACAAAATGTTGTTGTAGTAGTTGTGTGCCTTCAAGTCATTTCAAACTTATGGTGACCCTAAGGCCAACTTATCTTCGGGTTTTCTAGGGCTGAGAATGGTGCGATATGCCCTAGGGATTGAACCCTGGTCTCCAGGGTTGTTGCCCAGTGCTCAAACCATTACACTAGGAAGCGTGAACACAAGAGCTCTAGGTGTGAATGATTTTCGATACCTCCCTGAAATGCTAGAAATTTGAAAACTGAAGGAAAATTTTATTTGAGGGACAGAATTTGAGAGGGGGGAACGTTATTGTAGCTCTGTCCCTGATGACTTGTATTCATGTTCTATGCACCACAAGTGTAGTTTAAATCATCTAATATTACTTATTACTGTTGCTCTATATTAATGTTTAAAAGTGTTGTCCAAGAGCACTGGTGGTGTGCAGTTACGCTGATGTTATTCCATTGTGTATTTGGGACTTAAGTTGCAGAAAAATATATTACTTGAAAACAAGATCTAACGGAACAGTTGTATCCCAAGGGAGGAATTTATTTTATACCGCTGTCAGGGCACTCTTGTAAAAGAGGTGTTTTGTGTGAGCAAAATATATTAAAAATAAACAAAGTGACATATTGGAATGACGTGTGTGCAAAATCTTTACACTGTGAATGGATTTGTGATGTGGGACTCTGCCTAAAAGTTCCACTGTCCACAGGAAGCTGGGATTATAGACCACCCTGGCAAATGCCTAGTACGAGCTTGGTCATCATAAGATTCATTTCCTGTAGGCCTGGCTTGTTTGTGGTTCAATAGAATCCTTGGCGCTGTAGGAAAGAGAGTTACATGAAAGGTTTCGGCCATGATAAAAATACCTTTGCTGAATGAGTTGTGGAATTGGAGTCATAATTTCATTTGAGTGTAATGCTCATTTGCTGCAGACCTCTGCATTTGTATAACTGGGAAATGGTAGCGGGAATCCTATTCTTTAGTCTCAACTAGAGCAGACTTATTGACTTAATTGCTTAACCGTTGAAATGTTGAGTCAACATGTACCTAAATATTCAATGGATCTACTCAAGTTAAGAGTAACAATAGGATTTAGGCACATATTTTCTAACATTAGTATCTAAATTTTCTTGGAGGAAGTTCAAAATAGTGTAAACCAGGGATGGGCACCTGTGGACAGAGGTGGGGGGGCAATTTTTTCCCCCATGGCATCTTAGTGGGCCACCATACGGTGTTTCACTGTGCCACTAGTGATATCGTGTCACTTCCAGCTGATACTTTGGTCAATTTTTAGCCAATTTCTTTTTTTTTTTTTGAGGGGGGATTTAGTTTTTTTGGGGGGGAGTATCAGTGGAAAGTAAACTGCTACCTTTGTAGCCAGCTTTAAGCTCATTTTGACTGGTTTTGGGGTGAAAAATCAGTCAAAACTTGATGCAATTTTAAAAAAAGAGTTGGTGGTTTTTGCAGAGTCATTGGGGGATCAGGGACCACAAATTGGGGTCCCCAGGACTGCCTGTGATCCTTGGGCCGTATTTTGTCCATCCCTGATATAAAGGGTTCACCATACTTTTATCTTGAATGTTATATTCACACCAATCTTTTTTAAAAAAATTCTATCCTGACTTTCTGTCTCGAAATGGGACCCATTGTAGCTTACAATTTAAGTTTTTAAAAATGCCTGGGACAATATGTAATGTAAGTGGAAAGATCACTTTTGGCCCATAGTTACCCAATAAAATTTATGGGTGAAAAATAATTTGATATTGGCATGGGCTGGTGCTATCATTAGGCAGCATGGAGCTATTGTTTTCAGGCAGCAGGTGCTGGAAGTGGAGAGCATTGACAAGCCTCTTGGCTATCCTTCATGAATTTTCTTCCCCTCTGTTGGAGAAAAGAGCTGTATTTAATATAACCAGGCAACCTGAATTAGCTTGCTGCCTCAGCTTTGGTGTAGGGCATTATTCCATTGCCAGTGTTAAAAAATGATTCAACTGCTAGTCAAGTCAGCTTAGTATGTAGAGTATGCACCAAGGATGTGCTATCATGCCTGAGGCAACAAAGCATCATGGGAGAGCCCAGAACTTGGTTTTCCCATTTTTTTACGAACTGATTAAACTACTACAATACAGTAGCTCTAATCCAAATCCAAGTAGCTCTAAACCTGCATGTGAAGGTTACGAGGAAAGCAAAATCAAATGAAACCATCTTCAGAAACAAACCAATCTGCATTCATTGCCAGAATGATTGCCAGATTCCATTTCCAGAAAGTATGTGTATACCAATCCACTGACTGAATCTCCTTCTAAATGATCTGACAAGGTAGGCTGCAGCCCACAAAAGTTCGTGTCAATCATTTGTACCCCAAGGTCAAAGATTACTTCCCAATATGTCCATCCTTTCTAAGTCTTCAACTGTTTTGTGATCTACTTTTACCCTTTACGTTTACAGCAGCAGCATCAACAGCAATAGCAATAATTTATTCAGACCACAGGGTTGCCAGATCTCAGGGTCTGGTCCTGAGTCTTCTGAGTTTCCAGCTTTTATGAGTCATTTCAGGGCAAGAAGTAAGGGAGAAAGTAGCAAGTTTTCCAGTTTTGATGGGCTGCGTGCAAATCTCTAGTTCAGCTAGGAGAGGGGAAGCGTCCTCCTTTCCTCTCAGGCCATTTCTGCACAAGGTCAATACTTTGCAGTTGCCTCGAATTCTTAGCCATCAGTCTGCACATTGTAATGTCATAGTTTTACTCATGCTTCTGCATATTTTCAGCTCCTAGCACAGTTCATTGCAACAAGAAACCGCTGTATCTGAAAACTGGGAAAACTCTGATGCAAACCTCTCAAACCAGTTCTGCTTCGTTTTTCACCTACATGCAGAAGCATAACATTGATTCACAGCGCAGAAGTGGACGGCTATGGATGTTCCCAGGCTGTCCCTTCCGTCACTTCCATCCCTATCTCTCTCCGCCCATCAAAGGGCAGGCTGCTGCCATTATTGTCTACATGAATTAAACAACAACGGGAAGAGAGTGGATCTGATAATGGACCATTAAGACGTGCTTTTTTCCCACATATCAATGAACATGCATGCGTACACACAAACGCAGCAATGCAGAAATGTGTTTAAAATGTGTGGGTTTTTTTTAAAAAAACAGACCAATCAGTGATGGTGGGAAGGGGTGAAAGAAGGGAATGGAAGTGGCAAGGGAACTTGCTGTTACAAATGCAGCAACTGCTGTGCTCCACAGTAGTATGATGTAAATGGGGTGTGCGTGCAGACAGCACAGTTTCTGAATCGGGGTATAAAACATCGTTCTTGACAGGCGGTGAACCGCTTCTCCCGTCTCATGCCGAAATGGCCTCAGTCTTTGCAGCATAACGACTCGCCCTCCAATCTTTTCTGCATTCACCTTCTGACTAGAAGCAAATTAGGCTAGATTACGTGGTCTTTATCCTGTTTCCTTAAGCGAGAAGGAATAATCTCCTCCTGTCATCTTGATTTGGGAACCACCTTACTGTTTGAACTTGCAAACAAGAGTACACACACAGACACACATTCATATATAGTTGTTGTTGTGTGCCTTCGTTTCTAACTTCGTTTCTAACTTACAACCTAAAGTGAACATATCACAGGGTTTTCTGGGGCTAAGAGTATGTGGCATGACCAAGATCACCCAGGAGGTTTCCATGGCCAAGCATGGAATTGAACCTGGTTTCCAGGGTGATAGTCCAATTCTTAAACCACTACACCAGACTGGCTTTCCAAATTTTACCTTACTCACTTGTTTTCTAAGCTAAACATCCTGAAATGGTCTTTCCTAAGTCCCTTTTGGTTGCCCTCAGGGTTCCTTTAAAAGCTCTTAAACTTGATTTTAAGCTCTTCTTTCTTACTGTTTATATTTATTGCCCATACCCGTTCATGTAGATGAGAAAGCAGGGAAGAGATGTTTTTAGTGCAAATAAGCACTCTAGCTAATCTGGCTTTTAAATTAGCACCATAAAGCTCACTAAAACAAGAATTGTTTCCAATTTAAATTGTTTCCAAACAAATTAAATTGTTTCCAAATTAAATTAATTTCCAAACAAGAGTATATGCACACATACACAGTCGTTGTTGTGTGCCTTCAAGTTTTTTCCAACTTATGGCAACCCTAAGGTAAAGCTATCACACAGTTTTCTGGGGCTGAGAGTGTGTGATGTGCCCAAGGTCACCCAATAGATTTCCATGTCCAAGCAGGGAATCAAACCCTGGTCTCCGGGGTCATAGTCCAATACTCAAACCACTATACCACGCTAGGTCTCTCACACATAACCCATATATATAGTGTGCCTTTGAATGACAAACTGTGAGCAACTCTGGTTGGTACTTAATATGTAATATTTAATGACATCACCAAGGTCATCTCTAGGTCCCAAGTTTTGTCCTAGAAGCCTTGGAGCCTGAAATGATGCTGAATCAGCAATCCTATTTATGGCAGTAATTTTATGGAGAACAAAACTGCACCATAGCCAAGCCTCCTTTCAAAGGCCAATGGTGTCTGGGGCAGATCTGATGCTGAAGCCCCCATCTCTGCTCCTGGCAAAGATCCCTCCATGCATGAGGCTCTGGTGTCCGGAGCCAGTGGCATAAACAGGAGCTGAGTCAGGGGCCTAAGACAGAAATATTAGTTTGTTGGACTACAGCTGTCAGAATCCCTCAGCCAACATTATCTGGGAGATTGTAGGAAGTGTCCTTTGAAAAACTAACTTGCCCAAGGCCAGTTGCTCAACTTTCCTCTCATCTGCCATGGGCAGCAATATTTACTGTTTTTCCTTCCTGTCTGTAATTACAAAGTTAAAACATTGGTCTGTGTTCCATGGACAATAGGCAGTATACTAACATAGCTACCCACACATGGAGCTAAGATGGTGCACAGATGGCCTTGGGCTGTGAATGCTGCTGTGGAGGTGACAATTCCTTTCAAATGAATTGTTCCAGTTCTCCTCCAAAGCAATTGTGTCTGAATAGGACATCACAAATAGGCATTATTTTATCAGCAGTATTCCAAGTGATTTTGCAGACATACAGCTTTGCACTGACATTGCACCGGACTTCTACAGTGGCTGAAATTTTCATAGGATAGCCATGCAGGTGAGAAGGAAAGGATGGTTTTCTGAATCAGTTACTTTCCCCAATTACTGCTGTATCTTGGCAAACTGTGTTCCTCTTTGGTGAAGAGGCCTTTGGGGGACATTGGCTGTGTGGTTAGTGTGGGGAGAAGACTATTGGTTACACTCATTCTTTTGTGAAGAAATTAAATCACTCCATGTTGAATGATTACGATATAGAAATAGCTATCAGATTTTCTATAAGTTGGTTCAGTCATCAGTTGAAAATGGAGATTGTAATCAAGAAATCAAAAGAAAGCTAGGATTTGGAAGGGAGGCTATGACATAATCAGATAGAATCATATAGTTGGATGAGACCACAAAGGACATCCAGTCCAACCCCCTGTCATGGAGGAAAACACAGTCAAAGCAATCTCAACAGGTGGTCATCCAGCTTCTCTTTATACACCTCCAAAGAAAGAGACTCCATCACACTCTCAGGCAGCACATTTCACTGTTGGACTGCTCTTACCATCAGGAAGTTCTTCCTAATGTTTAGGTGGAATCTCTTTTCCTGAAGACATTGCTCCATGCCCTAGCCTGTGGAGCAGCAGGAAACAAGCTACCTCCATCTCCCATATAACATCCCTTCAAATATTTAAACATGGCTATCATGTCACCTCTTAACTTTCTCTTCTTCAGGCTAAACCTACCCAGTTCCCTAAGCTGCTCCTCATGTGGCATGGTTTCCAGGCCTTCTACCATTTTTGTTGCCCTCCCTTGGAGACATTCCAGCTTGTCAATATCCTTCCTGAACTGTGGTGCCCAGAACTGGACACAGTATTCAGGTGGGGTCTAACCAAAACAGAATAGAATGGTATCGCTTTTTGATCTTTTTGCTAAGATCAAGTGTGTAGTGTAAATTATATTCTCAAGTGTAAGTCATATCATTTAATATAAAAGTCAGACTAATCCACCCCCAAATTTAGTAGACGTTTGCCAGTAGCCATGCTGGCTGGGGGATTCTGAGAACTGTAGTAACTTTCCAGTTGTAGTAGCTGACTTCTGAGGGCCCTTTTGCACTGCACAATTGATTGAATTGAATTGCACTGATTCCACTTTAATTGCCATGGTGGCATCCCACTGAATCCTTGGATGTGCAGTTTAGGGTGGCACTGGAGATCTCTAGCAGAGTTGTGTAAATATTTCAACAAACTACAGATCCCAGAATTCCACAGGATGGAGTCGTGGCAGTTCTAGTGGTACAAAATATATATATATATATAACAGTGTACAATATATAGGAGGACTCTGATAGAACAGACAGAACAGAACGAAGAAAAGGACCAGAAATAATAATCTATGTGATAAAGTGGGATTAGGATTAATTAACACCAAAACTATTTCTCAGACAGGTCAACAGGTAAATTTCAGTAGATGATAAAATAACAACCAGGTAACAAGAGCTAGTTGTATGCCTTCTCACTGTGTTTCCTCCAAAATGTTTCATGCATTACATGTTTATGGATGCATCTAAAATATGGATGCAGTGGAGAGACAATGGCTTCCTTCAGATAAATGGACTTTCCTTTCCTTCAGAGGACAGACTTTGTGGCAGAGAAATTCAGTTTTTTTCCCACAAAATGTGTCATGTGGCCTACAGACCTTGCCCACCGCAGCACTGAAGCCCTATTTGTCTTTCCATTCTGTTTAGACAATTCTGTTTATTTAAAGCATGAAAAGGAGTTGCTATCAGAGTTTGCTTTGACTAAGTTCAAAAGTTAGGAACTTGTCAGGAAGACCAGTTCCCAGCTCCTCCTACTTTTAGTAACTTTTTTTTTTTTAAATGCAGGCGGTGTGGAGGGACCCAGCTTGGCATTCTGCACCTATAAATAGCAAGCTGGAACTCCTTGACAGAAGGGTTTCTCAGTGGGGAGTCTGGAAGTGGTTTTGCACAGTAACAACAAATAAAAAGCATGGAAAAATAAGAAATCACCAGACTCTTGGAAAAAGCATTAGAGTATTCAGGTTTCTTGTTTCATCAGAGTCTTTGAGGGGGAAACAGCTACAGAGGAAAAGAATAGATGCATTGCTCCTGGGAAGTCCATAGCTTAACTGGGCTTGCTGAACACAAGAGCTTCTCCTCCTTCATTTTACAGTGATGATAGGAAGTAAGCTGGTTTAATCTTAGCAATCTCAAATAGGTTTCAGATGAAAATCTGGTTTCTTCACAAATGTCATCTAGTTAAGTATAAATTCAACCTTTCCTGTAGCTCTTAGGCAGAGCTTGGTAAAGTTATTTTTGGGAGACTACAATTCCCAGAATTCCCCAGCCAGCATGGCAGACAACAAAGAAACAGAAAGATTAGGATAGAAGGGAAAACATGGGCCATTTCCGCACTAGCCTGTTATAGTGCTGTTATTCCATTTTCAACATCCTATGGCTTAAACGGAAACCCCAGGATTCTATAGGATGTTAAAAGTGGAATAATAGCTAGTGCAGAAATGGCCATGAGCGTAACCAGGTGTTTCATGAGAGAAAGTGGACAGGAAAGAAAGATGGAAGGGAAGGAGAAGATATGCTGTCAGGGGTAGCTGGGAGTGGGAGAAGGAGATGAGAAAAAGAGCATGAGAGACTGAGAAAAAGCGGAAAATAGTGAAAAGAGAATTAAAACACAAAAGTATCAATTCCTTAAGCAGAGCTGAAGAAGAAAGGAATTTGTTCCATATTTTTTGCAAGAATGCTGCAGCTGACATGTGCCTCAGACTAAGAAATGAAATTTTTACTGCAGCTTCAAACATTTAAGATAGGGAGAGGAAGCCGGAATGAGTGGGAAAAGCCACAATGCAGCAATCCTGGAGTGCTATCTTAAATAACTCCTTCTAAGGCAGTTCAATATTTTGTAGTGCTGACTCCTCCCTCCCACTGAGCACTGGTGCTAGCCACAGTATATATATATATATATATATACATAAAAAAAAAACTTTCTGAGCAGAATGAGAGAGAGGAGATGGAAGCCCAGTGGCCTGGAGCAGTGGGGGCCAGAAAAACATTTTAGTGTGTATGTGCATGTATGTGCACACACTCATTTCAAGGCACTGTTCTCACCCTGCGATTCCTCCCTTGACATGAAGAACAGAGAAGAGGATCCAGACCCTGAAACTCAGAACCAGGCTCTGAGATCTAGGAATTCAATCCATCTGGGTGCTGCTTTTCCAGAAGACAGAAGAAAAGTAATTCATCCCCCAGCAAGTGAGTGACAGCCATAGGTATAACAGCTCGAAATATAACAAATAGGTTGCAATCTGTTTGGGGGAATCTGAGATGGGGGGGTGAGGAGGAGATGGCACCATGATTTCTCCTAAAACAGGGGACTACCACATCCATGGTGCACCTGAATTTGTAAAATTTCCTTCCTTCCTTCCTTCTTTTTTTTTCTTCCTTCTGGGCCAACAAATGCCCTAGCTCCCTCAAATACAAAAAAATGTCCTCTAATTAGGGGTCAGTGTGGGGGCTGCTAGACCACCTGTCCCCGCCAAGTGGCCTTGTGTTTTTATGTGGCCTCTGGGCCACACTTTCTCTAGCCCTCACGTACTCACATAAGTAAAAAGACTAGTTTTCCTTTCTGTTTCTAAATGAAAATTGTGTGTTTAGAGTAATGATCTGAAATAAATCCAAAGGTGTCAGCCTGTGTGGGACCCCAACAGCTGAAGCTTTTGCCCACACCTCCCTCTTTGGTTTGAGAACGCATTACCTGTCTCTGACAATGGTGCCTCTTGCTCAGAGACATCTGGAGCTGCATAGCGGGCTTGATCAGCCTGCAATGGTACCCAAACTCTATAGGTCAGGTGTTATGCTTGCATAGCATTATTTGCTGGGAAGCAGCAAACATCTCTCCTCATCAAGAACACCACATGACTGAATGAGAGGTCTTGTTGCTCAGCAACGTTATCACTGGAGTGTCTGGAGGCAAAAAAAAAAGTCATAGGGTCTTTAAGGAACAAACAACGGTTTGAAATAACTATTTCAATCTGCAATCTACTTGTATTTATTCTTAAGTACCCATTAAAGTCCAGCAAGCATCATAGTGGAGTTGCTATATTCTACTAGAGTGTAAATAATGAAATCGTTTTACAGGAAGATTTCAAGACCAAAATTAAGGATCCCAACAGTTCTGCAAAGCACAGGAGTGCTATTCTTTTAAACATCTGAGTTGTGATTGGCAAACAGGCACTGTAAATGAGCTGAGTTCCAATGTTCACTTTAAAAACTGATAAAATTGGTTGTATTGTACATCACTCTGAAATCTTTTCATATAGGGTGGGATATAAATATTTAAACATGCCAAGAAATAATTGCTGACCTGGATATGGAGTTCAGACTGTATTGATACCTTCCTATTTTGATGTTTACTTCTATGATTTCAAAGAACTAAAAGAAAAGAATTAAAATGGAACACATCTGAAAAAGACAATGGCCCTTTCTGCAGGATGTTGCCCTCCCGGCATGGAGATGCAAGAGGAACTGGACTGTGATGATCCTTCTGCATGATGTCGTTGCAGTCCTGCCCTTCTCGCATCCCCAGCTGGCATGATCGCAGGGTATATAATTAATGGAAAAACTCCATCAATGGCCCCCGATTGCATGAGGCTTCCATCACAGCCAGTCATGCAGAAGGGCTGGAAGTGCGATTGTGTGCTTCTTTCCCCACTGCAGCATGGGAAGAAGGCCTGCTGCAGTGCGGAAGGAAGGAGTGCATCCTGCACCGCATCCTTCTACAGCAGGCAGCTGGTTGGGTGTGGAGGGGAGCGTTTGGGGACATGCTTCCATGCTGCCAGAGGCGCTGCCAGGATTGCAACAGGACAATGGGGGAGAGCGTTGTTGTGAGGAAACGGCCAATGTGGCTGCAGAGAAAATGAATGGAAGTGAAAAGAAAAATGAATATGTATAAAGAATGGAAGGAAGGTCAAATCACTAAGAAAGAATACAGATGTGTAATCCAAGCTTGCACTAATAGTATAAAGCAAGCTGAAGTTAAGAATTTGCTGAGAATGGCTAGGTAAGCAAGGAGCAATAGTTTGCAGGTGTAATACTAAAATGCCTTTCCTAATCTGCAGGAACAGGTCAGAACCAAGAGCTCAATATGAAGAAAGTAACATTCATCCAGAGAATCCCTACTGGAAGCAACAGTCTACTTTTAGCTATCATTTTCCCTCAAAATAGCTCAAAATGTAATGATATCTCATTTAGAATCCCTTGACTTAATTTTTCTCATTGAAAGCAACAGATCAGTGCTTTAGTTTGGCCCAGTTTGTGCATTCACATATGGAACTACACAAACTGTATGTTTTCTTCCACTCACACCTCACTAGAACCTAGTCTCTGTGTTTATGGAACGTTACAGCATGACTGTGGGTTCTCAATGTAGGTACATGTTGTGGTTTCCATTTTTGGCTCATCTGAGACAACAAACCATATATCAACAGGATGGTGGACTGTACACTTGTAGGCATGAGCTCAGTTGTTTGGTTGGTTAAAAAAATCCTTATGGGATATTGGGGTGGGGAGGCGTGTATGAGAGGTGGGATAACCTGGAAAATGGTGGTGTGATGGACAAAATGTGAGAATCCATGGAAGACAAAAGCAGAAATCTTTGGATTACCTTGCAGAGTTGTTGAACTAATTCATCGTGACTTCCCAACAGATTCATAACCCTGGGTGAGGCACTATGTTCTGGCTGTCACAGACTTGACGAAGATAAAATGAGGTGATTTCCAATATAAGCAGATTGTAGTATGTTACAAATTATAAAATAACTGGCATACATACCTGGCATTGGCCAGGATCTTTTTTCTCATGGGTGATACTTGTTAGAAAGATTTGAGATTCTGTATCTCTAATTCCCCAAACTGTACCTGTAACTTTCCCCCCATATTCCCCAATTCAATCTGTATTCAGAGTTATTAACATACAGAGATTGGGTTCCTGAGGGAATACACTGCCCTCCTCCTTGCTGCTAGGTCTCATCATCATAGCAACCGGTCAGACCCAAGAGCTCTCTGGCTGATAATTCTAAAGGCCTCTCCTTAAACTGCAAACCCCAGGATTCCATTGAATCTTCTCGGGCAGCTAATCATATGAGGTCTTTGCCTGACACAGAAACAAACATACAAACTTTGACTTTTATATATAGTAGATCAGATCACATCACATAGCAAATAACACATTTCTTGCTCTGAGCAACAGTTGGTATCAAGTTGATGGGGAAACTGGGAAGAACTGGGTTATACTGGCCAAGAACTGGGCCCATAACCACTGATGGGAGATGACTTACAGCACCAGCACAAAATTATCCCTGGAACTGCTGCCTCTGGACACAGTATCTCAGGGGCAAGCATAAACATAGCAGCGCTTCCAAACAGCAAAAAGCGTGTGCAGCAGAGTACAACTACAGCATCAGCTCTGACCCCTCTACCCACTGATTAGTTAACTCACGGACACAGAGTTTGTCATCCAAAATACCTGGAAGCTTTAATCTTCAAAGCTGCAATATGTATATCTATACACAGGATACGCAGATCCACAGGCAGATATTCAGCGTTAGACAGAGATTCGGATGCAGAGATACGGAGTCAGAGAGTCAGAGAGAAAGCAAGCATTCTCGCTCCTCTTTTATACACACCTGCTTCCATGTTATCACTCAGTGCCATTTGCATGATGCAACCCCTTGCCATGATTTCACTATCATGACTCAGCCCTTTACTCCATGTCCCCTAGGGAATGTGTCATGACTTGCTAAGACATTCCCCAGGTGTTCCACGTGCTCATCAAATGTATTTTCTACTGGGGCAAATGTCGCCGCATTTTTATCCCACATAAGTAAAGGGCAGTGTGGATCTGAGGAGATGCATGTTTTTTCTGAGAAGCTGATGGTATTGTATATGGTTGTTCTGACAGACCTGCCCGACACAGTTCACATTTTAGCTTACTAACATATGTTAGATAGCGATTTTCTCAAGAAAACCTCTTTTAGCTTTTAGCTTTGTGGCTGGGCAGACAGGAACCCATATTAAGAATATAAGAACAGCTGTACTGGATCAGACTAAAGGCTAACCTAGTCCTGTGTTCTGTCCCCATAGTAGGCAACCAAATGCCAATGAGGAGTCCATATATAGGACCTGTGTGTTTTAACACCTCTGCACTAAGCTTCCCAGTGATTAGTACTGAGTGGTTTGCTGCCTCTGATACTAGAATCATAGAATCACATAGGCCACAGGGGCCATCCAGTCCCAGCCCCTGCTATGCAGGAACACACATCAAAGCACTCCCAACAGATGGCCATCCAACTTCTGCTTAAAAACTTCCAAAGAAGGAGACTCCAGCACACTCCGAGGCAGCATATTCCGCTGCCAGACAGCTTTGACTGTCAGGAAGTTCTTACTGAGGAGTCTCTTTCCCTGCAGCTCGAATTCATTGCTCCTGGTCCTAATCTCTGGAGCAGCGGAAAACAAACCTGCTCCCTCCTTGACATGGCATCCCTTCAAATGACTATCATGTCCCGTCTTAACCTTCTCTTCTGCAGACTAAACATCCCCAGCTCCCTAAGCCACGCCTCATTGGGCATGGCTTCTAGACCCTTCACCATTTTGGTCACTCTGCTCTGGACACACTCCAGCTTGTCAATATCCTTCTTGAACTGAGGTGCCCACAACTGGACACAGTATTCCAAATGCGGTCTAACTAAAGCAGAATAGAGTGGTACCATTACCTCCCTTGATCTAGACACCATACTTCTATTGATGCAGCCAAGAATCAGATTGTCTTTCTTGGCTGCCGCATCACACTGCTGGCTCATGTTCAGCTTGTGATCTACCAAGACTCCTAGATCCCTTTTACATGTACTGTTATCCAGCCACGTGTCCCCCATCCTATATTTGTGCATTCCATTTTTTCTGCCAAAGTGCAGGACCTTACATTTCTCCCTGTTGAAATTCATGTTGTTAGCTTTGGCCCAATCTGTCAAGGTCATTTTGAAATTTGACACTGTTCTCTAGAGTATTAGCAACCTCTCTTAATTTGGTGTCATCTGCAGATTTGATCAGCATGCCCTCTACTCCTTCATCCAAGTCGTTGGCCATTTCTGCACGGGGCGAGGGAATCACCCCGTGCCGCTACTTACTGGGTCTTATGGCTCCCCGGTCTGGTCCAGGCTGCTCCGGAGCAGTGCATGCTCATCGCTCCATACTGCTCTGGCTTCTGGTTGGTTGAAGGTCTCGACCAATCGCTGAAGCTTGCCAGCCTAAAGCCTGCCCCCGCTAGATCACAGGCTCGTATTGGTGCGAGTCTGCAAATCTGCACAAGGGAGCAGGCTCACACTGGTGCGCTCCGTGCTTTTGAAAAACTGAAAGAAACAGGTTTTTTAAAAGCACGCTGGATGACCACTTGGGGTCGTTCTGGAGCCTTGCTGAGGTGTGGATCTATGTTGAATAGTCCGTATCCTGTCCGTTCCCAGGTGCAGACGTCCTCCCTGGAGGACGGACTGCACCGTTTCAAATACCCCGTGCAGAAATGGCCATTGATGAAGATGTTGAAGAACCCTGTGGCACCGCACTGGTCACTTCTCTCCAGGATGAAACCCAGCCATTGGTGACCACCCTTTGGGTTTAGTTGGTCAACCAATTACAAATCCACCTAACAGTAGCCCTGTTCAGCCCGCATTTTACTAGCTTCTTTACAAGAATATATAACCATAATGACTAGCTTCCATTGATAGTCTTATCCAGTATAACATTCAACACTATTCTGTTCTAGTACATAAGATGAATCCTATTTTGAGTTCATCTGTCATGCTTGTAATCCACTCTTCCTCCAAAGAGCTCACGTGCAAAACATATGGAAGTTACCCCACGCCTGGTCATGCTCACACCCCCAAAGACCTGCCTGTGCTTATTTCTGATTTTTGTAGATGCCAGCGACTCTTCTCTATGGCCTAGAGGCCTTGGAAGTCAACAGCACTGTCAAAAACCATTCTTTGTAAGTTATGGCATCATGTCAAACCACAGTTTGTAGAAACCAGAGTTTGCTGACTTTCTTCAAACCTCTATTTCAAAGTCTGCTCACTTGTACATTAAAAAAAATTGGAACTATAGCTGAATATGACATCTGAATAGAGCCAATTATACTCCTCCAAAGTCTTTCCCTGTACCTTTTCAGTTCCATGCTTCTTTTTTTTTCTTTTCCCAGCTATGCATTCAAGAACAGAGATGCACCCTTTGATGGACAAAAGAAGCTGTGTTAATAATATTGCTGTTTTTGCTCAAAGGTCTTTCTTATTTCGGCTTCTAACATTCATAGTTAAAAGAAAGCACCAAATCCCATCCTAGCATTTTCTGCTGTAATTGGTACTAACAACCCACAGTGAAGTTTTCTTTTCTTTTTTTAAAAGCATGTTTAAAAGATTTGGCAAAAGAGTATTTTTAGGCTTGTGGATTAACATGCACTAACCCATTCCCTCCTCCTCCCCGCCCGCCACTTGATCCTTATGGATTTGCCTGAGTCATGGATTTCTTACTAGGCTTGTTAACTCTGTTATTTTTTTTCAAGCCACTAGAATAAAGAAATCTTTTACTGAGAGCCACTCATCAGGATTTAAACCATGAATAGACTGAACAACCTCACTGACTCCTTTGGGGGTAACCTTTGACCCTACTGGGTCAGATGGCAATGGATCTTTAGCCTCCTAAATGAAGCAAGATGATAGCTCAAAACAAGCATTTTCTGTGTCCTTGCAGATGCACTAAACCAGTGACAGGCCAGATAAAAGATGGAGTCTGTTGGCATTTTATTTTCACAGCTGTTTTTCTACAAAATTGTGTGTGTGTGTGTGTATGGGGGGGGGAATGATAAAGTAGATAGAATATCAAAGGCTATGGAAACTGTTATGGAAAGGGAACACCAGCCCAAGAGCCTTGCAAGATCTGCTCTATATTCTTCTTTTATGATTCCAGAGTGTGATTTCCAACTGGGACTTTATTCTCTGCTGCACAGCAAGTGAAGTGAAGTGTCAAAGCATTCCAGAACTGAAAGGCAGCAAAAGTGCTTTAAAACAAAATAAAATCCCTCATTTCCAACTCTATGCAGTCTTGACAGTAAGTTCACATCAGGATCATTTCACACTCAACCAGTTTCAGGCTCAATAGGAAGGTGCAGACAGTCACGGCTTCTTAGCAGATGTACCTGTAAGACACAGGGAAAATAGAAGCAGCCAGGTAACACCAGGCATCTCATACCTCGGACTGCTGAGTGAGTTGTCATTTGTTACAAATTGCTGAAAGTACTTGTCTCCCTGTTTAACGGAGCTTTTGTTTACTTTGCTGAAGTTTGCTTTGCAGTAACTTGAACAGATAAACAGTGGTTGCTTATTTGAAGGTATATTAACAAAGATAGCTTTGAGCAGGAGTGGGCAACTTCAGGAAGCTGGATACCATTGGGTGCACACACAACCCACTGCCAAAACGCCTAATGTCTTTTTTTTTGTTCCCAAATGTACCCCAACACCTTCTAGGGGCTTTGGGGGGCATTTTCACCATGTTTTTAGTCTCCCCAGGTCATTTTAGGCCCAGGAAAGGCCTATTTTCAAAACAGGAAATGACTGGGGCCTTTTCCACACCCTGCCATGTCCCGTTGTGCTCTGGTGGTGATCCTGGCAGTGGCTCTGCTAGCAAGGGAGAGTGACCGGAGCGCTCCCCTCTGGATCAGACTCTCCCTGCTGAAGGAAGTGCGATGGATATGCCTCTTCCTTGTGCAGCATAGCCAGGAACTTTCCCAGGCTGTACTGGGGCAAGAAACACCTGCATCGCACTTCTGGGGCTTCCACAGGCCAGATAAGTGCGGGATGATGGTGTAATCACAGGTCATTGATGGGGAAAACTCATTCATTATTTAAGCTGCGATTGTACCACCTGGTGATGGGAGAAGGACCACAATGATGTCATTTAGAACTGCTATCGTGGTCTTGCTCCTCTCCCGTCCCCATGCTGGGACAACAGCGTTCTGCGGAAAGGGCCTGGAAGTCACTTCTGATTTACTTTTGCTTTCTTTCAAAAGGCCTTTCCCAAGCCTAGAATGGCCCCTGGTACCATTTTGACCCCAGGGAAGCACTGAGGACCAAAAAAAGGTCCCAAGGACCTGCATGAAGCCTACATGCCTCATTTTGCCTGTCCCCAGCTTAGAGCATAGCCTGAATGGGTATGGGTTGGGAGTCTGTGAATGAGTGTGTTAAGCTGATTTAACTTTGTGTTTTTATTGTTTTATTGTTTACCGGATTTAAAAAAAAACACCAATTTCTATTAATAAGATTTTAGCTGTCCTTTCATTTGTTGTAAGCTACCCTGAGTCCCTTGCTGGGAGAAAGGCGGGATATTAAAAATAAATAAATGAATAAAAATGTATCCATGCTGCCATAGTAAAGGCAAAGCGATAGGATTCAGTTTGAAATAATGGCTGTGGTTCAGAGGTACAGCACATCTTTTACCTGTAAAATGTGCCAGCCTCCATTCTTGGCATTTCCAAGTCACATTAGCAAATAATCTTAATATAGGACAGTGCAGACAATACTGAGATGGATGGACTAACGTTTTGACTTGCACTGGAAAATGACACTTACTGGGTAATAGCTTATAGAGATCTTGAAATACAGGCCAGTAGATGCAGCGTATTCAATGACAGGTTGTGCTACGTGGACCTGCACAGCGATTTGGATATAGGTGCCCTATATCTAAGATGCATTGACTTCTTTTCCACTTTTATAAGCTTAGGTTTTGGAAATACTGGAATACTGCGGAACAATGGGGAATGGACATCGGCCTCTGGCAAGTCAGGCTGGTAGGATCACATATATTGTTGTTTAACTAAGGCAGGCCTGTATTTGAAGATACTCTCTGGCCATTTCCGCATGGGGCGAGCGAATCACCCCATACCGGTACTTACTGGACCTTTGGGCTCGACACTTGGATCCAGGCTGGTCCGGAGCAGTGTGTGGCCGCTGCTCCGCACTGTTCCAGGGACGAAAATGGCGGCTTCCAGTTGGTGGAGGCTCTCCACCAACCGCTGAAGCTCGCCAGCCTAAAGCCTGACCCCAGCAGATTGCAGGCTCGCACTGGTGCGAGCCTGAAAATCTGCACTGGAGCGCGGGAATGGAGTGGTGCGCTCCATGCTTTTGAAAGACCTCTTTCAAGTGGCCTTTCAAAAGCACGCTGGACGACCACTTCGGGTCGTTCGGGAATGGGCTGAGGTGCGGATCTACAGTAAGTAGGTCTGACCCTGTCCGCTCCCAGGTGCAGACGTCCTCTCTAGAGGATGCTCTGCGCTGTGTCTTTAAGCGTGTGCGGAAATGGCCTCTGTTTCAAGAGTTGGGAACTCAAGAAAGATGGAAGGCTGGACTCTTTTTCTCCAAGCCCTCCATGGGCCAGAATACAGTTACACTTCCCTGAGGTCATTGGCTTTGCTTTTCACACACTGCATGCAGCCAGCACATACTAAAACCACCCAGCCACACCCAGCCACCAATGTGTGGGTTGGACGGGGCTTTGCCTGCCTCGTTCCTTTCCCTTTGAGGGAGGACACTGAGGTGGCCAAGCCTGGCAAAGATCCAAATGCACACTGTAGGGATGTGCTTGCAGCTAATGCATGGAGGTAGGATGAAGGTGGGAATCATGTGGGCTTCTAGATGCCACTGGTCCATCAATATTTGGCATGCTGCATAATCCTTACCTCTACCCCTGCCCCTACCCTAGTCTAGAAGCACATATTCTGTTCTCAAAGCTGGCAGTCCTAGGAGGTCATAAGAGTGCCAGGTGAGAGTGGATTGCCTCCTCTACTGTATCCCTTTTGCTCCCTTTCAGCTGGCATTCCCAGAACTTTTTTGCTTTTTGGTAGTACATTCCCCTCCCTCTTTTTTTGTTGGCCATTCATAACTGAAAAGGAAAGAACTTGAACACACAGTGGTGGCATGCTCTCAAATTCTAGCTGATGTGGAATGTGTATAGCAGAATGTTACTACACTCATGCCCTGCTCTGGGACTATCTGTGGGCATCTGGCTGAAAATTGCAAGAGGAGAATGCTGAATTAGATTGGTCTTTGGACCAGTCCAAAGCAGGGCACTTCTTTTGTTCTTAAATCCAAGTGAAATTTAGTAGAGTTTACTTCTGAATAGATGATTGCATTGAGATTTGCTGGCGGCGAAAAGGCTCAGAAAATTGTACTTAAATATATCTAGCAGCAAGGTGTGTGTGTGTATGTGTGTGTTTTTTAAAAAAAATAAAATTTAATGACATCCAGGAGGCCAACTAGGCTAAGAAGGATAATTGTGAAAAGCAGTTGTTGTGCAGATTAGTGGAGAGCTTTTCTCCTCCTCTTGGGGAAGTCAGCAAATTGCATGATGATGTCTAATGCTTTATCCAAGCAATCATCACCAAAATCCCCTTGTCATGCAAAGCACTCAACTGTCTCCTCCATCAGTTTTGTCAATGGCTGGGTGAATGGACATCAAAAAATGCTCCCATTGTGCAGGGAGAGGCTTTTCAAGTGTAAGCAAGAGGGAGAAAAAGAATGCTTTCCCATAGTTGCTGGGAAGATGCCAAATATCTTTAGCAGTTCACCCAGTTAATGTATATTGACTAGTCATTGAAATGAATCTAATCACTCTTTAAGTGTGTGTGTGTTTGAAGCCCTCTGGAGTTAAAAGAAAGGGGAGGACTCACATGGCTTCCTTTGGGTGCATTTTTCTTTTCTACTATGCAGGCCATAGAGCTAAAACAAGCTCCATCCATTATTTGATTTGGGAGATGCAACTCCTATTGTTTTTAGAGCTGCAAGAAGAGATGTCATCACCACCATCATACATTTTTATGTTTCAAGTCAAAGGGCATGTCAATTATGAACTATGACAGATGAATACAGTCATACAAAGTAACAGTTCAATCCTGCAATAAAGCAGGGATAGATTACAGACATGTGAAGGATGTAGTCCTCCTTCCCACTGCAGTTTACAGCAGTCTTTTCAAGGTTCTTTTCCTGATTTTTTTTTGCTGTCAAACAAAAAGAGGGACCTTGGGCAAAGGCATTTGGATGGTTCAAAAGTGATGAAACCCATTTTTGTGTTCATGTTCCTCCCACAAAAGTATGTGTATTATGTAGGGTTATGTCAGCACCAACAGCTTCCCCCACAGTTTGTTATGGTTTGCATAATTTCAATTAACTAGTTTTAAATTTGTTTTGATTGATAAATGTTTTAATATGCTTTTAATCTTTTAAACTATTGTTATAGTTTTAAATGGTTCTAAATTGTTCTAAATTTTACTATATGTGCCTTGAAATCTTTGGATATAGAGAAGGGGATATAAATATTTTAAATAAGGAAGTAATGAAGTAAGTGAAGGAGGCAGGAGTGGCTGAATATACCACCTGACATGGGACCAGAAATAGAGCTCTATTACCATCCTCTCCACATAATTGCTTTGTAAAGTCAGAGAGGACCTTACAGTAGAGTGTGCATCAGATGCCTGTTACCTTGAGTGTGTGCAGAACATAACACAAAAAAGAAAGTAGACCTGAGGGTGGTAGTAGTTCTTTCTCCTCCTCCTCCTTTTTTAAACTGGGGGCAGAGCTGACCCTACCAGGAGGCAGAGTGTAGCCTCTTTCTCAAGCAGCCAATGGTGGAAAATGGGAGTGTCAATGAGGAGGAGAGAACAGTGAGTGCCATACAAACTTCTCCCAGGTGCATACTCCTAGGACCCCTTAGTTTACATATCAAATTTTGTACATCTAGGTTTCAAAGTCTTGGAGTTGTGGCTCTGACGCACATCCTCTTTTATTATCAGACATTTAGCCTGACCAATATACAGTCTGACTTTCATGGATTTGATTATTTGCAAATTTCTCCAACCCCTGTCCACCCACCTCAGGTGCTTCTTTTCTAGGGGAACCTTCCCCCTCAACAGGTCCAATCAGGCTGCACAGCCCTTTAAAAACCTGCCCCTGGTCCTTCTCCTTCTTCACTAACCGCTGCCTGGCCAGCTAAGGATTGCTTGCAACCTAATTTCTCAGCACCACAAAGCTTCCCCTGATGCCCCCCTTAACTCCCAGGAGGTAGGTGCAAGAGAGAGAGAGAGAGGAAGGATAGGATTACCATGCTTATCACCTCTCCCTTCCCTGACCTGTTTTGGACCTTGGATGCCTGTTCTCCCTACCATGTCTTGGTCCCCTTCCCACAGACACACATTTTGATATTTGTGATTTTTTCACTTTTGCGAGGGTCTTGTGCCCCTAACCCTAGCAAATGTGAAGGGCCAACTGTAACTGGGTGCTTAACAGAAGCAAAACGTCTAATGAGGTAGACCCAGCCTAGGAAAGCTTATGCTACGTGCTTCTTTCTCTCCATTAGTCTCACAGGTACTACAAGATCCTTTTGCAGGAGCCAAACAGTGACAAAGACACTGCCTGCAGTCACATACAATCAAGGTATCAAGAATGTACAAGGGAAGAAGAGAGGGATACAAGGATGAATGAGAACAAAGCAGGAAATCCAGTATGCAGGTATGGTTTCATTTCAGCTGGAGAGTGGAGCAGGACCATGGTGTAGTTGAGAGATTTTTGTTTTAAAAAAGAACAGAACTCGTGATGTCATCTGTCAAAATACTAGGGTAATTGAGGGAATCTTCTCCTTTTGACATGCGAATGAAATGATAATGTGGTTTTCAAGTTCTCCTGTTGTTTGTGACAGATTAGCAATTCAGGGAAGAGGTGGGAAACAAGCAGCTTGTGACTACATGCACTTCCTGCACTTCTATGGTACCCAGATCAATGAATCCAATAGCTGTCACTAGTGGGGGAGGTTTTTTTTTTTTAATTATGCTAAAAATAATAAGAACCAGACTGTTAGAAAGCTGCATGAATTGTAATCTATCTCTAATAAAAACAGGGTGGCAATTGTGTATGCCATGTTCTGAATGAAGCACTTGCAGGGGGGTGGGGGGTCTGAAATAGCACTTCAGATACCACTGAACACTTGAGTACCCAGTACCCCCAACCTTGGCTGAAAATGTGTTTGGGCCAAAAAATCTCACTTGCATGGATTTGACAAAACAGTGCTTTGGGAAGAAGGCAAGGCCGCTGAAACAAGCCTCCCTACAAAACATGATTGTTATGGTGTCTTGTGGCCACCAAGAGCTCTGGAGGAATCCAGAATGGGATGCTGTTATGCACTGCTCTCTAGAATACGTCTACATGTGGTGGTGGTGGTAGTGGTGGTGTGCCTTTAACTTACTTCCAGCTTATGGCAACTGTAAGATGTACCTATCACAGGGTTTTCTTGGCAAGATTTGTTTAAGAGGAAGGTCACTATTGCCTTTGTCTAAGGCTGAGAGAATATGGCTTGTCCAAGGTCACCTGGGGGGGTTCCATAACCAAGCAGGGATATGAACTCTGGTCTCCCAGTGTTCAAGTCAAATGCTCAAACACTATGCCACTCTGGTTCTCATGTCCACAACTACTCTAAAGCAAGATGCAGATCTATGCTTTAGTGAAAGGGTGTCTTAAAAAACCCTGAAAGTTAATTTAACTTTCTCACTTTGGGGGAAAATGCAGGTGTGGCCTGTGGCAGGTCCTAAGAGATGTGTAAAAATTGTCTTCTAGACTTACTGAAGTTGTTCACTCTGATGCAGGAAGTCTAGTAAATGAGGCAGGTAATTAAGTAGAGCCTGGATATTTCTTTTTTGGTCTTTGGTCTTTCCTGGTCTTTGTTCTAAGTAGCAAGAAGGATATATAAACAGGAGTAGGGGACCATTTTTTTTGCCCATTTTACAGATCCACTGAAGCCCATCCACAGACCACCTAGGGGTCCATGGACCACACGTTAAGAACCCTCTGCTTAAATAATGTCACTTTTTTTTTGGAAGATTGTTTTCGTTTCTGATTAAAAGTTAACAATTCTATCAATCCTGTAGTTACCTACTGACAGTCTAAGGTCCTTTCCACATGTGGGAAAGGAACCACGCGAAAACGGGACTCGCCGGATTTCTTCGGCGTCTGGTTGAGTCTGTTGGGACGAGGAGCAGTGCGAGCTCGTCGCTCTGCACTGCTCCGGCGTCCAAAAGGTGGCTTCCGGTTGGTGGAGGCTCTCCACCAACCGGAGAAGCTCGTCAGCTAAAGCCCACCCCCGGCAGATCTGCAGGCATGCATTAGTGCGCGCCTGCATATCTGTACTGGAGCACAGCAACGGAGCGGACTGAGGTTCAGAACTGCAAAAAGCAGTCCGCCCCAGTCCACTCTACGGTGCAGAAGACCTCCGTCGGAGGTCGCTCTGCACCGCTTAGAAAGCCCGGTGTGGAAAGGGCCTAAGTCTTGTTGAGGACTAAATTTTGCTGAGTTCATTGGTACTTTCTCGCAAGTAAATGGGTACTGACTGGTTGCATTTCAGGGGCTGACGCTCTCTTGTTAAAACATGGTGTCACAAGCTGAACCAAGGCAGTTAGAAGAAAGCACCACTGAGTTTCACAGGTTGGTCCTGAATAACTCTTTCTGGTCAAGCCGATCTTAATAACAGTATCAGGCTGTGTACTGCTCCTTTATGGTTTATCTGAGTACAACATACACATACAGATTGTCATGATGAAATCTCACACTTCTGAAAACACTCGAGGGTATGAGGACAAATAAGGGACAGCGTGGTTTAATAGTATGAGCATTGGACTATGATGCTGGAGACCATGGTTTGATTTCTACTCAGCCATGGAAACTCACTGAATGACCTTGGCAATTGGAATGCACAAATATAGGCTGGGAGACATGTGGCTACATAGCAGTACATGTGAAAGGGATTTAGGAGACCTGGTAGATCACAAGCTGAACATCAGTCAGCAGTGTGATGTGGCAGCCAAGAAAGCCAACGCGATCCTTGATTGCATCAATAAGAGTATGGTGTCTCGATCAAGGGAGGTAATGGTATCACTCTATTCTGCATTGGTTAGGCCTCATTTGGAATACTGTGTCCAGTTCTGGGCACCTCAATTCAAGAAGGATATCGACAAACTGGAATGTGTCCAGAGGAGGGTGATCATAATGGTGAAGGGTCTGGAAGACATGCCCTATGAGGAACGGCTTAGGGAGCTGGATATGTTTAGTCTGCAGAAGAGAAGGTTAAGAGGGAACATGATAGCCATGTTTAAATATTTGAAGGGAGGGAGCGGGCTTGTTTTCCGCTGCTCCAGGGACTAGGACAAGGAGCAATGGATTCAAGCTGCAGGAAAGGAGATTCCACTTGAACCTCAGGAAGAACTTCCTGATTGTCAGAGCTGTCTGGCAGTGGAATGTGCTGCCTTGGAGTGTGGTTGAGTCTCCTTCTTTGGAGGTTTTTAATGAGAGGCTGGATGGCCAGCTGTTGGGAATGCTTTGATGGGTGTTCCTGCATAGTAGGGGGTTAGACTCGATGGCCCCTGGGGTCTCTTCCAACTCTATGATTCTATGATTCTATGTCATATAATCTCAGCCCCAGAAAATCCTGTGATAAGTTCACCTTAGGGTCACCATAAATCAGAAATGACTCGAAGGCACTCAGCAACAACAACAAGAACAAGAGGCACATTCTTTTATTGTTTATACAGCACCAACAAAAAAGAGGAAATCTATGGTGTCCATGCCCTGAACTTTGTAGAGATCATATGCACTGAAATCCACTGTTTTGTCTTAAAACTGAGAGGGCTATTGATGAATCTGTAAAAAAGCAGAACAGTTTGTTGACTGGGGCTCCAGTATTAAACATTGTGTCAGTTTATCAGCTTGACCCATTGATGTCATGTTTGTGCCATGCTTCAGTAGCATTATGCTTTGTGATGGTGCTCCATTGGTAAAACTTGTAGCTAACAATATAGTGAGGCATGCTATAGGATCAGGCATTAAGATACTGTTAATCAATTGGCAATCCTGTTAGCAATTATCTGACTTGTGTAAACTGATGCCGTATTGAGCCCAAACATGTTTTCTGCTCTTGTTAAATTTCCCAGGGGAACACTGCTGGAGTCAATGTGTCTGTATCTGAAAGCAGTTAGGCAACAGCCAAATAGCTAACAACTATCAAACTAGTCCCCCATTGATCTCAAATGGAACCTAGCATTGGTGTTATGGGATAAAATGCATGCTAGCTTTGATGTCTAGCATGTGGAATGGTTTTTGGAATGTTCTCCATAAAATGAAATGTTTCGAGACTGTTAAACATCAATAGGGATAGTTCATGCAAGATTGCAGAGTAAGATTCTGGATCTCTTCTGATTCCTTCTCATACACATTTCCTGCTAAAGATCTCAAAAATGTTTCTACTCATAAAACAAAACAAGCAAACAAATGTGGGATGTCCCTTTTCTTGACACAAGATGTTCTCGGGTACACCTGCACCAAGTGCAAGCTGGTCACCTTCTTGGAGGAGAAGGCTCACCAGCTGGAGGCACGAGTTTCTGATCTTCATCTTATTAGGGCAGGTGAGGAGTTTTTGGATAGGGCAGAGAAGACCTACCGGAAGACCGAATGCACAGAGGAGCTACCAGATCAGGAAGTCAGCACACTGTGCCAGGAAACGGAGGCTTGGGCGAATGTCACATGGAGGAGTAGAAGGACCAGGAAGGCAACAGAGACTCTTAACCTACACAATTGCTTCAAAGTTCTTGGCCTTACGAACAATGAGGTGCGCCATGCAGAGGGAACAGAATGTCAACAAGAAGGAATCCAACTTCAGCAACAGGAACTAGATCAATGCTCCCAGCCTCAACAGAATGCCCAAGCAGTCCTAGTAGAACATGCTCGTTGAGGAGCCCAGGACAAGCCTCAGAGGAGGCGAGTTCTGGTTGTTGGGGACTCTTTGCTCAGAGGAACTGAAACGGCAATTTGCAAACCGGACAAGTTCAATCGAGAGGTCTGCTGTCTTCCTGGGGCCAGGATCAACCACATAACAGAGAGGCTAACCAGGCTGGTTAAACCCACTGACCATAAGCCCCTCATTTTGGTTCATGTCGGAACCAATGACACTGTGAGGAGCAGCTTTTACCACATCGCAAAGGACTACGAGCTTATGGGGACGAAGCTTAAGGACGTTGGTGCGCAGGTGGTCATTTCATCTCTCCTCCCAGTTCAAGGATATGGCGCATGTAGGGAAAGGGCAATAGCAGAGGTGAACAACTGGCTCCGCACGTGGTGCCGCCGGCAACAGTTTGGGTTTTTGGAACATGGCCTGAGTTTCCATGAACGTGGGCTTCTGGCAAGGGATGGGCTGCACCTCACAAAACTTGGCAGGAATGTTTTTGCAAACAGTCTCGCGAGGAGGATTAAGAGGTCTTTAAACTAAGTTCCGCTGGGGAGGGAGACAATATTATTCAGGGCAAGGACTCGGCGAGCGCAGGGGGAAAAGGCCCAATTGATACTGCACAAGTAGTACAAGAGGCCAATGGCAGGAGGAGTAGAAACAATAGTACAGGACTTGCAGGAAGGGCCCGGGGACTTAAGTGTCTATACACTAACGCACCGAGTATGGGAAACAAGCAGGATGAAGTTGAACTCCTAGTACAACAAAATAAATATGATTTGATAGGCATCACTGAGACCTGGTGGGATAAGTCTCATGATTGGAATATAGGAATAGAGGGGTATAGCCTATTTTGTAAAAATGGACCAAACAAGAAAGGAGGAGGAGTAGCCTTGTATGTCAAGGATGTTTTCACCTGTGAAGAGATGTGTGACTTAAACCCAGAAAGCCAGGTCGAGAGCATTTGGGTAAGAATTAAGGCAGCGAGAAACAATAGGGATGTTCTGGTGGGGGTTTACTACAGACCTCCAACCCAGGCTGAGGACTTTGATGATGCCTTCCTCAACCAAATGACTGCACATTCAAGGGGGAGAGATACAGTAATAATAGGAGATTTCAATTACCCGGATATATGCTGGCAGTCAAACTCTGCCAAGACAGCAAGGTCCAGCAAGTTTCTTGCTTGTCTTGCAGACAATTCCATGGTCCAGAAGGTGGAAGAGGACACAAGGGGATCAAATATTCTAGATCTGATCCTGACCAACAGGGATGACCTTGTTAATGAGGTAGAAGTGGTTGGATCTTTAGGAGGGAGTGACCATGCCTTATTGGAATTTGGCATTCAGTGGGAAGGAGAAGATAAGTGTAGCCAGAAACTCATCTTAGATTTTAAAAAAGCGGACTTCTGTAAACTTAAGGAGCTGCTGGCTGAAATTCCGTGGTCAAGAATAGTGAAAGAGAAAGGAGTTCAGGAGGCATGGGAGTTCCTTAAATGAGAGATACTGAAGGCACAGGGGGGAGTGATCATGCCCTATTGGAATTTGGCATTCACTGGGAAGGAAAAGGTAAGTTTAGCCAGACACTCATCTTAGATTTAAAAAAAGCAGACTTCTGTAAATTTAGGGAGCTGCTGGCTGGAATTCCGTGGTCAAGAATAGTGAAAGGGAAAGGAGTTCAGGAGGCATGGGAGTTCCTTAAAAAGGAGATACTGAAGGCACAGTCTAAAACTGTGCCAATAAGGAGGAAAGGCATCTGAAGAAACCAGAATGGTTGACTAAAGAACTCTCAGCTGAGCTAAGTGTTAAGAGAAACATGTATAGGAAATGGAAGAAGGGGAAAACCACCAAAGAAGAATTTAAGCAAGTAGCCAGGAGATGTAGGGAGGAGGCCAGAAAGGCTAAAGCACAGAACGAACTTAGGCTGGCCAGAGACATTAAAAACAATAAAAAAAGGCTTTTTAAAATATGTCCGCAGCAAAAGGAAAAAGAAGGAGACGATAGGGTCGCTGCGTAGAGAAGATGGTGAATTACTCACAGGGGGAAGAGAAAAGGCAGAATTACTTAACACCTTCTTTGCCTCAGTTTTTTTCCCAGAAGGATACAAGCACTCAACCTGGCGGTTGGGGAGCAGGTGAGGAAGCAGGGGAAATGAGGCACATAATAGGTAGAGAGGTGGTACAGGAATACCTGGCCACACTGGATGAATTCAAGTCTCCAGGGCCAGATGAATTGCATCCCAGGATATTAAAAGAGCTGGCAGAGGTCATTTCGGAACCGCTTGCCATAATCTTTGAGAAATCTTGGAGGACAGGAGAAGTTCCAGCAGACTGGAAGAGAGCAAATGTTGTCCCCATCTTCAAGAAGGGAAAAAAAGAGGACCCAAATAATTATCGCCCAGTCAGCCTAACATCAGTACCCGGAAAGATCCTGGAGCAGATCATTAAGCAGTCAGTTTCTAATCACTTAGAAAGCAAGGCGGTAATCACGAGAAATCAACATGGATTTCTCAAAAATAAGTCATGCCAGACTAATCTTATCTCTTTTTATGATAGAGTTACTAGTTTGATAGATGAAGGGAATGCTGTGGATGTAGCATATCTCGATTTCAGTAAGGCAAAGTTCCCCATGACATTCTTGCAATGAAGCTGGTAAAATGTGGGCTGGACAGGGCTACTGTTAGTTGGATTTGTAATTGGTTGACCGACCGAACCCAAAGAGTGATCACGAATGGCTGCTTTTCATCCTGGAGAGAAGTGACTAGTGAGGTGCCACAGGGTTCTGTCCTGGGCCCAGTGCTGTTCAATATTTTTATCAACGACTTGGATGAAGGAATAGAGGGCATACTCCTCAAATTTGCAGATGACACCAAATTGGGAGGGGTTGCTAATATGCCAGAGGACAGGATCAAAATTCAAAATGACCTGGATAGATTGGAGAGCTGAGCCAAGGCTAACAAAATGAAATTCAACAGAGAGAAGTGTAAAGTCCTACACTTTGGTAGAAAAAATGGAATACAGAAGTATAGGATGGGGGACACGTGGCTGGATAGCAGTACGTGTGAAAGGGATCTAGGAGTCTTAATAGACCACAGGCTGAACATGAGTCAATGCAATTCTCGGCTGCATCAACAGGGGTATGGTGTCTAGATTGAGGGAGGTACTGCTACCACTCTACTCTGCTTTGGTTAGACCTCATCTTGAATACTATGTCCAGTTCTGGGCACCCCAATTCAAGAAGGACATGGTCAAGCTGGAGCAAGTCCAGAGGAGGGCGACCAAAATGGTGAGAGGCCTGGAAGCCATGCCCTATGAGGACAGACTTAGAGAGCTGGGTATGTTTAGTCTGCAGAAGAGAAGGTTAAGAGAGGACATGCTAGCCATGTTTAAATATTTGAAGGGATGCCATGTAGAGGAAGGAGAGGGCTTGTTTTCTGCTGCTCCAGAGACCAGGACAGGGAGCAATGGATTCAAGCTGCAGGAAAGGAGATTCCACCTGAACTCAGGAAGAACTTCCTGACCGTCAGGGCTGTCTGGTAGTGGAATATGCTGCCTCGGAGTGTAGTGGAGTCTCCTTCCTTGGAGGTTTTTAAGCAGAGGCTAGATGGCCATCTGTTGGGAGTGTTTTGAGGGTGTTCCTGCATGGCAGGGGTTGGACTGGATGGCCCCTGTGGTCTCTTCCAACTCTACATTTCTATGATTCTATGATTCTATGAAACAAAAAAGTACCGCTCCCATCACAGATAATATGGAGAATATAGATCTAGAGTCCCATTTAATAGTCAGACATGATATTACAAAGATAAGTGCACTGTGGAAGAGTACAGCATTTCTTTACTTTCTTTACTTAGAATATTCTTAACTTTTAACCTAAAGCCACTGTTGGTCCCAACTAGTGCAGCCCCATTGAGTCTATGGGATTTACATGCATGCTTACTCGTACCATTCAGCAGTTTATTCAATGGGTCTACTTTAACTGGGACTAGTAACTGGATTTAGGCCTTTGTCCTTAGTATTTCTTGATAGCTCATATTTTCTTACATGAACCATTCTGAGATTTATTGTAAACTTGCATCTTCTTTTCTTCCTTAATATGGAAGAAAATATGCTACTGGAAGGAACTATGCTGTGTTTATTAGTAATTAACATTTTGAACCCATTTGCACTCTTTCTCCTGGGCAATGTAGACCCCCTTCTTTTCCCTACAACAATCCTGCTAGATAAGTTAGATGAAAATAAAATAATTGGCCCAAAGTCACCTAGCGAGATACCTGGCTATGTAGAAATTTTAATGTCAGTCTCTCTGGTCAAAGCCCATAATGTCTTGCAACTGTTATACTATGTTTCTTTTGGCCTTGAAGCATAACAACACAGAGACGTAAAAACATGTTCTACAGCATTCTAGCTCCAAAAGCACAACATGAGACATTGAATTGGGGTGGGTAGTCACTTAGCATACTTTGCATGCTGAATGTCTCAGTTTAAATCCCTAGCATTTCTAGTTTAATACAGTGGCAGCTAGTGGCCCCCATGTCAATCAGGTAATGAATCCACTTTGGGTTTTAGTCTGATCTTTAAATGAGCTACCCAAAGTGCTTGACTTATTTTGAAGGGAGGTTTCAGCACCTTGGAACTTGAAACTTCAAGTTACACCCCTGACTGGAGTCATCACCCTACTCCCATGGGAGTGAATTGCAACCATTGCTTTAAAAGGTCAGACAGTAGGTGATGGAAAAGAACTTGGCTGGAATGCCTGCAAAGCCAGCACAAGGCAAAGTAGACCATATTGGGCATAGATGGACAGGAAACCTGGCCTGATGTGTGACTGACTTCTGTGGTGCCTATAAAATGCTAAAGACAGTCAAATTGTATTGGGGCAGACTGTTAATACATTAATTTTAGAAGTGGCTCTAAAGACAGGAAGCAGTTCTGCAGAGGTGTTTCCTAGCTATTTTCACCATATGCTCTTTTCGGGATATGAATGTATAAAACAGCTTTCTGCACTTCTAATACCCAGGGATAAGGCTGTTGCCTTGCATTTATTTATTTGTTATAAAACCTTAGCATTCAGCCTCTTTCTTTCCTTACCACTTAAACAGCAGCTAAAAAATAAACAAACGAGTAGGTGAATACACAAAGCACTTCTTTTTGATACCCTGGAGAGCAGCTACCAAGCTGTATTGTGTAGGGAGAGCTTGGTAAAGTGATGGGGGTAGATGGTGGAAATTATTAGACTACCATTCCTGGCCATGCTGGCTGGGGGATTTTGGGAAATGCTCAGAAAGAGTACCTTTACCAAGCTCTGAGAATAGACAATAATGAGCTAAAGGTCTGACAAGGTTCAGAAAAGATTTCCATGTACCTGCACTCCCTATATTACTCAAACAACAACAATGTGGACCTGGGAAGCCCAGCAGGAGACAGGTAAGACATTAGCGTTAGGTCAAAGTCAGTTTATAATCCTCACAAATGCTGTCTGGAGCACCATCTTTATGCTACAGGAGAGCAAGAGAGCCAGATGGGGAAGTGAATTTCAAGTTTGAAAAAGCTCTGTCCTCAGTACCCGACATGGCACAGATTGGAGATACAAAGAGGAGGAACTTGCATGAAGGACAAGTGGGAGGTCCTCAAAACTGTATTCCTCTGCCAGGCCCTTGGCTTTAAAAATGGCCTTTCGTCTGTTTTTGAAGAATGCTTTTTTCCCCCTGCTTTGTTGTTATCTTGTGATTTTATTGTACATCACTTTAGGGAATCTTGGTGGGAGATTCATAAATAATTTTAAAAACAGAGTCCTCCCTATCTTGATGGCAATATGTTAGGGAGGGCTGACATAGATCTAACTTCCAGTAAATATCATGACTGCTAAAATTTCCTAGGGCATGTGTGTGAGTTTCGGTCCGAAAAAGTAACTTTCCCAAGCTGTGTTCCCCTCCCCGCAAGTTGGCCCACCACTGTTATTTAGTGATGAATACATACACTCTGTGTGAGCTCAAGGCACTCTTTTTAAATTGTTGTTTCGCATTGCCCAGGACTGAACCCTCCTTTTCTTTTTTTCCATTTGAAACAAACCAACAAATGCATTTGTGTGTAATAATTGAGATCAGCTGGTTTCATGAGACTCCACACCACAGCCCGCTCACAAAGCCATGCTTGTTCCTTGCCATGTGTCATCTTGATTTTATTTCCCTGGCAAAAGAGCCTGACGTTTGTTCAAAGAAGACAAGAGGACAACACTGATGTCCTTAATACACACACACACACACACACACACACACACACACACACACACAATTTAAACTTCTTGGAGTGGAGCAGTTTAATTAGCAGATTTCCTAGAAGAACAGTGCTGTGAACTTAACAGCTTGAGAGGCAAGCGCTTGGCATTTACCATGCGGTTGTTCTTGGTTTCAAACATCACGAACTGTGACGGATGTTCAGAAGGCATATTACATGTAAATATGGCTTGGTGAGGAATTCTGTGGGACAGCTGTAGTCAGATGACTGCAAAAAAACCCCTGCATGATTGTTGCAACTCAAAGGCCTTTCAATGTGTGAAGACAGGCACCCTTTCATGCTACACAAATATAGTACTGTGATTCCACTTTAACCACCATAGTTGCATCCTATGGAATCCTGGGACTGGTAATTTGGTGAGGCATTAGAGCTCTCTGGCTGGGAATTTTAAATCCCTCCCTGAACTGCATCACCCAGGACTCCATTGGATGTTGCCATGGCAGTTAAAATGGAATCATAGTGCTATAGCTGTGTGATATGAAAGGGCCTGAAGAAGTGTTCCTAAGAGCTTCCCATGTGCCTTTTCTGCCATGTGCCCAGGAGCAGAGCTTGGAAAAGTTACTTTTTTGGACTCTATTTTGCAAAACCCGGAGCCTTCAGTGGTGGTCATACTAGCTGGGGGATTCTTGGAGTTGTAGTTCAAAAATGTAACTCTGCCAAGCTCTGTACACACGCGCGCGCGCGTGTGTGTGTGTATGAATGAATAGGATGTTCCTAGCCATGATAAAGGATCCTGAGAGCTGTAGTCTGAAAAAAAGTAACATTCCCAAATTGTGCGTACTGTTTATTAGCTTATGAACATATGTATTTGATGTTCCCCAGTTCCCAATATGGGACTTGGGGTAACTTTGCTGTTGTTGTGTGCCTTCAAATCATTTCCAACTTATGGTGACCCTAAGGTGCACCTATCACAGGGTTTTCTTGTCAATATTTGTTTAGAGGGGGGTTGCCTTTGTCTTCTGAGGCTGAGAGAGTGTGACTTGCCCAAGGTCACCCAGTGGCTTTTTGTGGCTGAGTCAGTATCAAATCCTAGTCTCTAGAGTTGTAGTCCAGCACACCATGCTGGCTCCCCCCAAGGCAGCTTACACTGAGCTTAAAAAAACCCAATCATTTAAAACAATTAAATGAATTAAATGGACAATGAACAATTCAACAATTAAATGAACAATTTTAAAAAAACAAAAGATTTAAAACAATTAAATCAACTGTGCTATGCTACACACAGCACTAACTTAAAACAGCTTTAAAGTATGTAAAACATAAGTATGAGAATAAAAGTCCAGAACGTTACCATTAAAACTTTTCTGCAGCAATCCTTTAATAGCCAAAAGCTGTCTAAATAAAAAGGTCTTTGCCTGCTGAAGGAAAGAGAGCAGAGAGGCAGCTATACCTATCCTACTGTGGGAAGGTGTTCCATGGCTTGGGAGCGGCTACCAAGAAGGCCGTCTTACCTGTCTTCACGCCTGTGACAACCTTGAGATAGATGACAAAGCCTTTCCCTGAGGATCTTAACACTAGGGCAGGTCTAGCACAGTGCTTGTACTAAACATAAGAGGGAATTTGGAAGACAAATCAAACATCTAATCAAGATGGACCTATTGACATTGAATGAGCAGAGGAAACCATGGGCTTTGAGACCAGTAAAATGAGATTAACACTACCTTGACTCTCTCTATTTCAATCTTTGTTAGAATTTGCTGTAATACTGGTAGAAGAGGAGAAGTGTACAGCATTCCATTTGGCCAGGGAACAGCTCATGCCTCATATTTTTTTGTGTTTGCACTGCCGTCGCTGGAAAAATATCTTTTTCATTTGCTATTCTTTCCTGATACAAACAAGTCCACCTGGAGACTACTGAAGCAACTGGTCAGCTGCTGGCGGATACCTAGATGTAGTGACCACTGCCCTGTAGGATTTTTTGTCTGCTCAGATAATCTGCCTGGTCAGTTACTGATGCTCTAACTTTTAAAAAGAGCAGGATATTTCAGATCCCAGCTTAAGCCATGAAACTTGTTGGCAGGAGTGTGGCACTAGAAAGAAACTGGGGGAGAGGCACAGAAGGGGCAATGTTTATTTCTGAGTGAGCTGTATCCTACATTGGCAACAAAAATGATAAACTGGGGAAGGGTACAAAAGGAGACTGGGGTGGGGAAGACATACAGCTTGGGGCTTCAGTTGCCTGATTTCCATCACTGAACTACCCATATAGTAAAATATGAATGTATTTCTATATATAAAGAGTGCCTTTCCTTCAAGATGTGACAAGAACATAGAAAAGGGAGAATCCTTGTTTGGTGGGCACATTAGTCCCCACTGCCCCCATAAATGCAGGGCCACCTTATCCACGAGGCACTTTAGGCACAGTGCTTAGAACCTATGAAAATTTTCGGGCCTCTGGAAACATTCCTAGAGGTACATCAAGGCAAGGAGAGGCATAAAATACAAGAGTGCCTAGGGCGCATGAAAATAGTAACGCAGCCCTGCATAGATGTAGTTTTGAACTGAGGTGATGACATAAAGAGGCAACGAAGCGACTTTCCACACTACACTGTTCTAGTGCTATTATTCCACTTTCAACATCCTATGGGATCCTGGGATTTGCAGTTTAGGGAGGGGTATTAAGAATTGTCAGCCATATTGATCTTTGGTCTCAGTAAACTACAAACCGCAGATCTGATTTCACAGGATGTTGAAAGTGGAATAATAGCACTATAACAATGTAGGGCGGGAAGACTCTTAAATCTATTTTTAAATAGAAGTGAGGCCCAATTCAGTACAAACATTTCTCCAGAATTGTCAACTTTTATCCAAAGGTTCTTGGATATTTTTTTTTTTACCTTGAGCCTCTTGTTTTGTTTTGTTTTGTTTAAACTCATAGATTTTTTGCTGGGGAGCTTCTTGCTTTTTGTTAGTTCCTCAGAGAATAAGAATTGCAAGGTTTAGGTCACAAGACTCAAACCACTTAGTCAAGAGTCATACCACTGCAGTCAATTGGGTTAAGGAGAATTTGATGTTAGCATTTTCAGTAACTGATTCTCCTCCCCTGCATTTCTTAAAAAAATAAGGATACATATAACTCACACCAGACTCTACTGTATTTTTGAAATCTGGAGGACTTCAGAACGTTTTATAGAAACACTTGAAATCTATTTGTAGTAAAAAGCAGAGAATTAAAAGAAGCAGGAAGGAAGTCAACATAATTGCAGACAAACTTCTCTAATTTACAAAATACTGTTTGTTTCACAATTCTTAGTCATTAAAATGCAAATCTGCAAACATTTTTAGGGCTTTACCAAACTTGAGCTATTATTTCCTGAGAAGTGTTTCTATGCACATATTAAAGTCTGTTTAGTGTTCTTCTTAGTTTGCAAAAGTATGAGGAAGCTGATTTACATTAGGCTGATAGCTAAAGGACTGAAATACCTTGAAGGCACCAAATAACAGCTGATCTTGGAAGCTAAGCAGGGTCAAGTCTGGTGAATAACTGTATGGATGACCACCAAGTAATACCAGGTGCTGCAGATTATTTTTCTGAGGAAAGAAAGAGCGAACTACTTTGAGTATTATTTGTCTAAGAAAATCTCATGAAATTCATCGGGTCACTGTAACTCAACAAATTATTTGAAGGCAAATACACAAAACTGATATTAATGGGCTGAAAAACTATAACTAAGAAAACATGTTTTTGAATTTATGTACATGTGCACCCAAAATGTGGTTAGAAAATCAGACTTGGGCTTTGGAGCTCCAGGTTCAGTTCCCTACAGAACCACAAAACTCATTGGGCCTCACACTCTCTCTGAGTTTAATCTAGCTCACTCATTTATTGTGAGGATAATATGGGGAGAAAAAGGAGACAGGCATGTCAGCTCCCTCACTGGACTATAAATACATAATTTAACATACATTTTTATTAATGTAAATAACAGAGAAGTAAATAACATTTTCCCATTAAGGAACTATTTTTCCCAATCTGAAAAAAATGTCAGTGCAATAACAGTGCAAATATAATTGATATTATGGGGATTTAAAGGGCTATATCTCCAACGCCAAGTACTCAGATCCCTGTACCCTTCAATTGACTTGATTTTGTAGGGACAGTTCCAATTAATCCCTTGTTATCCCACTTTTTTAACTACTTTTACAATGTCTCAGCTTTTCTCTCCTCATACTTTCCTCCTTTACCCTCAGCTTACTTGATTTGCTGCAAATTGAGTTCAAAGTGTGAAAGGAGTTTGCACTCAGTTAATTCAGTGTGGGGAGAGGAGGAGATAGTGGCGGAGCTTGGGGCGTGTGGATGGGGAGCAGGAGGGGGCGTGGCTACGGCGCGAGCGGCGTGGCCACGGTGCATGGGCGGCATGACTGCAGTACATGGGGGCGTGGCCAGGGCACGCAAGGGCATGGCTATGGGCCGGGACGCCCCAGAAACATTGCCACCCAGGGTGAATCTCCCCCGCCCCCACGTTCCTACATGACTGGGATGAGATGGAATCTTGCTCTTCCCTAAAGACCCAGGCAAAAGCAAACCGCCGCAGCTGCTTCTAACTTGTCCGCTCTTCCTCATTAATAACTTTTGCTGTCTTGATCACAGTCTGATGTTACCAGAGCACCTGCCTTTTTTGGTGGCTGCTCGTAGACTGTGGAACTCCCTTTCTAGGGAGACCAGGACAGCTCTGTTCTAGCTCTCCTTCCATTGGCAAGTTAAAGGATGTTTATGCCATCAGGTTTTTAAAAACTGACTGGGATGGGCTTTTAATGCTGTGCAATGCTGTTTTTATGAGCTGCATGTCGTTTTTAAAGTGAATTATGATGTTTTTAACTTTATAAATTGTTTGTTTTTAAAATAACTTCTATATTTATGCTTTTATAGAAGTTTTTCTTTTGTTTTTAGATCTGTGTTTATTTTAAAAATAATGTTGTTATCTGCCTTGAGTCTCATTATCGGGAAAAAGTCAGGACAGAAATAAATAAAATAAGTAAATAATAATAATAATAATAAAAAAAATAAAAAGAACTGTGGCCTGGTTTTCATTTGAGAAGTGTTGGAAGATATGGATCCCATCTGATCTTAGAAGCTAAGCAGGATGAGCCCTGGTTAGTCTTTGGATGGGTGAATACAGGTACTGTAGGCTATACTCAGAGGAAGGTAATAGTAAAGTTTTCTTGCCTAAGGAAACCCTATGTAATTCAACGAGTTGATACGCAGCTTCAAGGCACATACACACACATTCATCCAGTTAAGAAATCATACATAAATGTACTGCTGTTGTTGTCGTTGTTGTCATTGTTGTATACTTTAAACTCATTTCCAACTTATACTGACCCTCATGTGAACCTATCACGGGGTTTTCCTTGCAAGATTTTTTCAGAGAGGGTTTGCTTTTGCCTCCTATGAGGCTGAGAGAATGTGACTTGCCTGAGGTCACCCAGTGGGTTTCCATGGCCAAGTGGGGATTTGAACCCTGATCTCCAGAGTAACAGTTGGAAATAACTTGAAGCACACAACAATAACCTCCTGCATGAGACAGACTGAGCAATGCTTCTTCTAGGATGATGTGATGAATGCATAATCAGAAATCAAAGTATAATTTGCTGTCCTTAGAAAGCTTGGTTCTCCTATATATGGAAGTATAATTAAATAGACTGAAACATATACAACCTGATTCTCATTTCTCTCCCTATATATATACTTGCCTGAGGACTAAGGTCTAGGGCGAAGCTTTCCAAACTTTTCATGTTGATGACACACTTTTTTAGATATGCATCATTTCGTGACACAGTCATTCAGTTTTACTAGCAAACTGGAGGTTAAACTAACCCCTTATAAGAAATACAAGCACATACATGAATTGTAATAACAAAATGTATGGGGACACAACATATCTCATGAAAACTTTTCATATATTTTTTAAAAATATATGGTTTATAAATAATAACATACATTTCCAAGATTGTAGACTACACACCTACACACTTCAGGCGATATACTAACATGTCATGGCACACTGTCTGGAAAGCCCTGGTCTAGGGGAAGGGAGTGAGTTCTGCTTGTGTCCTACCAGTGTGGATAACACAATGCAAAAGGACATGGGAGAGGGCCCTCTTGGCTGTGGCACCCCAAGGGTGGAATGTCCTTCCCTTGAGCCTATTTGGTGCCAAAGATGGCTTCTTTTGGTGCCTGGTAAAAAACCGCATGTTTGTTAAAGTCTCTGGGCCCTAACTGATTTGTTCCAAAGTGACTGCTAGCTTTTAAACTGTTTCAACTTGTAAAACCCGTTTTTAACTTGCTAATTTAGTAAGATTTTAATCTCTGTAAATAATTTTTTTTCTTTCAAATTGAACTGACTCATATGCTGCTCTGAGCTCTCAAAGATACAGAGCAGGAAAGAAGTATTTTAAGAATTTTTTTTTTAAGAAAAATTGATAAAAGAGAACAGATACCCTACTGTTAGGCAGAGTGAAGCAACTGCTTCTGGGAGGTGATGCAGGGAGGTGGCAAAAGTGACCCCCTTCCTTGGCTGTTGCTTATGAGTTCTCTGGTCATTCTCCTCTTTGGAAGAACAGAGCTGTGCATGCTACACTGCTTGTTTTTAAGTCTCTGTCCTTAAAATGCCCTATTCTTTAATGTAGTACTTTTATTATATATTATTATATTACATATTATAATATATATAATTTATTGGTAATAAATTAAACTTTAATTTAGTACATTTCATACATTTCAGTATAAGCAAAAGGAGTATTTCCATGCTAAATTGTAAATATTTACCATTTTTATGTTTGTATTTCAATTCAGATCCTAGATTAGTTACTATGAGTTCACTGAATTTCCAAGTGCGTGCTCTATAGTCACATGTTTAGATTGGAGCCTAAATCGTCAGATTGTTTTCATCCTATGACACTCGACGTATCTTCATGTAGCTGATATGAATGGAGGTTTGTGTTTAAATTCTGTTTTCATCTGTTTTGCCCATGCTCAAATGAATCAATAGAATCTCTTAACCATGTTCTACTGTATTGTCCATTTTACAAAGATGCTCATTCTATTTTAGTAGCCCCAATTTTACAAAAATTCCCAGGGAGATCAGAAAAGATTTTATTTATCTCTCCTGCTTGCAGATTCAGATTCACAAATTACAGAGAAGGTGGCTAGATTTTGTGCCCCTGCCTTTATGACCCATAGGCAGATAATACAGGGGCATATATAATTTAGTTACTTTTTGATGTATTTAATTTATAAAATTTTATCTATCTTAAATTTTATCTTTGGACTTCCATTATAAATGTAATGCACTTAACGCACTTGTACCCAATGTAACTGTGTATAATGTGAATTTCACCACTAACTGTAATTGCGCATTACTATTTTTTAATTATAGTAACTTTTAAATATATTTCTATTTGGTCAGTGACCATAAATAAATGATTGATTGTTTTCATATAGATTTATTAATCATTTTAACAGCTTACTTAGCTGTGGATTCAGATTGTTAGAATGTCAAACCAACAAACTATCAAACAAGTCAAGAATAAAAAAAAAAAAATGCCCTGTTCTGCTTAGGAGTGGTATAGGAAGTATTCCACTGCCAGTGTTCAGTGTTCGTTCCTCAGGTAGTAATGGGGAACCTTCACACCTGTCTCCCCTGGCAGTGGCATGTCTTGGGATGGCCCTGCTAGACGAGCAAAGTTTTTTCAAAGTTATGACATCACTGCTCCTTCCTCCTCTTCCTCCTCCTCTATTTACTGTGTGCTTTCAAGTTAACTCCTACTTATGGTAAGTCTATCATAGGGTTTTCTTGGCAAGATGTTTTCTGAAGAAGTTTGCCATTGTGTTTCTCTGAGCCTGAGAGAAAGAGTCTCTTAACATAGGATACCCAGTGGGTTTCCATAGCTGGGCAGGGTTTCAAAACTTGACCTCCCAGAGTCCTAGATGAACATGCAAACTACTACATCACACTGGTTCTTGGCACTGCTTACTACCAACCAATGGATGAGGTGGAGTGTAAAGGAGAGCAATGGGGCAAAGAGTTTAGGATGCTGACCACCTCTGCATCCATCCATCCATCCATCCATCCATCCAGGGCAGGGAGATGTTGAAGCGCTGCATTTGTTTTATGAGTAATAGTCAGAGATTGATGGCGCTGATCAAAGGAGAGGGCAGGAATGACCACAATGGGAAGTGGTTGGTTGGACTGTGTGTTCTTCTCAACAATACTCCTCATTGTTGTCTTAGGCAGTGTTCCACAAATTGTGAACCTGTCAGGCAAACAGTGTCTTCCTTTCTCAGTTCCTTTAATGTCAGAAACTAGGGGAACTGCAATCATAGGAAGGGTAATTTTCAGAACGTAGGCAGACACTTCCTCGCATTCTTTGTCAGAGACAGCTTACAATATTAGAACAGCTCTGTTGACAGAGGCATTAATTTTAGACCTATTATTCTTTCACCTTGTGTGTATATGGGTGCGTGTGTGTGTGTATGTGGTGATGGTAGGGGTTATATTTGTTATAAGGCACAGCTTTGCTTTATAAGCACTCCTGTCTTCCTGTTTCTTGTTTCCTCACTCGAAATTTTGCTGAACCAGAAAGTTCTCTGCTATGACCTTATTTATTTTTGAGGAAACTATTTACAGTTCTTCCTGTTCAAAGAGAATACTATATGTTCAGGTTACAGTCCACTTCTCCCTCTCTTTTGCAGCTGTGCATGGTACGGCACTGGTATAGATCTTGGGCCTTCACCCTTTTTTTGCCTCTCTCACCAGTTTTGGTTGACCTTCAGCCATATTTGTGCATTGTTGCTCTGCTTTCTAATATGCACACTAGGCTATCCATAGCTTCTAATGGCCCTGAGTCCAAGGGAGGGGTTGGGAGTGGTTGCTCATATGCCAGAGGACAGGATCAAAATTCAAAATGACTTTAACAGATTGGAGAGCTGGGCCAAAGCTAACAAAATGAATTTCAACAGAAAGAAATGTAAAATCCTACACTTAGGCAGAAAAAATGGAATGCACAATAGAGGATAGGGGACACGTGGCTGGATAACAGTACATGTGAAAGAGATCTAGGAGTCTTGGTTGTATCAATAGGAGTATTGTGTCTAGATCAAGGAAGACAATGGTACCACTCTATTCTGCTTTGGTTAGACCTCATCTGGAATACTGTGTCCAGTTCTGTGCACCTCATTTCAAGAAGGATATCAACAAGCTGGAGCATGTCCAGAGGAGGGCAACCAAAATGGTGAAGGGTCTGGAAGCCATTCCCTGTGAGGAGTGGCTTAGGGAGCTGGGGATGTTTAGTCTGCAGAAGAGAAGGTTGAGAGGGAACATGATAGCCATGTTTAAATATTTGAAGGGATGTCATGTTGTGGAGGAAGTGGGCTTGTTTTCTGCTGCTCCAGAGTCTAGGACAAGGAGTAATGGATTCAAACTACAGGAAAAGAGATTCCTCTTAAACCTCAGGAAGAACTTCCTGATGATCAGAGCTGTCCGGCAATGGAACATGCTGCCTCAGAGTGTGGTAATCTGCTTCTTTGGAGTTTTTTAAGCAGAGGCTGGATGGCCATCTGTTAGGAGTGCTTTGATGTGTGTTCCTGCATGGCAGGGGGTTGGACTGGATGGCCCCTGTGGTCTCTTCCAACTCTATGATTCTAAGGGTTGCCAGAGTGAAAACTGGAGATGGTTCCTGCACTTTTAGTGCTTGTGTATAAGATTTTAGCATCTATTGCTTTTTATCTGGTTACTTGAATCCTTCTGAAATTCCCTCTTCTACACAGCCATTAAAAGGTATAGAACCTGTTTCCAGTTTTCAATCTGGTAACCCTGGGCCCGACCTTACTTCCTTCACCCTTTCCTCTGCCTTCTTCTCTTCATCTTTCCCCTTCCACTTTCCTATAGGAACTCAAGCTGGCTAATTATCCACATAAAAATGTAGCCTGGAATCCCGTTCATTAATCTCTACTAGAGTGGAAGCATTGAATCAAATGCTGAATTGTGAATCAATACATAAGTAAATCCAGTTGATTCAATGCCACTAACTGTAGTTAGTTAGAAGTAACAGTTAAAAACAACAAACTGAAAACAAAAAGCCAGTGTGATTCTAGGCTGCATCAGTAAGAGTCTAGTATCTGGGCCAAAGGAAGTAATGGTACCACTGCTTTGGTCAGACCTTACCTGGAATACTGTGTCCTGTTCTAAGCAGCACAATTCAAGAGGGATATTGACAAGCTGGAACATGTCCAGAGGAAGGTAACCAAAATAGTAAAAGGCCTGGAAACCATGCCCTATGAGGAGCAGCTTAGGGAGCTGGGCATGTTTAGCCTGGAGAAGAGAAGGTGAAGAAGTGACATGGTAGTCATGTTTAAATATTTGAAGGGATGTCATATGGAAGAGAGCAAGCTTGTTTTCTGCTGCTCCAGAGACTAGGACATGGAGCAATGGATTCAAACTACAGGAAAAGAGATTCTGCCTAAACATTATGAAGAACTTCCTAACAGTAAGAGCAGTCTGATAGTGAAAAAATCTGCCTGGGACTGTGGCGGAGTCTCCTTTCTTGGAGTTTTTAAAATAGAGTCTGGATGGACACCTGTCAGGAGTGCTTTGAATGTGTATTCCAGCACGGCAGGGGATTTGACTTGGCCTTTGTGGTCACTTCAGCTATATGATCCTGTTACTGCAGGTTAGGCCTCCTTGGAGATAGCATAAGGATATCATTTTGATATCAGTAATTTGGCTCTCTTCCACCACCCATCTCCACGTGTTTGAGAGGCCCCTGGACAAGCCCAGAACTAGGCTCAGTCATCAAACGCTGCAATATCCCAAGACAACACAGGCAGGCCAGAAATAGCCAGATCCCCGCTTTAGAAGACCTCTCTGCAAACACCCTCATTATGTATGCACGCTGTTTACAAAGGCTTCCTGCCCCAAGCAGGTAACTTGGCAAGCTAGAAGCTTAAAGGCCAAGCACTGAGCATTTGCATACCTCTTTGTCGATTCGGACTTAACTCAATCATGCTAAATTGTGACCTTTCTGAGACGTTGTCTCCCACCCAAAACTCACTGTTGTCCCCGAGTAAGGCAGAGCCTGCAGTCCCAATTCACCCTATAAAAACCTCTGATTCCGAGACCTTCCTCGGATCGCTCCGAACTTCCATCAAGTCTTCCATAAAGCTAATCGAGCTGAGTTTCTTCTCTGCACCCCTGGCTCCCCTCCCGAGGTCCAGGACGATGAGACAGGTGTCGTATCACCCATTTTCCCTGACAATCTTTATCCTTAATTCAATCTCTAATTTCTTAGTTAACTGTGTGACTGTGGTGTCTTTAATATTTGTTTGTATGCAATAAAATATCATTTCTATTACTTTAAACCCGTCTGGCTGCTTGACTGACCTGACCCCGTAGACGCTGGGTTGCAAGATCCTGCTAAGTTACCCTGCCTCTCGTTAGCTTAAGTGAGTGCTCCAGCTAATCTTCCCCAAAATCGTGTGTTGTTTTTTGGTTATTCAGGTGTCCCTCCCGGGACCCCCAGTAAACAGGGTAACAATCCTGTGATTTTTGAATAATAAATTGCCAATACCTAAAATAATAAATTACAAATCTGTGCTGCAATACAGTAAAGGCAATACAAAAAAGCAGCAGTATTGGACAATCTGAATGCCTATTTGTTCTTTGAAGCTTTGTTCAAATGGATATGTTTTTAACCTATGCCCAATGGATCTGTGTGCAGGGGAGAAGCTGAAGAGAGCTCCAAAACTAAGATGAAGTATGCATGGCTTAAGCATGAGGAACCAGCAGCCAGAGTCCTAGGGAAGAGAGAGATGGGAGAGGAGGAGTCCATGTACATACAATTTCGTTAAGGGAGGTCTTCTCTTAGTCCATATACTCTCAGAGGGACATCTGGTCTCCCACCTCCCGGGGCTCACTGACAGTTTGTAAGAATGGAAAGGGTATGTAACAGAACTCTGTATTTTTTTATTTCTCTTCTTTTTAATTGATGTTTTAAATATACTTTACTTGCATAGACAGTATAATTACACCCCATGTTAGCAAATAAGGGAGCAGTTTTGGCATATGCACAAATGCCCCTGCAGTCACATCCCTGACAAAAGGGACACGGCAGCAGGTGTGTGTGCGTGCCCAAACTATGACTCTGGAGACCAGGGTTTGAATCTCCACTCGGCCATGGAAACCCACTGGGTGGCCTCAGGGAAATCACATTCTCCCAGCCTCAAAGAAAGGCAAAGGCAACAAATCTTGCCAAGAAAACCCTCCTGATAGATTTGCCTTAGGGTCACCATAAATCAGTTTTCAAAAGGGAGAGACATGATGGCTAGAAAGAACCTCCCACTGTCAGTGGCACTTTGTTGTTATGTGCCTTCAAGTCACTTCAGAGTTACTGTAAAGTGAACCTATCACAGGAGTTTTTTGGCAAGATTTGTTCGGAGGATGTTTGCCTTTGCCTTTGCCTTTGCCTTCCCCTGAAGCTGAAAACATGTGATTTGCCCAAGGTCACCCAGTGTGTGACTGGGGATTTGAATCCTAGTCTCCAGAAGCCTTTAATAAATAGATAAATATTCAAAAGTTTAAATAAATTTTTGAATATTTAAATCTAAATTTAAATATTTAAATATTGAGTAAAGTCTTGGGGATTCTGGCAACAAATTATATTTGTAGGGGTCCCCAGTAAAGAAAAGGTTAAGAACCACTGTTCCAGCGCACAAGTGGTAGCTCTCAGCACTTTGAGGATCTTGCCCCATCCTCAGGCTGCTTTTCTGTGTGATAGCCCTTGAAGATTGCTATCATACTGCTGTTGCCCCCTTGGTAAGCCCTGTCCCGGGGTCTACAACTCTGATATAAAATTAATCTAATCCACCAGAGAGGTCACCCAAATGTGCAGGTAGGCAATAATGGTCGTAAGATCGAACGAACGAGATCAGGCCAGTAAAATCCCCAGTCACGTAGCCACAGGCGATGTCATGTTGTGATAACCCATGGTGGACAAAAGGTCCCTAACCTTTAAGGAGTCCACCTGAAGGGAGTAAAAGTGTTCCCAGAAAATTGGGAACTGGAAGCAATAAAACCTTATCAGCTCCATCTCCAGAAACTCACACCACAGCCTCAAAGCGGAGGAAGATCCTGTTACTGGGATGACACCATGTTATCTTCCGATATTAGAGAAATGCGAGGTGTGGAGTTGTTTTTCTTTTCTGTCCCTGTTTGTTTTCCCCAGGAAAGGATTTGCCTTTAAAGTAAATTTTTCGTACAAATAGTCCCTGTTTTTGGGCTAGTTAGGCAAGGAGAGAAAGGCGAGGCAAGGATTATGATGCCTCCTGGTCATACCAACTGACCGGTCCCCCCTCCCAACAGCTGCATATCTCCTCAGCGTCTGTTCGCTGAGCTGCTGTTCAGTCGCTGCTTCCCAGACCAAGGACTTCAGAAAGAGGTGCAGTATCACCCAAGCTGCAAATCCCTCAACAATCCCTCTGTCTTATTCCACTCTTTATTTCTATTAGCCCTTGGATGCATGTGTGCGTGTTTGCGTTACTGCGAACTATTACTATTCAATAAAGTCATTCATTAGACCTTTTTGTGTGATTTCTGACTGAGCCTGACCCCGTAAACATTGGGTAAAAGATCCTTAATTACCCTGTCCTCTTTGCATTGCTACAGCAGTGTTCATAGCTAATTTCCCCCACAAGTGATCATTTTGACAGGCGTTGGGAACCCCCCTAAGGGACCCACAGCAAGCAGGGTAACATTGCCTCTCAAGCTTTTCTGTTACAGGCTGTAATGCACTCTACGTGGGCTGCCTTTGGAAACTGCTAACTTCAGTGGGTTCAAAATGCTGTGGCCAGGTTGTTGACTGGGGCTGGCCACAGGGTTCATGCGACTCCCCTATTAAAACAATTGCATTGGCTACCAGGTAGGCGTTTGGGTCCTCAGTTTTAATTATGTCATTGTAATAGAGGTGGAAAATGGTGTGCTGTATCTTTTAATCTCTATCTTTTAAAACCTTTTTTGAAATAATGTTTTAAATATGTTTTAAGTATTTTAACTGTTTCAATGCATGTTTTAAGAAGTGTAAGTCTTTGGAATATTTAATGTCTTTTTAACTTTTGTAAATTGAATGTTTTAACTTTTTAGAATGCTGTAAGCCACCTTGGATCCCACTTAGGAAAAAGGTAGGATGTAAAATAAAATAAATAAAAATGCCTGACTCTGAAGGCAACTTACCCATGCCTACATTCGAATATACCTGCAATTCCCAAACAATGTGCAAAGACATGTTGGTGTGCATCAGAAGTTGGATGGAAAGGTACCATGCTCTATATGGAAGGACACCTTATGCATTGTAGATCCCCACTACCTCCAGTACAACCTGGGAAAATCATGGTCCCATCCAGAAGTCCAACCCACCAGAAGGGTGGTCACATCACTAAAAGGATGACATACATCATTGAAAACACACACATACATACACACAAACACACACATACAGGACACCAATTTGCATAAAACTGCATTTCCTAATTTATTTGCGCCGTGCAAAACTTGAAATCATTTTTATAATTTAAACAAAATTATAATTCTCCATCCAAGTTGTCTGGGATCAACCTGTGTCCCTGCTCAGTCTGCTGCTAATTGTAAATGGGCAACATCAAAGTCCCTAAGATGTTCTGGGCACCACTTAGGGATGTAATTCTTCACAAATTTTGTTTTTGAAGGAAGCAATGACTAACTTTAGCAAATTTCTTCCTTCTGTAAGGAAATATTCAAGAATTGTACTGATTTCAAACATTAGTTTCAGTTAAAAATTCTGTATAAAAATTCACATATGTCTTTTTATGGAAAACAGCTTTTTCTGCAGGGAAATATTTTCTGTGTAGAATATGCTGTGTCGATGATGATGATGATTGGCTGGCACATCACTCTGTTGACTCATTATTAGCTTTGTGCTCTACTAAAACCCCAGATCCTTTTCACATGTAACATTGTCAAGTCCTGCTCTAGGAAACAATTGATTATGTATGTATGTATGTATGTATGTATGTGTCTGTCTGTCTGTCATCTGTCTTCATGTGTAAGGTGAAGTCAAATTCAAGTCAAATTCAACATGGTAATTTTACATATTGAATGGTTTAATCCCAGGACGTAACCACTGTGTGCCAAATAGTGTAAATTGGAGAATATTCAGCATAGTTAATATTATGACTGAAGGCATTTGTGTTTAAAACTTGCTATCTCCTTGGTATTTACTACTACCATTATTCTTACTTCCTCCACCTCCTCTTCCAACAATACTGTTGTTTCACATCCATTGCTTCTTTGATTTGTTGTTATAGCTGGAACATGGGTACTTTAATGAGGTGAAAAGGACAATGAAAGGAGACTAGAAGTTAAAGATTTCTGTCATCAGCCTAGAGCTGACACTGACCAGGCTCTGGACTTCTCCTGTCCCCCTCTCAACTTAGATATGATAAGCTCTTCCAGATCCTCTGGTGTGCCTTCATGCTACCATATTCATCATGATTTGGAAAGTGTGTGGATATGGGTGCCCTTCTGTTTTTGTTTTTTTATTGCTGATAATGCTTTGCTGAAGTCCTGAAGAATTTTATTTGCTTAACCTTAACTCTCTGGAAAAGCAGTTGACTACTTTGAACTTTTCAGCCACCCTGCTCTTAAAAAGTGTTGAAAAGAATGACTTTAAATCAGCACTTTTATTGCATTTTTTTTAAAAAAAAATACAAATAGATGGCCCTGCTTCTCAAGGTATCAACATCAAAGGGGCCAGAGAGTCTGGACTGTGTTATCTCTGAATTGGCCATTCACCATTAATCAGCTTATAAATCCCTCTGTATTAAGTGGGCTGTTTTACTGCTTCAGCGGATGTTCACTCAGCATGCTGTTTGATAAACACAGAACTGGTGATAGCTCTGGTTGGTTTCAGCAGAGCTATGGACATTTGGATAGGAGAATAGGTGTCTATTTCCATTGTTTTATCTAACAGCTTCTATGATTTTGTTCTTATATGTTTGCTGCTGTGTGCAAATACTGGATATTTGTTTTATACTTTTTAATTTGGATTTTCCAGGCTAATACAGTGCCAATAATGTTAAAACATACAACTCTCTCTCTGTCTCTGTCTCTCTCTCACACACCCCCCACATTAGGATTGCCATGGTGATTCAAAGTTACCTGCTTTTGTACTCTAACAGTCCAACACACCAATGACCATCCTTACCTTCTGCACACTTCTTCCTTGTTGATTTGAAAATGGGCTTTGAATTGGATCTATTCATTAAAAGGAAGCTGGTAAAAAAGTGCAGTGGATTTCTTGTGTGTATTAACTGCTGTTGAAGTTGACTTCAACTTGTGGCTACTCCCTGGTTGAGAGATCTCCAAGTCACCTTATCAGCAACTGCCCTCTCAGGTCTTGCAGATTCAGGGATGTGTCTTCTTCCTTGATTGAGTCCATCCATCTGTAATGCGGTCTTCATCTCTTCTTACTGCCTTCTACCTTACCAAGCATTATTGTCTTTTCTAGTGAGTCATGTCTTCTCGTGATATGGCTGAAATAGGACAGCCTCAGTTTAGTCATCTTGGCTTTCAGGGAGAGTTTAGGCTTGATTTGCTCTAGGACTCATTTGGTTTCTTTTAGCAGTCCAGGATTTCTATAGAATTCTTCTCCAGCACTACCTTTCGAATGAGTTTCAAGAACAATCTCTGTTTCCAAAATGACCCAGTTTGGGACCCTGAGGTAGCAATCCCTGGGGGGAACTATACCAGTGGTATACTTATGCCTATAGAAGTTTCCACAGGGGTAACTGGTCTTCTAGAGTGCATGTGGACACTTGCCCACTGCCATTGGGGCTCATTCCTTTTCAGTCTTAATACCTGTCAGCCAGCAGATGTAGGGTTAGTTTTTTTTCTGCCTATCCATATCTGCCATATTAACTTTGGCCTGTACATTTATAATAGCCCATTGGAAAATACAAAGGAAAGAATGCCTATTTGATACTGGCAGAGTGCAAAGCCCTACTGGCCTATTTCTGCTGGAAGTCTGAAAAAGTAATGGCTGCTCCTTTTCTGACAGCTGTGAAAATGGCAAATGGCACTCAAGTTCCCCCTCAATGGCCAATCATTGGCCAATTCGGATAGGGAGTAGAGCTGCCCCTGGTTATCTTCCAGTTGCTGTTGTACAGTTGGGGAAAAGTGTTGTATAATGTCTAGCATAAGCCCTGGTTCCACCAGTGTAAGTCACTAAGAACATTCCAGCCTAGAAAAGCTCAGGTTGTTTTCCTTATATTTTCTAATACTAATTTTTTTTTAACTGAAGCTGAGTTTAATGAGGGAATCTTATCCACTGAAACAGTCTGGCAATTTTCCTAAACCAGTGGCCAGAATCCCTTGTCAGCTGCTTAGTTAAGTATACTTAACAAAGTAACCTCACCTGGTGCAACCCCCTCCCCAAGCTTGAAGGATATGTCATTCACTCGTGCTCCAATCACTGGTAGAATGGACCTCCTTCTCCCCAAACAGCTAATGCCTGGTAAAGTAGATTTGTGGGGAAGTTACAATTGTGGTAGTAGTGTCACAATGATGACTAAGTAGCAATTGTGAATACAGAACAATAACCTACAATTAACTCATCCATAACTGTTTGATTTTCACAATTGCTTATTAGTCACCTATTTGACACTTTCGTCATGATTGTCACTCTCTCCCCGAAACTCCTTTACCAGGCATCAGCTGCATGGAGAGAAAGAGGTCCATTCTGCCAATGATCGGAGCACAAGTGAATGGCGTTTCTGTCAGGTTTGGCAAGGTCAGGCCAGGAGAAGTTCCTTGGTTAAGTATACTTACACCATTTCCGCATGGAGGCCCTTCCCTAAACTGCAAACCCCAGGATTCCGTAGGATGTTGAAAGTGGAATAATAGCACTATAACAGTCTAGAGGCGGAAATGGCCTTAGTGAAATATACTTGACTGTACTTAACTAAGTAGCTAATAAAGGATTCAAGTCAGTTTTTTTTT